>CM031240.1:718718498-719125468 GCA_018340775.1 Taxus wallichiana var. yunnanensis | reverse complement strand
TAATGGTTCAAAATCAATAAGCTGATCGGAAAAATCACCTTGATTCTACAAGAATATCTTGAACCGAGCATCATCATTAAACACTTGCCAATGCTTCACGTTATCAGGGACTGATGGCCTAGTGAGTATCTCAATATCATACTCGCAAAAGGAGAAATAATACAATTTCCAAATCTTGACCCCAACACTACTAGCATGTTTGCAACTGTATTGAGACTTCTATCATGATGCACAATGTTAAAGGAATCAAACATTTCAATTAGATCCCAAACTGCATGTTTATACTATTTCATCCGCTAATTTTTTGTAGCATACAATTTTCTTATTTGCTTGACAACTAATTCTGAATCTCCTTTTGTAATGATGTCTTTCACTCCATACTTCCAAGCAATACTTAATCCTAACAACAATGCTTCATACTCTGCAATGTTATTAGTACATTCAAAATTAAGTCTGAAAGAGAAGACAAACTCTTCCATGCTTGGGAAGTCAAAACTATACCAGCACCATTCCAAAATTTGGAGCAAGCTCCATAAAAAAATAAGGTCCATGGAGAACCTACTACCTCAAGGAACTTTGACTGATCCATCTTGTTTTCTTTTCCATCAGCAAATCCAATGAAATTTTCAGCATCAACATCAGCAAACAACACTTCATAGGAAGCATTGTTGGGATCTTCAATTAGATGCAACATCTTCTTCTCCCCATACAACTTGACAAGGTTGCCCTCAATTGGGATAGTATCATAGGACATATCCATCTGAACGCTACCACCAACACTTGCAGCCCACTTTCTTGACAGCAACATGCCCCACTTGGCTAGGAAATCAACAATGACTACATCAAGTTTCAAATTCTTACCCGGATAAGCTGCAAGTTGCACTACCAAGCCCTTTACACACCCAACAATAGGCACTTCTCTAGAGTCCATGGTAGTACATCTACCATATGTTGTTGTCACTTTGATATCCAGCTCATTCATGACCTCAAGAGGCATGACATTGCATGATGCACCCAAATCAAACATATAATTATGAAGCAATCTATCCTTAATGATCAAAGTGGTGAAGAATGGATCAACGTTCAATTGAGATTCAATAAGAGATGTTCCCAAGTATACCTCAGGTGCTTCTCCAAGATCCTCTAATGTTGGTGGTGTTCCTGAGTCTACAATGATTGGAGGAGTCTCCACAATGTTTACATTTCTGCCTGGGGTACTTTTCTCCTCTTCAATCCCAAGTATTCAAATGCTCTCTTCTTGTGCTCAAGAATTCTAAGTAGCTCAATAATTAGAACACTAACCTTGATTTGACTCAGAATTTGGGCTATGTCATATGGAGCACTCTTTGGCAATTCAACGTTGGGATGAAGATGGGAAAACTCATCAGGTGGGACTGGATTTTTGATAGTTTGGGCATGAGGAGATGTATCTTTCCTAGGAGCCACCTTGGGAATGCTTGTAAGCAAGGGAGTTTTAGGTTTGGCTTGAGGCCCAACTCCCTTAACAACTTTTCTCCTAGTGTTATAGTATTTTTCATGAGCTACAACAACATTCATTAATAGCTGTCTATCCTCTTTTGAAGGTATTCCTCCATCATACTTTTTAATCATCAAAGCTCTCAAATACTCAAATTCATTATTAGGTACTTCAAAATCTTGCACTACATCTACTTCATAAGTATGAGAAGGAGGAAGAAGTGGTACCTGTTGATGCAATCCCAAAAGGTTGTAGCAGTCCTTGCACTTATTACCTCAGTTGATGTTGCTCCTTGTTGTGAACTTGAAGAACAACCCACCATGCAGATATCATCATCAGTACCATCTTCATTATCAGCTTCATCAACTTTCTGGTCCACTTCACATGGAGGATGGGGCAAAGTCACTTATCACACCAATCAATCTGACTAGCCTCTTCAATGTAGTAACCTTGTGATACGAGAGGGTCAGGCACCAATCTATTTTCATGTGCTTGGGGTTGTCTATTTCCCCCTCCCATAGGTCCTTTACCTCTATCATCTGGCCTTTGATCACCCCTAGGATGATTTCCAAATTTGTCATGATTTTGTGCTCTTTGTTGACCTTGTGAACCTTGGCCAATCCCTTTTTCTACTCCTGGGCTAATTTGTATGAAATTTCTTTGACAACACCTACCAAAGTTTTCACAACCTCCTCCAAATCAAGCACCCTTGCTAGCTTGAGGTTTCTCTGGATTTATCAACTTTACACCCTCTCTCTTGGGAGGTTTCCCAACTGCTTTGATATTGTTTTCAATTTGCAAGGCCATGGTGAAGGCTTGCCTTAAATTACTAGGGTTTTTATCCCTCAAGTAGTATGCAGCCTTCTTATCAAATGCATCTGAATATTTGATTAAGCATGACTCATCAGATGGCCTGACATTGATAGGAAATCTCCTCAAAGTTTTGTTAAACCTTGTGTTAAATTCATGAACTAATTCATTTGGGTTCTTTTTAATGTTTTCAAACTCAGACAAGAGAAATCTAGGATCAGTCTTGTCACCATATTGCAACCTAAATGCATTGTTCATTTCAGCCCATGAGTCAATAGAGTTGTCAGGAAGAGCCTTGTACCAATCTCTAGCATCTTCTTCTAATGTGTGGATGAACAATTTGATGTATACATCCTCAAACTCTATTTCAAAATCCTCCATCATATTAATGAATAATTTTAGGTGCTGATCACTAGTTATAGCATTGTTACCTTGGAGCTTAGGTATCTATTCCTTACATCTTGTGGAACAACATTTGGATAACCAACCATCCCTCCAAAGTTTATAGGACCAAATGTATTGACAATGAATGGAGGTCTGGGTGGGGGCTAAGCCATGTTGTGATGTGGGGGTGAATTTGTAGGAGATACAAGATGATGAGGACTGAGGGGTCTACGAAGAATAGGGATATGAATTTCAAAAGGACTATCCCCTAATGGTTCTGCTTCTTGGAAAACTCTGTCAGATCTAGAAAATATAGGGATAGAGTGAGAAGCAAAATTTTTAAATATAGATGAAGGCCCCTCGCCAGATGGAGAATGTATCTCTACAAAGGACTATCCGACTTCAGAACTACTTGAGTAAGAACTTCCGGCAAAGTGGAGTTTTCTTTTCTTGATTTCAAATCTCCCATAACTTTCTAAACTTTTCTTTTTTCTCCAGACCATGATTTTTCTAGGTCTGAGAACAACCTCCCAAAAGTAGGGTCCTTAGCAAAGAAAAATCTTCTTCCTTCCAGCTTTGTAGAAGTTAGTAACAAATCTCAAATGACAGTAAAGTTAAGAAACATGTATTTATCAAAATCAAATCAGCATGGAGTCACCACTAAGGACTTTCACCCTACTTTTTAAAATGCACTAAAATAATCACAAATGTCTTTCAGCACTGAAATCTTGCAAAATGTTATAAATCAGACCTTCCTTTACTTGAATCTATCAATCACAATGCAACCAAAGTGCAACAACTGCTGCAAATTGGAAAAAGAGCAGACAACTCTTGAAACCTTTTCTTAAAACTTGCAAATCTGAATATAGAATGATATTTCAACAATGTACTAGCATGCAACATTTGCAAGAAACATTACCAAGGTTTGACATGTATCCAAATATCTCAAATATTCTCAATAAGTCCCCAACAATGGCGCCAAAAGAGATGTTGGTACCCAAAGTTAACCTTCCTCAAAGCTCAAGCAGCATCATGGATTTAGCAAGATACTTCAGAGGTAGATAGATGATGTTATGTGTCATTTGCAGCCAGGGAAAGCAATATATCCAGCTTGTCCACACTTGAACCTTGGGGGAGTGGGTAGCACCCTTAAGGGATGTGATCTTATCCTAACTACTTTAGGTTGTGCCTTTCAACCAAGGTAAGAGAACCTATAATGTAACCTCTGTTGGTGAAGGAGATGGAGATATCCCTCAATTTGTGTAAATGGTATGAAAAGGCCTTGGGAAAATATGATCAACACTCCAAATATGTCTTTCACAAGTTGTCACTTCTAGATTATGGAGATATTTTCAAATGCAAGGAAAGGTTACTAAAGACATTCAAATTCTGATTTGCTTCTGCATATTTTGACTATGGGGTTTGCATTTTTGAATACACAAGAAAAAAACAGGGGTAGTATGGGTAGGATTAGTGGTTTTGAATGATTTTTGGGTGGGAGATTAGACAAGACAAACCAAGGTCTACCAAACTCTTTGAGGACTTCTAGAAAAATTTGGAAATAACTTAACAAGAAAGTATCAAAATGGTTAATTACTCCTTCAACCAGGATATGTGCATCAAATGGAAGCCCATATCTGCACTCTTCCACACAATATTTGATTTTATATCACACAAGCTTGAGTTAGAAGGAATAAATGAAGCATTTAGTAATCACTACTTGATCATGCCTAAGGTGCACCCAAAGGCTTACAAATAATCTCTGAAATCAAAGGAAGGTGAAGTGGTTTTAAATTTGTTTAACTCTTCATCAGATGAAATCTCTTCTGAATGTGAGATTGCAAATGCCACTAAACTATCACAATAATGAGATCATGTATGATCAAGAGATATTCTAAACACAAGACTGCAATAGGAAACAAGAAACACAAATTGAAAAGCATTCTGAAATGTAAGCATTCACAAATCTTTCCCAAAGACAACACAAAATAACTCAAAAATGATCAGATTTATCAGCAGGGGAATGTTTTGAAAACAATCTTAGAGCTTGTTAATGGCTATACATGTGCAACCAACTTAACATGATTTGAAATCTGATATAGAAGGAATTATATGAGCTTCTCAGGTGGTCACTCAGAGTATGGGCTTCTTCCCAGATTTTCCCATGAAATTTTGAAGTTTCTCAGGCTTTTCCAAATTCTTCCAACCCTTTGCATGAAAAATTCATGCACTATATATATCATTGAATTACATCCGAGCCTTCCTTCCTAGTGGAAATAATATGAATTGTATCAAGTTTGTTACAAAAATCCGCCATGATTCATAGAAAGGGACATTTAATGATTTACAACCAAAAGTTTACTAGTTGTTTCAAAAGGTAGAATCATTGCAAATATTTGAATTATCATCCTTTGTGGAGGCACATTTTTCATCCTCAAGGCATGCAGACCCTTTTCTATTCATCATTTCACCTTTTCCCTTTCCAAATTCACATCTGCAACTCTTGGATCTGACTTTTCATGTGCTTGCTCAAGCTAAGGAAAAAACCATTTTCAAATACACCTTAGATCTACAAATTGAACTTTAAAATTGATTTCATTAGTCTTTTCAGGCACAAACGACATAAATTTTCCAAAAATTGGTGAATATTGATCCAAAAATCGCATCTCCAATCTTCCTGGACCTAAAATGGAGGCCAAACTAAAAAATGCACAATTACCATTGATCTTCCTTTATCCTTTAATCTGAGCCCTCCACATGTCCCAATTGGAAAAGGGCTTGGGGCAAGATTTACCTTTTAAAATTTTCGGGAGAAAATGGAAAATTTTGACATTTTTCTCTGCCCTTCCGCATTTTGAAAATGAGCTTGACACATGTCCTAATGTGGGTCCCAGTAGATCTGCACTCCAAAATTTCACTTTATACCTATTTTGCAAAAAGGAAAAATTTCCATATTTTCTCCGTGGGCCCACAGTTGCTCCTCTAATTTTGCCACGTGTCAATCACTAATTAGCTCATGCAGCTCATGACCTTGTTTTAAATTTTACTCCAACTCCCCAAAACTTTAAATTTTTCAAACTCACCGAGAATCTTGCACTCCCCTTCTGCATTTTACCAAGGTGACGTGTCCTTATCTTATTAACAATGGGGCAGGATTTCAAATTATCACCTTAACTCATTTTGCAAAAAAGGAAAAATCTTGATTTTCCCCCGACGACCCGCCAATCCATGCAAGATTTTCAAATTTCCTCCTTATCGAGGCCACACTTACTTTTATGACTTTAACTCTTTTTTCCAAAAAGGCACAATTTCAAATTGCCCCGAAATCTTGAACCTTCATTTTTCCATTCTGAGCAAAAATACAAATAAGGCATTAATTCAACTTAGCGGGCCTGTGAAATTTTTATCACTTAAACATTTTTACCCCCAAAGGCAAAAACTTCAAATACCTCTACCAACCTTCCATCCTCCTTCTGATGAAAAAATGACATGTGTCCACCTTTGAATCCTTATGGGCCTTAGGCATTTTCTTTTCATTTTAACTCTTTTTTCTGAAATTTCTTAAGGACAAAAAGACCTGCCCATCTACGACCAATAGGAAGTGAACATGTATACAGTCTCGGGAAAAAAGTAAGAATTTTCTCTGCCCTCTCTTAACCTTGACTATTTTCAACATGTCACATGGACATATCAACATGCAACAAGCCGTGAAACCAAAGGAATCCTTTTGCTAAAGTAGCGAAAAGAACAAGTTCACAAAACAAATATTCCACTCCTCAACCAATTAGAACAAGCCACGTTGCCAAACAATTCCAAGGAAGAATTTGATGGGAAAATGAGGCCCGTCAAACCGTCAAAAACGTAGAAATTGCCAGTGATGCCCAGAAATCAATGTTTTCACTAAGGATGGAAAAAATCGAAACAAATCCAGATACAACATGATTTCAAAGCATTTTTCAATCATGGGGATGGATTTTCAAAGGCATAGAAGTAAAAATTGATCAATTTCAAACTTCCATGATCGGGAAATGATGAAAATGGCAGAGCCCGTAGATTTGGAAACAATTAGGGCACAAATAGGGCATACATAGAGATTTCTTTAAATTAGGGAAAAACAACAATTTTGTGAACACTTCAAAGATTTAAAACGAATGGAAAATTTTTAGACCATCAATTTGAGAGGTAAAACATTTCTCAAAAAGTAGACCAAAGGGAAAATTTTTGGTAAAACAGTACGAGCTCAAAAATGGAACCAACAGTATGCATAAAAATAAACGAAGATATTTCAGATTACAAGTTGTTCCATATCTCTTTCTTGATAGTGTGTTGTTAAAAAGAGATATAAATGGGATCTTGCTGTGATGTGTTGACTATGATAAAATTCAGAAATTACTATCAAAATTCCATGAAGGACCTGCAAGAGGTCACTTCTCAGCACATACCACAACCTTAAAAATTATGAAAGCTGGTTACTATTGGCCTAGCATATTCAAGGACTATTTTGAATGGATTAGAAAGTGTAAGAAATGTGCTTTCTTTGTTGGAAAAGAATGTTTAGCTTCACTGGCTTTACAACCTATTTCATTTTATCAACCCTTTATGTAATGGGGTCCTCAC
Organism: Taxus wallichiana var. yunnanensis; assembly: GCA_018340775.1. Taxonomy (NCBI): domain Eukaryota; kingdom Viridiplantae; phylum Streptophyta; class Pinopsida; order Cupressales; family Taxaceae; genus Taxus; species Taxus wallichiana. The sequence goes on along the minus strand of CM031240.1, from coordinate 719,118,180 downwards.
TTTATTGGCATGATAAACCCGCCTTCTTCACAAGGACATAAGTAAATATTAATTGATGTAGATTATTTTACAGTGGACTGAAGCAATAGCCTTAAAATATGCTAATGAAACTTTGATACTATTCTTTTATGAAGGTATAGTTTACAAATTTGGTGTTCGACAACTATCATATCATACAAAGGCTTTATCATTTATTGGTGCTGAGATAAGAGATTGGGATATCAAACATGGAATCTATCTAAGCTCTTCCTCTAATTATTACCCACAAGCTAATGTCTTAGCTGAAATTACTAACAAAAATTTGTTAAGGATCATTAGAAGAAAACTTAAAGATAATCAAAGAGCTTGGCATCGATGTTGAATTCAAGCACTTTAGGTCGACAAAGTGACTCCTAAAATATTAGTTGGCAATTCACCATACAAACTTGTGTACGATAAATAAGAAATAATGCCTATTTCATTTCAGATACCTGCATTAGATTTGTTGCATCAAATGGAGCTTCTTGAGAATGATACATTGTAGGTTCGTTATGTAGATTTAATGGAATTACAAGAAATATGAGATCAAGCTCATTTAAATATGGAAAAGAATCAAAAGTAGATGAAGAACACTTTTGATAAAAAAAAAAAAATTAGTATCTTCAATGAAGGAGATATTGTATTAAAGTGGGATGCTGATCGTGCAAAGCCAAGAAGACACACGAAGTTTGATGCATTCTAGTAGTGTTCCTTACATGATTTCAGCTTGTAAAGAACACAATTCTTTTTAGCTTTCACAGCTGAATGGAGAGGAACTTCCCATTCCTGTGAATGGTATGTTTCTCATACACTATTATTGAAAATTTTATAGTTTTTGTTAGAGTAGGATTTCCATTCAATAAGTGTAGTTTCTACACATTGCATTATTTATGAATTCAATAAGTGCATTCATGCATATGATCCGGTCTACTAGATCCTCTTCCACTTTTAGTTTGTTATGGAAGGGTCGGACTATTTAGAAAGGAATATTTGGTTACATATTTGGACTCCATGCCCAATGGACAAGTGAAAGGCACTGGTATATAAGCTAGTAGAAAGATTTCCCCGCAAGATCACCAGAAATGTTGACAATTTATGCACTTGTGTAGAAATGGCAAACTCAAAATTTGTTATGATGTATAGCATTGGTAAAGTATACCTAAGCTAGGGAGATTTTTCATATAATGTCATTATTGCTGATTTATTTAAAAGATTACATGAAATCTACAACTATGTGTGCTATTACAAAATGTAATCAGATCACATAGTCTACAATTTCATGACTGTCTCCTAACAAAATAACATAGGCCTCAATGGAAAGGTGTGTTGTCTTAATGAGGACATCTAATTACTGAGAATAGGTGAAATGCTAAGTTTTGAAATAACAAACATAAGTGCAGATTGTAGAAATTAGAGTTCATTATTGGATGTTACAGTTTTTCTAAATTCTTTCCTTCATGATTAAGACATTTAATTATATTACTGAGTTGTTTAGTTCATCATACAATCCATATAGAAAGCTGAAATGCAGAAAGAAATATACAACTAATTTATAGAATTCAATGTTTTATTCATAAGGAATTTTCAAATGTTTCCCACATAAGCCATGGGATGTAACTGAAAAGTAAAGTACAGCTACTAAAATAAAAGGTACACATGCATGAAAGAGAAAGTAAAGGAGTATGAGTGAACCCATCATTTCCTTGGGGGTTTCTTTCTTCGATTGAAGCATCTCCATTTTCCAGCTTTTGTTCCTTCTTCATCTCCATTGTAGAAGCCACTGTACTTGAAAAGAAGAAAAGGATAACTATTAGTTACCGTGTCAGGATCATTTCATATTCCTAGACTGTCCTAAATTGTGCATGTGAATCTCTAATAATAGGAGTATAGTTTACTTGAAGATCAAACTGCATACATGCTTTATTCACCCAGAAAGAAGAAAGAAAGAAAGAAGAGAAGAACATGGACATAAGAGAGGCTAGAAAGCCTAATTATTTTTCTAACTATTTTCTGAATTGTATAGGTACATGTTGTAGCAAGGAAGAAATAGACAAGTCATAAGTACATGCTGGAAAGAAGGAAGAATGTAACTCAAAGTTTTAGTAACTATTCTGAAATGGAAGAAGTTACAGTATAAAAGAGAGACTGGAATATAGAAGTACATGTTTTACTTTGCAACTAAAGAGGAAGAATCAAATTTCAAGAAACTCAAGTTAACTCGGAAATAAAGGATTACAGCTAAAACAAAATGAAAAGAAGATTCTGGGAAAATTTTGACAGGGCTTTGTCATGTAAAATGGACATTTACAACTTTTCATCATGTTGTTTTCAACTATCACATGCTTTAAAAGGATTATGTAAATCAAATAAGTGATACAGAAAAATAGAAAAGCATGCCATGATCAAGATAATAGTTATCATGTTTCAGTTTTCAAATACAAATCAGCTTCAATAGAAAAGTGTTACATTCTGTATTCTGAATTAGAAAATACAACTACTACAGCTGAAAAGGGAAGGAAGAGAGAATTCTAGAAAAAAATTTCCAGGGCTTCGCCATGTAAAATCAACATTTCATTTTTTTAAGCAATGCCAGAAATACTACTATCAAGGAAATAAGGTATCTAAGTAAAAGAAATAAGTTACAATATTTCAACAAAGCATCTGAATCAAGGCTTATGCCTAAAAATGGTGTTACAAAGATGAAGAATTGTTTACAATTTCCAGAAAGCCACTTACAAGATACAAAGACATCTTAAGTACAAAATATCAAGAGATACACTTTTATTATAGTTGATAAATCCAGTTTAGTTTTCGATTCAATATGTAATCAATTTGAAAATCAAAGTATGCAACTGCAGATTACAAAGGATCATTTAAGAAGTTGAAATAAAGAAATAAAAAAGAATGCAAGTTCAGACTTTCATTTTATAATTTTATCAAACTTTAAGAGATTTGTTTTACATCTAAAGGAAGTAGTATTTCATACTATCAAGGATAATCAAAGGGAATCATGTACAACATCATCACCTACTCCAGGAAAAGATCAAACTCGAGTAGAAAGGATAAATTATAACAAGATCATCATCTTTAGAATATAAAGTAAAGGTTGCACACAAATGGCTCTCATTCCAAGCTCAAAGGGTTGAAGGTGATTAGAAAACCATGAATCACATAACTTTAATACCCAAATGGATTCATGAAAGGAAAACAATCCCATAAAAAAATTTCGTAGCTAATGAGTAGAAAAAGTATCATAGATTTGTTCTTTTATGTGTATCATATCAATGTCTGAAACATAGAGAGACAGAGAAAAACTAGAATACATTTTGAAACCAATATTCATAAATTTTATAGATGTTATCTACAGAGTTTAGGAATTTCTCAAAAAACTCAGATCTACAAATACCCATGTTTTGAAAAGCACAAATTCTTTCTTAATCGTAAAAACCCATTATTGGGTATCAAGTTTAGAGTAATAAGTAAGTACTTACTGGTTTTGAAGCTAAAAAACTCAAAGAATCATCAATTTTAGAGGAGAATCATCAACTTCATAATGGGTTTTAACTCAAAACGACCAAGGGCTAGCCACAAAGTTCACAAGAGATGCAAAGAAAGGATTAAATATCAGTATATGTTTAGTCATAGGAACAATGAAAGTGAAATAATTCCATGTTTGAGGAAAAAAGCTTACCATGTCTAGCATTAATGTCAAGAAAAAGAGTTGTAGAGAGTTTGAACACTTCAAATAGTGGTGGCCATAGAAAAAATGGAAATCGAGCTCGAATCCCATACCAAAATATTTGTAAAGATCTTGAGCTAGAAAACAAACAAGCAACAAATCTTCAAAAAATGAGCTCAATATCACACAATGGTCCATCAAGGGAAAACATGAAGATCTATAAGACCTATAATTTTGCATAAATTTACATACATCTTAATAAAAGGAGAAAATCTGAGCTCCAAGGCACTTCAAAAGATGAATCTCCAAAAGAACTTGCACCAGAACTTAGCAAAACAACACGAAAAGACATGAGTGTGCGAATCCTTCACATTTTTTCTTTTAAAAAGTTTAGAGAAGGGATTTTGAAATACAAAGAAATACATACCCACAAAAACTGAGAGTTTAAGTTCATACATGGTGCCAATAGAGTTTTTAACTCAATATTGAGCAAGGAACCATAAACCAAAGTATTCACATTCACGAAAATCACAGAGACAAAAGAATAATAGTTCCAAGATCAAAGTTTACAAAAACATGGCCAAGACTAGGATTTTTCACCTTGAAATCTTGAGATCAAGAAATCAAGTCCCTCACGTAAAAAACAAATAGCTCAAATAATCGAAAATGGTGGCCATAAGATCCGAGAAAAATCCGAGAGAAGCAACAAATGACAGAATGATTTTTGTAGAATATCCGAGCTCAAAAGGCTTCAACAATGGCGTCAAGTGAAAATTTTTCCAGGGCTTCACCTGTGTACTGAAAATAAAAATTAAATGATGATTAGGTTCTAGCTTCTCTTTACCACCTGAACCCAAGCATTGGGTTTGTTTGAACTCAACCACGGTAGAGATCAATGACCAAAAATAGAAGGACATCATAGTAATGCTCAAGGATTGTTCTCAGAGATGAAAGCAAGCAACCACGGTTTATCCTACCAACCACATTAAATGCAGAGTTAGAAACCTTAACTACATTTCTCAGATTAATTACATCAGATCAAAGAGGAAAAAAATCAACTACCCGAAAAGATTTCCAATATCCAAGTAAACTCGACCATGTTTCACATGCCACCGACCAACTATTGCAGGGGTGAGTCATCGTGCAAAGGGGGGTCAGACCATGTTTAAATCAAATAAATAATAATTGCAATGAATTTTAAATTTTAACTATAGTACAAACATTTTATGATGCAAATACGACCAAATCATGCCAACTATGATCACCGAAAAGCTGAAATGTAAGCCAAGTGTTATCCAATATGCAAAGCTAACATGAATATACAATGCATGTATTAACCAAAAGGTGGTAGAGACTATAACATGGCATGTGTAATGTCAAAATGGTCGACCCTTATTTTTTCTAAGTCCACAAAGGTGGCCAAACCAAGTATAATGTAAAAGTGGTCCCCACTCTAGGGAGGAATTGGAGATAATTTATAGAATGTCACCCTTGTGACCATTTGGAGCCAAAAGAGATGTCAATATTAGAGCATGTGTACATGGGTAGGTGGTCCCCACAATGGATGTTTATACTTTGCAAATATTACAATCATTGTAATTATTTTGTTCTTGCACAAGGGGTTATTTTTGCATGCTTCACAAGACGTCAAAATAAAGTAGGAGACAAAGTTGCATGCTCATGAAGGAGACTTTCCTAGCAAGAAAAACTTATTATTAGCAAATTATTCACCCATCCTTATTAAAAATAGAACAGTCAACTTCAGTTGACTAATATGTAATCATAGGCTATTAATTCCTCTTGTACTAGTTTGTATTATTTTATCCCTTTATTTATTATTAGATAAAGGATAAAAATAGGATGCATGGGAGAGTACAACCTTAGTCTATTTTTAGGAAGGGTGGGTAAATTAATTTTTCTATATATTGTGTGCCTTGAAAAGCACAAAGAGGACTTTCTTTATATAGGAGTACTGAAGCATTCTACAAATTTTTGCCTTCTTAGTGTGAAGTACTTTCTTGCCTTACCAGTTATTTTTAGTTTTGTGTATGTTTTACTAGTCTCGTGAATGTAATTTCCTTAATTAATCATCTTACCCTACTTCAAATTTAGAACTTTTGCATAATTTTAATGTGCATGTTAACTCATTAGTGTTGTTGTGATATTTTTCCTCAGTATAACAAGTGTTTTCCCTTAAATATTCTACAAAAATTGTTGTCTCGTGCATCAAGAATGCTTCCCATATCAATTGTACATATACTCAGTCAAATCCCTTATATCTGTTTGGAGTATCACCTAAGTTTATTTATTTTTATAGCTATCTCTTACCCTTACCCCAAGAGAACCAATTTAGGATACATCAAAAAAGGAACTGGCCTTGATACTAGAGACTCACCTCAAAATAGGTATACCCACATACCTGAGGTGTTTCCATTGTATCTAAGAAAGAGAGATAAATTTTGCAAGCTTAGAAAACCTGCAACCATCTTTCTACGAAGGTACACTTTTTGAGAGAGAAAATAGGTAGGGTAAAATATTCAAGAGCTTGGGTATGTTTATGTAACCTTGTGAGAAATGGAAAATATTCTTTAATCAAATGAAGTAAGAAATTTATTGACATATAATTGATGATCCTCTTTCACAAAAACTTGTTATTAAGCTAATTAGCCAATAAGCGTGATGTGAACTATGTCATAATTGTTATATTATGATCACAAATTTTATGTATGTCACTTAGTGCATAACAATTAACATGTTGATGTGTGGAGATGGGAGTATTCTCTCTCTTTTTCATGAATTCTTTGAGCATTCTAGTGTGAAACATTGTCTTGTTATATGTGTGGAAGGAATGTGATTGTTGATTTTGGAGTGTTGGATCCTTTTGACATTTGTGATGAGTGGTGTTCGATATGTTGTAGGAAAAGGTTGATTTGTGGTGAACTGGACTTCATAGCTATGTCATTATCACTTGTATAGAAATGTTTATATCACCATTTCATATTGGAATTGACTGTAGGTCATTATTGTGCTCATCATAGGTATAAATTTTGTAATATGTAATGGTATATGTCATGATTTAGGGATATATGGTGAGTATATGATCCCTATCGTAAAGTGATTACACTTTGGGTGCAGCATATGGTAATGTGGTGTGTTGTAAACCATGAATGTTATGTATGTGATTTACCCTATATATGTACCATGCGAAGGTGCTATGGTTAATGTGTGTGAACCTCCATTGTGTTAGTAATGTGCATACGTGTTATGTCGTGAACCTTACACTAACCAATCCTAAGAGAAATTGGTAAAAGTGTATTTTCGGAGTGAGGGAATGTGTACAATGGGCCAATAACTCGAGCTGACCTTAGGTTCAGTAGATGACGACTTGTGCTCCTAATTTTCTCTCTCCTTGTGTTTGTTGTATGGATGCATCCTAAGTGTAGCTATGATTGTGTTAGCCTTGTCGAAGTGGTGGTGGGATGATTCAGATAGAGATGATGAAAGTTGTACTATTGATATGTTATTTCACGAGATGGGGCTTGATGTTCTGAGTGCCAACGGCTTGTTGAGTACCCCCTTGGTGGCAAGATAAGGTCACATAGTAATTGTAATGTGCTATTATTATATATGTATTTAATTTATAAATTGAATTTTTATTTTATATTTTTCAAGGACCAACAGCTGGATTGCTATGTTTTATATTTTTGGGAATTTCCCTGGTTTGTGGCACTAACATGCGTATTTTTGCACTAACTATGGATATTTGGCCTTTTGTTTTACTTGGAATTGGGTCTTCTTTTAAATTTTTAAAATTTAACCTCCTTTCCCAAGGATTTTAATTTTTACTTGCGTTTGAATTGGATTGCTATGTTGGTTTTATTGTTGTGATGAGTCGAATAGGGTCATGATATTTACCATGGAATGGTGGGACCTATGGACCCACTTTGTTGTATGGGGGTACACCCCAAGGAGTTAAAAATAACTAGTGGTTTGTCGAACCACAAGTTATTATGTCACCTAGGTTAGGGGTTTTGGACTCTATGTGCCTAGGGCAATAGGGAAACTGACCTCTTTGAGGAGTGAAAAGGAAAATTTCTTTATTTATTACTATGGGAGGAATAAGAGATCGGGAGGAATAAGAGATTGAGGGAGGCATAAGAGACTTGAGGGAGGCATTAGAGATTTATGTGTATGATTGATGCTTCGAGAGGTATGTTGAGTTGTTGTGATATCTTGGGATTGGTGTTATGATGTATGTGTTACTCATGCTAGTTAGATATGTTTTGTGATATTGTGGATATGGAATTGATTCCTTTGTTGCGTAGTATGTACTGTAGCTATTGTTTTGAGTTTTGTGAAATCTCCATCTGTGGAATTGTGGAAGTTTCTTTTTATTATAGCACACTTTTGTTCAAGTATTTTATGTCATTCATAAATTTGTGACAAATACTATGCTATGTGGACCATGCATGTTCTCTTCAATATTTTGGTTAAGCTGTTGTTGTGTGGTACCATCATGAAAGTATTTAAAATTATACTTGTGAATCATTAGTGTTGTATACAACCCTAGTAGGGTGTTGTGATAGCAATTCATGTTTGACACCCATAACAAGGAATAAACTAAAATTCTTCAACAATGAAATTATAAAGAAATTGAATTAAGAGTAATGTAAACGGAAAGAGACTAATGAAATAATAAATAAGAGGGAACTTTCAAACTTCACAAAAATTTGAAACTTAAAATTCTTCCAAAATGTTTCTATGGCTACCCCATGGTCGTGCTTTAATGATTAAATTTTAACCATAGGGTGTACCTTCATCTTTATCTATTCGTTGATGCTTACTACCTTTCCTTCCCTCTGTGTTATGTCACATCGAGGATGATGCTTTCTTAAGGGGAGGAGAATGTAATGCCATCTTTGACGTTACCCCAGTTCTTGCTTCGATGACCCTATTGATAAGTGTGGAATGGTTGTGTGTGTACTCCCATTAAGTGTTAGTTGACTTTGACCTTGTTGCAAGGAAGGATTAGCATCCTTCTTCCATGTCTTGTCTCCATGTGTCTTTGCGATGCCACTACTGGAGAGCCTCTGCAACGCCCTTTAAAATTACCCTATTTAAGGTAGATCGTGTTCTCGAATCCTAGTAGGTGGCTTGAATGATGATTTGGTGTTGTTAGGGCGTGTCCGGTTAAAAGGAATATCCATAATAATAATTATTTTAAATTGTCGATTTTGTCTTCCAACCATTATGATTATAATTAATAACTATTTTAAGTCTGTAAAATAATAATAATAATAGTAAAGATATTATTATTTTTAATTTTCGATTGACGAGTATATTTTACTATTATTTTATTGTCGATTGTTATCAATTTTAGTATTAATTATTATCATTAATCCATTTTAATTATTTTGTTGGTCTCTCCCATAGACCGATCCTAGATTCACGCAAATGAAGAGGATGACCAGTTGTTGGTGCCATGGTTATCTCTTGTCCTATGTTGCCTTAAAAATTACAAGTCTTTTCCCTTTCCTGAAATTAATGGAAAATTTAATTGGTAAAGTTTGTAAAGTTATCCACCCACCAACCATTTTCCTTATGGAAAATTATCTTTCTTGTTTGGTGTGGGGTATATTTGACTCCTTTTCTCCTTATTTATGGTCTTTAGTGGCATATGATGGGTTGTTGTGAACCTCACTTATACCTTTCTCCTTGTTGGGAACCTCACTTATACCTTTTCTCCCTATTGGACACACATGTCATGTTTTAATGCTATCAATTTTTCCCCTCTCCTTATATGTCCCCTATGGGACATTTGGTTTTGTTTAGTGGGTTTGTATTTTTTTAGCCTTGTTTTCTTCTAACCTACCCTGGTCTTGTCTCCTTATGACCTGGCTCTCTCCTTTTCTTCTTGACGCATAAGAGGGAGATATCTATAGATGAGGGTGAAGGAAAGAGGTCGTTAAAAATACTCCTTGTTGTGCATGTTGTTTTCTTTTCTTCCTAGACACTCGCAACTATAGCATTTTACTGAAGCTCCTCTCCTTACGTGGGTGGATGTTCTCACCATGTTTTAAAGTTGTTATGTTAGCACTATTTGCATGTATATTGGAATTGGAAGCTGATCAGTGTTGGACACCCGATTGGTCATAGTTGGTGAGTCTAAGTCATTTTACAGAATTTGTCTATGCTTACTATTCTTTAATGGTGTTTCTTGAAGACCCGTCACTTTGAGGAATTTTGTCAACTATTTTTTCCTCATGGATGCTTCCACACATTGCATACGTGGATTTGGAGGCACCTTATTCTACTTTTGGAAAAAATATGATTTCCTTTGTGCTTCGTTGGATGTCCATACCCTTCTCTAATGTCCATTTTTATGTATCTGTGGGAGGATGTTTACAAGGTTGTGGAGTCTATATTTTACCCTGTCTCTCACATGGTTCCTGGGCCTTCTGTAAACCCATTTTGTGTATATCTTGTTGTCATGGCAGTCCTAGAAGACCAAAGTTCCTTTAAAAAAATGTTACTTGTGTTATGGATCTCCTGACCCATTTGGGTAGTGTCAAGAGGATTGTAGTTTTAGCGTCCAACATGTATGTGAACCGATATTAAACCCGGGGTTGTGGTTTCTTTCCGGGAGTGGTTTTGGTGACATGTTGAAGCTGGATAAACAAGAAAGATAAATCTACCATTGTTATAATTGCTAAAATTTAAAAATATCATGAAATAGAACCTTCTTTTCCCTGAATTTAGTTTGTCTTTTCTTGCTTATGTTGTGGGTTTATACGCCTTGCAGGAAATATCTCCTTTCCTCTTGTAATCTTCTTGTTTTGGCTTTAATCTTTGTCATTGTTAAAGTGGATAGCGTAGATTTAATTTTCCTCCTACGATGGTTGTTGCATATTCATGCTAAAGTAAACAACCTCATACCATTATTAACTGCATTTCTGTGATTGAGTAACAATGTTATTAAGTTGTTTATAGCTAATAAATGTTGTAGTGAAAGTAATCCTGTTGTATCTATAAACCTCTTGCTCTTCATATGAGCTTCCTATCTAATTTTGATTTTTCCTTCGGGTATGTTGAGCATAGTTCCCATGACTTATGACAACTTTACTTTAGCGGATAACCACTATATTGAACTCAATCTGGGTTGGGAGAAAGACTATAATTTTATAGACACTTAGTCACCCTTTTGGGTTATAGGAATAATTATGTAATGTCAATTATTTCTTTTATGTGTCAAACCTTGAGTGGTGAATTTTTCGAGCTCGTTGGACCTCTATGTCCTCTTTTCTCGGACTAAGTCAAGGCCCCTTCAATTTTCAATCCATCCCGTAGGTTTACAAAACTTACGTGTGGTTGACTTCAATTGTTAGGTTTATGCTTGGAGGAAGTTTCTTGGCTAAGGTACCCAGATTACTAGTTTTTTTAGCACCTTGAGTATTCCTTCGTATTTGTTTATGACGCTAGACATATACCCTAATTTCCTATTGATCATTGGTTTATGTGCAAAATTTTTAAGGTTTTCCTTAAGGGGAACTTTGACCATTCCTTATGAAGCTTGAACCATAAAGAAATATTTTGTCATCGAGTTTTGAAGTCACATGTGTTTGTTTATGGATAGTACTCTTTTCTTGTCAGAACTACCTTGGCTTAATTCTATTCGTGGTGACTCTGGGTGGTATATATATAATTGTGCATCTCTCTGATTTTCATTGACATATGGATGACGTATGTATGTTGATATCTTGTTGACTTATGATAGATCTGTTAAGATCATTAGGGATATTTGGTGGTATTTATATATAGAGGCATTGTTGATTTATATTTGAATTTGATGCTAAGATAATGGATTTTGGTGATACATATAAATTCAATTTTATTTTTAGAATGGTTTGAATATGTTAACGAGGGGTATTTTAAAAGAACTTGTGATGGAAAGGGGTGATCCACTTGTTTTAAACCGAAACTATAGACTTATAGAGAAGGTTTGGAAATCCCTAGTGTGGTAAAATTTGGATTGATGTTTAAAATGTTAATTTGTATAATAGAACTCTCTTTTAATATTTATTTTCATTACTAACCTATAAGGGCAGTGGCCTCTTCTTGAATGATTTTTAAATTCCTTGGATTCAATGGACGAAAGTAGTATTTATTTTCCTTCTCTTTTAATAAATGTTGATTGGTGGTCATGTATTAGATTTCCATCATATAATCTATATGATTAAATAATTAGAATTTTAATGCACTTGACCTTTCGTGTTAACCTATGAATCCCATGTTTCATCCTGGATTAATTGTTCAATTTTTTCATTTTAGAAATTTAATATCGTAGCCTTTGATTTTTGTACCTTTTATTATTTTATATTGTTAGTTTGAATATCATTTCTCAATCTTCTAACCTAATTGTTTTTTCGATGCAAACCCCGTTACCCTAGAATGTTGTTTCTAACTTATCAGGTCAGTGGTCCCTTCTGAAATGTTTGTTAAATGTTTCAATTCTTTTGACACAATGTTCATAACTCAAGTATAAGGCTTTCTTCTTAGATTGGCATGGTGGAAATTTTTATTTATCTTCAAGGGTTGTTAGTTTTTAGAGCTTCGATCCAATTCTTGGAATAGAATGTTTCCTTTCTTGATATTGTTAGATAGTAGCTTATTGTTACTTTGTGTAGTCTTATCTTGGTCAGTTCTCACAAACTGAATCAGGTTATTAATTGTTGCAGATGGCTTATGCGAGTAGATGAGAGAAAGACTTGTAGAATATTACAACAATCTTAGTTATGAAGTTTTTTTGTTCGTATGTGCTTAAATATGTTGAAAGAATCTAAAATATTTTTTGTTTGGAAAGTTAGAAAGGCACAATTTTTACTTATGGAGTAGTGTTGTCGTAAGTGACTAAAAATAGAACTTGTAAATAATATTACGAATGATATATCAAAATCACAGCATTTTTATGAGTATTTTATTTTGTTATGATAATTTTGAAAGATATCTTAGCCTGGATCTGACCAATATTGTTTACCCTTTTGTTTCCAAGTCAAAAAATTTTAGCTTTTTTCACCACCCTTGGGATTGTGTGTCATGCTGGATAGAAATGTTGTAGCCACGTATAGTTTTCACAAAAAGGGTAATGGTAAACATTTCTTTGAGTTATAATTTTGTGTGGTAACTCCCTGTAGGTCATGACATAAATACAATCCTAGACATAATAAAGTGGGTTGGTAATCCTTAAAACAAATTAAAAAAACTAATAATGTAGTTTTGATCTACTTGATAACATTTGTGCCCTTAAGTGATCAGAGAGGAAACTATCTTTTAAAAAAAATACCTTGCTTTCCCAAGATAAACTAATAAACCCTTATCCTTATTGTGGTGAGTCCTTAAATGACCTTAAGGTGAAATCAATGGTTAGATTTTAGAAGATAATAAGGTTATAATAAGTAGGAGGAAATTGTTTAAGAAACCATGTAATCTATCTCTCCCGTTTGAAACCTAAATTTTATACTTTTGTCAAACTCGTCAAGTGAAGCCTAGTAAAATTTCTAATCATCCTGGATAAATTCTTAGCCCCAATAAAATCCTAGTTGATAACTAATGAGATCTTAAAGATGAATCCAATTCGATCTTCTTCCCATAACTTATTTTAACAATGCTTTGTAATCTTCTCTTATTTTTTGTTAAACATTTTATGCTTGCACAAGTTGGTGATAGTTCCTAAGCTAAATGGTACTTTCCCTCAACTAGAGATTGAGTTCATCACCTTGTGCAATGGAGTTAGGAGACAAGATACATTAGCTTGGGTATGTTTACGTAACCTTCGAGAAATGGTAAATATTCTTTAATGAATCAAAGTAAGCAAGTTATTTACATATAATTGATGATCCAATTTCACAAAAACTTAGTCTTAAGCTAATTAGTCAATATTATAAAAGAAATAAGTTCATCTTTGTAAAAAATAAAATTGTCTGAATCAAAACATGAAACTTCTATATCGTAAGTCAAGTTTTGAAAGACATTTTTAGTAAATAAATAACCTCAAATGATATTACTCTGTGGGATGTCCTTAATTGTAATTGTGTTTTGTGGTTGGAATTTTATGTTGTGCCTTGTCAAACAAAAAAGTGAATTGTTCGTGATGGGTGTTGTATGATTCCTTTATGCCTATGTTTTCAATCATGTGTCAAGATTATTAAGAGTTGGTTGTAGCCCTTGTTGTTCACATGTGTTGTCTTGTAAACCCCAAGTTAGTTTTAAAAAAATTATCCAAGTTTTTATGTGTTGTATTTGTGTGTGTCTTAGTGGGTGTTACATGTTAATTCACATACATTAAACCATAGAATATCAATGTGTTCCAAATACCATTAAATAACAATAACACATGAAAGAGAGCTCATACATACAATATATAAGTTGAAAACCCTCATAGGGAAGAAAACCCAATTAAATTCTACTTATATTACACAAAGAAAACAATTTTAGTGAATCACCAACTTAAAAAGGAGCACCAAACCCTGATTTAATGAGGCACTAGCCCCTACTTTAATAAATCACCAACACCTAATTTAGTGAAACACCCACTCCACAAGGAGGCTACAACCCCCTAAGATGACCAAGAAATAGCTCAGCCTTCTATTTTTGTTTTATTTCCTAAATTTATTTTGTTAAAATTGATTTATATCACATATTCAACTAAAAAAACCTAGCTCGTACCCTTGGGCATGAATATTTATCTATCCTCTTCCTTCTCAACTTATTTTTCATTTAATCTCTTCCTCAAATGTCATGATTTTCAATTAGACTTGAACCTAAAACCCATCTCATCAGTTTTAAAACTCTTTCCTCATACCTGAAATTCAATCACCTATGGGTCAAAATTTTTACCCATGTAAGACTAGCTCTTAAAAAGAACCTAAAACAATGCTTTTATAAGCTCCTCTTCATTTAAAATTCAAACAAAAACTTTTCCTCCTTTGGATTCAACCATGCATCAATAAAATATCCCAAAATTGAATGAAAAAAGTGTTAAGTTACCCAAGTAGGTCCACCTAGCTAAAAACATCATTACATGTGTAAATAATGGCTCAAAACCCCATGGGCACAAAGATAAAAATGCACTTACATAAAAGGGTAAGTGCAGCAATTTGGTTGGTGGATAATTAAGTGGACATAGAAACCAAAAATTTAGGAACCATGATTGTAGTTTGTATACCACGATCGTGGTTTTTAAACCGCGCATGCGGAATCATTTTTATTATGTTTGGAAATTTTTGAACTTAAAACCCTAATCGTGGTATTCTAAGACAAAAAAAAAAGAAGACTCGCGACTCCTCATTTTTACCATTTTTCTTTCAAACCATGATTTCTCCTATAAGTTTATCACTCGAGCTTTAAATACCCCTAAAAATTACTTGTTAGACTTGGGATCATGATAGATTCAACCATGCCGCCAAGACGAGGAGGTAAGCCCCTGATTTTGATCATTTTTTTACATTTTAGGTTTTTTATTTTATTTTCATGGGTTTTTCAATTTTTGTTTATGTATATAATTTTCTAATTATTTCAGTTGGTTGGCAAGATCATAATCCTGCAAACCGTAAAAAATTCCTCAAAACCCTCCTCCAAACATAGATCCACCTCTTGTGGCTCCTTTTTCTCCATGGAATGATCAGGAACACAAGCTGATATCGTTGGAAGAATCAGACAAAATAAAATTGTCACTAAGAACCTTATTCAGACCATAAGACAAAATCATGCCACAAATCCGTCCTGCATGACTTTAGCTAACACATTGCAAACATTGATTGGTGAAGTCAGCTCCACAACCAACCAAATAGATAGATGGAATATATTTAGAGGTGATTGTAGGTGGTGGTATGTAGATAAATTATCCCATGTGGTTGTAAAAGAATTTTTTTTTACAAAAGACAACATTTGTGCATTATTTACTGACTCGAGAATAAATGCCCCCCCTCCCACAGCTACTTGCAAATGGTTCCCAATCCATTGGTGCCACGATGATCAAATCAAGAAATTTTTTTACGACCAATGGTGGATGGATTTTGATTATCAACCATGAAACAACAACAAGATTCCTCTCTATTTTTCGAAGAAATTATATTGTGAATTTGTGCTTAATGAGGTCCCAAATTATTTTGACTTTTCAAAATTTTATGGGTGAGGAGGTAGCTCTGTGTAGAGTAGACTTGGTGCACGCGTAGGTCAACCAAGGATCCCCATGCCCAAAAACCCCCACTGCCTTTAGTTATCCATCCTACAGTGAAGGAGGTTGTGGAGATTGACACGCTACATGCATTGAGGGAGCTCACTGACACTCTAACCTAGCATAGTGACCAGATTGCATCCGGTGATATTGATGGAGGCGCTAGTTCTAGTACACCACACTTTGTGGATTATGTGGTACCATATGCATTGCGGGAGAGACATCATTTTTTAATTCACATGATTTATTTTCTCTAGATGAGGTGATGGAGCATGTTTTTCGAATCGGTGTAACCGATCTTTGTATTTCAAAGGTAAATGTCAAATAAATATAAATAATATATATATACAATAGTTTACTTCATGGTTGAGATTATACTATATATGGATTTGATTGTACGTCATGTACATGTACATGTAAAAACTAAATTTTTATGTTATTTTAAATAGCAAGAGTCGGTGAAGGAAACATCCGATGTCGACATGCTAACTACTACTGGTTGACCGTGTTACAAACGTAAGTTTCAAGTTGTACAAGTATATTTTTAATTTCATTTGATTGCACTTTTATTATTATAATGTTCCACATGTATGTTGTACATATTAATATCTTTGTATTTTATACGCAGGATCCACAGTGGGTCATCATCTCGCTCTCTGGGAACCGAGGCTACTAACATGCCTCATGAGGATTTTACGTAGGTTAGTTTATCTTTACCCTTTATTTCTAATTGTGGAAGTTCACATGGATTACATGCTTTGGACCTTTGTTATGTTGCAGTCATGTAGATTATATATATATATATATATATATATATATATATATATATAGCTTATGATGCAAGTAGAGACTCCTCCATATATGTAGGACAGTGGAGGCTACCGTATATTTTCCATAACATCTGCAGATCTACTAAGCGAGGTACAATTTTTCAAATTTGTTAAATTTTGGAGGTTCATTATTTCTTATTACTTAAATCTACAATATCAAAAATTTTACATGTGAAATATTTAATTTGAAATTTAATTATTTGTATGTAGCTTACCCCTCGTGAGTCTATTGTTGTCCATGCGATGTGTCAATGACAAATTGATAGGGATCATGACATTGCCATAAGATTTCACATTTATTTTAAGTAAATTATAAGTTTCTAAATTTTGAATGTATTTTAAAATTTTGGGTCTTAAAAACTTGTTGTTTATGAATGTGCAGGTTAGGTTGTAGACCTACTTAGAGACACCTAGGACCACACAGATGAAATCCATAGTGGCATCTCCCTCCACTACATCCTCAAGTCGTGGACATGCTACTTCTAGCAGGGTGAAGAGAGGGAAGATGTTTCATGATTAGATTCATAGGACTTGGATGTACATATATATATATATATATATATATATATGGGCCATCTGGTCCTAGTTCATGTTTCTTCATATAGTCCATTGTATATATAGCCTTTTGCAACCACATGTGGTCCTATATGTATGACACACTTAGTTCGAGATGTACACATGTTATGAAATTTTATTTTCAAAGACGTGCATCCAACACACTTTTTTCAAGATGTACACATGTTATGAACTTATATTTTCAGAGGCGTGCCTCCAACACACTTAGTTTGATTCATTATATATCCATGTGTGTTGGTTTTCATAACGATATTACTTCTATGTTTGATTCAATTTTATTGCATGTATGATATCCTTCTATGTATGTTTTCATAACCATATATTAGTTCTATACATGTTTGATTTAAAATTAAAAAACCATGTCCCGGAGCACTACATTGTACAATTGTTAAGAAAACCTATTCCATTAAGCAAAACCTATGATAACCATGCTAGGTGAACTACAAAAGGGCAATACGTAATTACTTTTTATTCTTTTAAAGCTAACACTCATTTGTTTAATATGAACTAATGCAAAAATTGATAGAAATAAGTGAGGTAGAGTTCATCTTGAACTATATGAATATAATGTTACTTATGGTGCAACATTGCATGGTACAATTGTTAAGAAATTAAGGGAAGCATTTACATTGTTTTAGAGATTATCCCATTAATAGCCCACTTATCCCATTGATCAATAGATGTACACCTTATCTCTTTATAATTTGGTGTTATGCCAATCAACTAAGAAGTTACATTCAATTTGATTATCATTTAAAGTAGATTCACTTCCCTATTAAGTCCTATATGTTTTTGTATTTAAGCACACACTTAAAAAACCCATTTTTGTATACCCTACAATCCTTCTAAAGTCCAAAATACACATTTTTGTGAGGAAGTTTGTCAAATAATTCACATCCTTACCATTCCAAGGTATTTGAAAAAATTTCAAGGTTCTTCAATGAATTTTAAAATGATATATCAAGGAATGGAGAACAAGAAAGGATAATAAGTTCCACAAGAAGCACTCAAGGAAGGAAGAGAAAGAGTGTTAAGAAGAAAACTCAATGAGACATTTTTGTCTCTAATTATGTTGTCTAATATTGTGTTTAAGAATGTGTATGCAGGTATTAAGAACCTCAGAGAGAAAGATCAGAGGAAATACCTTGAAGGTTGTAAGAAATGGTTAAAGAAAAGAACCCAAAGAAGAGTGTGAAGACGAAGTAAAATATAATTATGAATATAAGGAAGATTGTAGATGTGCGCAGGTGTATAAAGAGTAGTAATAATGAGTATCCAAAGCTCATACCCAATCATGGGTACATAGTGCCAAAATGGCTCAAGAAGCCAACGAGATAAAGAAAAAAATGTAAACCTCAACCAAGAAGAATGCATGATGAACCATGCATGCCAAGAAGAAGGAAAAGAGAGAGGTATAAAGATAATGCCTCAAAACAAGGAGCAAATCACAAGAAAGATAAAGAAAAATCATATATCAGCCTAAAGCCATGAAAAACAAAGTGTGGGTAGCCAAGAGCATGAAAGGATTACAATGAGAAACATAATGAGCATAAGAAAATAGCTAGGGCAGTAGAGGATGGAGAGATAACACCACAAAAACATAGCTTATGAGAGAAAAGAAAGGACAGTGATGAAGCACCCAAGAGGACAAAGGCAAGTCCAAAAGAAAAAGAGAGATGGAAGGTAAACAAGTGACACTAAATGTTTTGAGTCTTAGGAAATGAACGGAGGTAAGGAGTGAGAAGTCATGCAGTGGGATGTCATGGCATGAATCTAGGTGTGCTGACACATCTGTGTTGAAATTTGAACACTAGAGGAGGCATCGTTTCATTACGTGACAACATTTTTGCTTTCAGGGTACTTCGTTCGAGCGTAGTCCTTTAAGATCCTTGAGACAAAAATATCATTCAACTTCAATGGGTGAGTACTTGGAATCTGTGGAGCCTAGAGATGTCTCGTATGATCCTACACCTTGGCGTAGGGACCCTCTACAATATTTTTTTCAGTTTTTTACTTCTCCAATCGGTGCTGTCACTGCCTTATTGTTTGCAAACGCATAAAATCGTGTAGTTTGAGACAGTGTAAGGCTATTAAACACTATATTTTGCAAACAATGGGTCATGAAAATGAACATACTACGCTGACATATATAGTTGGCTAGGTGAATGCTAGAGGAGGTTTCTTTTATTGCTCGACAATGTCGTTGCTTCGAGCTACTTCGTTCGGGCGTAGTCCCTTAAGAGCCTTAAGACCAAAAAATCATTCAACTTAAAAACATGACTACTCAAAATCAATGGCACCTAGTTATTTCTCATTTGATCCAAATACCTTGGCATAGGGACCCTATATAATATCCTCTCTTGGGTTTTTCCTTCTCCAATTGGTGCTCTCGCTTCCCTATTGTTTGCAAACATGTGAAATAGTGTAGTTTGAGCCAGTGTAAAGTTGTCAAATGCTATATTTTCCAAACAGTGAGTCATGGCACTAAACCGAATGCATCGACATGTTTGGGTGGCTAGGTGAATGCTAGAGGGGGTGTCGTTTTAGTGCATGATAATGTCGTTGCTTCTAGGCTACTTCGTTCGAGCGTAGTCCTTTAAGATCCCTGAGACCAAAAAATCATTCAACTTGACAGGTGACTACTTGGACTCTGTGGCACCTAGATAAATATCATCCAATCCTACACCTATATGTATGGACCCTCTATAATATCCTCTCTTAGTTTTTTCCTTCTACAATCGATGCTCTCGTTGCCCTATTGTTTGCAAATGCTCAAAATCATGCGTTTAAGCTAGTGTAAGGTCTGTCAAACGCTATATTTTGCAAACGGTGGGTCGTCACACCAAACTGACTTTGCTAACACGTTTGGGTGGATAGGTGAATACTAGAGGAGGCATTGTTTCAGTGCATGACAACGTCATTACTTCCGGCTACTTCGTTCGGGCGTAGTCCCTTAAGAGCCTTGAGAGTAAAAAATCATTCAACTTTGATGGGTGACTACTCAAAATCCATTGCACCTAGAGATGTCTCGTATAATCCTACACCTCAAAATATGGACCTTCTACAATAGCCTCTCTCTATTTTTTCCTTCTCCAATCGGTGCTCTCGTTTTCCTATTGTTTGCAAACACACAAAATTGTGTAGTTTGAGCTAGTGTAAGGTTGTCAAATGCTATATTTTGCAAACGGTGAGTTGTGGCACCGAACCGACTACTCTAAAACATTTGGGTGGCTAGGTGAATGCTAGAGGAGGTATTTTTTGGTGCTCAATGACATTTTTTTCTTCCGAGATACTACGTTCGAGCGTAGTCCTTAAAGAGCCCCGAGACAAAAAATCGTTCAACTTGACAGTGACTACTCGAAATCTGTGGAACCTAGATATGTATCATGTAATCCTACACCTCAACATAGGGAACCTCAACAATAGTCGCTCTCTTTTTTTCCTTATCCAACCGGTGCTGCTCGCTACCCTATTGTTTGAAAACCCGTGAAATATTGCAGTTTGAGCTAGTGTAAGTTTGTCAAATGCTATATTTTACAAATGGTGGGTGGTGGAATCAAACCGACTACAGACACATCAGGTCACTAGGTGAATGCTATAAGAGAAATCATTTTGGTGCACAAAAATGTCGTTGCTTCCAGGCTACTTCGTTCGGGCATAGTCCCTTAAGATCCCTAAGACCAAAAGATCATTCAACTTCGAGGGGTGACTACTCGGATGCCATGGCAGCTAGAGATGTCTCGATCTAGACCGATCCTACACCTTGGCATTTTCCTTCTCCGATTAGTGCTCTTCCTTCCCTATTGTATGCAAATGCTCGAAATAGTGCAACTTGAGCCAATATAAGGTTTTCAAATGCTCTATATATGCGAAACGGTTGGTTGTGGCACCAAAAGAATGCGCTGAAACATCCAAAGTGGCTAGGTGAATAATTTAGGAGGCATATTTTTTATTCACGAAAATGTTGTTTCTTCCAAGCTACTTCATTCAAGCATAGTCCCTTAAGATCCCTGAGACCAAAACATTGTTCAACTTTGACGGGTGACTACTCGGACTCGTGGCACCTAGAGATCTCTCATCTAATCCTACACATTGGCATAAGGACCCTATAGAATAGTATTTCTAGTTTTCTCCTTCTCTAACCAGTTCTCTCGCTTCCCTATTGTTTGTAAATGCATGACATAGTGCAGTTTGAGCCAATATAAGGTTGTCAAATGCTATATTTTATGAACGGTGAGTTGTGGCACTAAACAACTATGCTCGACATGTTTGGGTGGCTAGATGAATGCTATTGAAGGCATAATTTTGGTGTGTGAAAATGTCATTGCTTCCAGTGCTACTTCATTCGAGCGTAGTTCTTTAAGAGCCATGAGACCTAAAACTCGTTCAACTTTGACGGGTGACTACTCGGACTACATGGCACCTATAGGCATCTCTTATGATCCTAAACCTTTGCATAGGTACCATCTACAATATCCTCTCTCAGTTTTTTCCTTCTCCGATCGGTGCTCTTGCTGTCCTATTGTTTGCAAACATGTGAAATAGTGTAGTTTGAGCGAGTGTAAGGTTGTCAAATGCTATATTTTGCAAACAATGGCTCATGGAACTAAATTGACTATGCTGAAACATCCATTTTTCCATGTGAATGCTAGAGGATGTGTCATTTTGTTGCACAAAAATTTCATTGCTTCGGGAACTTCTTCGTTCGGTGTAGTCCTTTAAGAGCCTTGAGACCAAAAATTGTTCAACTTTGACGGGTGACTACTCGGACTTTGTGGAACCTAGAGATGTCTCGTCTAATCCTAAACCTCAGCATAGGGACCCTCTACAATAACCTCTCTCAGTTATTTCCTTCTTTGATTGGTTCTCTCGCTGCCCTATTGTTTATAAACGCGTAAAATAGTTTAATTTTAGCAAAGTGTAAGGTTGTCAAATGCTATATTTTGTAAACGGTGGGTCGTGCAACCAAATCGATCGCACCGACATGTCCATGTGCATAGTGAATCCTAGATGATGCATCGTTTGGTGTACAACAACGTCATTACTTCCAGGCTACTTCCTTTCGGTTTAGTCCCTTAAGAGCCCTGAGATAAAAAAATCATTCAACTTCGACGAGTGACTACTTGGACTCTGTGGCACCTAGAGACGTCTCGTCGATCCTACACCTCAGTGTAGGGACCCTCTACAATATAATATCATATTTTTTTCTTTCTCTAATCGGTGCTCTCACTTCCCTATTATTTGCGGACGCACATAATAGTGTAGTTTGAGTCAGTGTAAGGTTGTTAAATGCTATATTTTGCAAACAGTGGGTCATTGAACCAAATTGAATGTGCACACACATAGGTATGGTCTTGTAAAAACTTATGGAGGTGTCATTTTAGTTCTCTAAGCTCCACGTTATTCTGGGCTACCTTCTTAAGAGCTAAGAATTGTTGTTAATTGCTTCTCTTTTTTTGTAAAACAATGAATTCTTCTCTTAGCTTGAGAATTTAAAATTCTCTACTAACAGTTCCAACCACATGAAGGTGGAAGCTTTTTGGCCCCACTAACCTACACATAAAATTTTTATTCAAAGAAATTTAAGTTTTAAATCAAAACCATACTAGATATATATAAAATACACAAATTTAAAATAAAATATATGAACTTAAATATATCTAACTAACAAATTTATACATACCAAAGAAATTATATCAAATAAACTATATATAATAGACATGAGCATTGTAAATTCATTCAAATGAACCATCAAGATCAGATCTACTCCGAATAACAGACATGATTGCTTCATGATCTGACTCTCGAACCTTTCAAATAATCTTGTTATTAGGCCTTCCTCGATATCTATACATCTGAATATTTATCGCTAGAAATATATGTGAATATAAGAGTATTTTCAGTGTGTGTCTCAAAGTATTGAAACACCCAAATAGAGGATTTTTTAATGGATACCATCAAAGCCAAGTTCCAAAGAACTACCAGTGACCCCGTAGGATACTCAATATCCTTGCCATCTATAACAAGAGAATTCAACTTCTTTCTTTCCTCGATGCAATGACATAAGAAATAGTTTGTTCGTTCTTCATTGTCTTATGTCGCAATAGCTGCAAACACGTGTCCTATAAAAAAAAGGTTGAACAAATCAAATTTAAATTACATATTAAAATTTCAATGGACATAACACAATACAAAAATTGTAAATAACCATAAATACCTTGTCGCACCAAAATTAAAAATTTCCTCAAAGTCCTTGGATGTTGCAACTTCATCTACAGAAACAATTCATAATGCTTGTGGAGGTTGATAACTAGAAAGCGGAGTTAGAGGCCTACAAATCCATCCATCCACCCATTCTTTTGAATCACACTCAATAGCGAAAAATTCAATACAAGATTCACAAAACCATGTCAACTTTCTTATCCATAGGGCCCACAAAGTAGCGTCTGAGCTACAAAATGAGTGCATATCACCGGACCTAGTGAGTGTCATACAATCCTTGTAGTTAGCAATTTGTTGTTCCTCTATCAACCAAAAATATCTACGAACTGTGGAATTTTCTTGCAAACCTCGGGCCATGTTGTCAATACACCATTCCACTATGCTCTTTACATCTTTCAATTTAACACCATATTTTTACTTTAACTCTTCTCTTGCAAGATCTCTTTTCACACATGCCCCTGCACTGTCATGCTCTCCTTTTCCATGTTCAGCCTCAGTGAAACTCAAAATATGTTACAATCCCATCTTTACGTGCATCCTGATCATCCAATAAAACATTTGTGCATTATTAAACTAATACATGTAATTATCTGACCATTTATAATGTTTTTTGAAGTGGATGTCCCTATCATACCGAGTTTCCATAAAATAACTGAAACACCCCGCACAAGTTCGATAGAATGATTACGATCATCATTGATATAAAAGAGGTACTCTCTTAAAAAAATTGATCATTCTCTGTACTATCAGGAGAATGTATAAATGTTATATGCACAAAAATAACAACTTTTCCTAAGTTGTAATATTGTGATTGAACCTCCATTTGTGGTTTAATGATGTGTAATTATCTGCAAAATTAACAATTGAGACAATAGTACCAATAGGAAATGTGTCCTTTCATATCTTCAATTGTTCATCTAACCATCGAGCTCTATGTGTATGTCTAGAATAGTCATAAATAATTTCGTCCTTAAATTTTCTTATAAATTGAAAAATGGCTATATGTTTTGTATCTAGCTCACACCGTTTAGACTCTTTTCAATCTTTCAACTGGTATGCAAACTATTTATATTTATCAAACTCAACTAAATTAAGTCCTATTGCACCTTCAATTTTCTCATGGATGTAACTTTCAAATTTAGGTGATTCGCCACATGTACCACAACTTCAATCTAAACAATCATGACTATAAAAAAATTCTAACTTCTTTTTCAAAAATATCGTAGGAATGAAATCCCTAGAAGATATTGGTGGAACTTGAACACCACATTCTGATAATATAGTTTCAGAATGAAAACTAGAACGAATACTTAAAAATTTAGCATAATGCATCACAAATTCAACATGTTGCCAACAACAAGTGGTGCGAGCATGGTTGATTTTCACATAGAATGGTTTCAACATTTCAAAATAACGTTCACTAATTTTAATTTCCATATGCTCTTGTTCAAACTTATGAAAAATTGAGTTTGAGTCATATCTAAGAAATTATTTGGATGTGGCTCGCGATTAGTAGAATCAACTCTTTGTTTTATAACATCTCTTATATTAGGTGAAACTCTAGTGTTATCATGCCAAAATTGAATAACAATTTCTCTTATAGCATAATAATTATCTTTTTCCTTACGCGGTTCTCTAGTAGAAAATGCCAAAAATCGGTGGTATTGAGTGATTGAAGGATATTACGTCTTTCAATTGCTTTCACTAGATTTTTTGATTAAATTGCAACATTCGACTTATTTACGTAATCATAAGTTGTTTTTATTGATTCACTTACAACACTAGTAGCAAGTACACGACGCACAATATTACTATCCCTAATGTGTCTCTCGACACCAACTATGTGATATGCATCATGAAGGTTTTCAAGAATTGTAGAGGTTTGACCACGTATATTAGATGTGTCAATCCTAAGGTGTTTAATGTAGGTCTCATTTTAATCAATTTACTCAAACTAACCAACAACTAACATCTTTTGGAATCATTTAAAATTTGAAAATGATTATCCAAAATTTCAATGGATTTTCTTCTGATTTTCCATTCAAAAATTTTATTAGACATTGGTTTCAAAAAAATTTCATCAATTTCAATAAAAAAATTAGGTATCTTACGTAAAATTCTAGGAGGTGTTTTTGTCAAATTTTACTTGTCTCTAGTTTCAACCTGAATTTCCTTATTCACTTTTTCATTCTCTCCTTCAATTTCAACATTTGCTACATCATGAGTATTTAATTCTTATTCAACATTGATAGTGAAACATCTTCATCACGAGTATTTAATTCAACTTCAACATTGATAGTAGAGACATTACCGGTTCCTCATTGCTTACAATAGTAGGGGTTGAAGATGAACCTCTTCTTGATTCATGAATATTCCGCATTCGCTTAACATTTTGAATTTTTTTTCCTCTAATTCATTTGGTGTTTTGTTACTTAATGAATTCCTTTTTGAATTTGTTTCTTATCTCCCATGATGTTTTGCTTCCAAGGTGATAAGAAAAACATATAGAAAAAGATATAATTTCACAATAATTCATATGGTAAGGTCAAACAGTAAAAATCATAGGGTAATTCAAACATTGGGACATGTGTAAATATGATTTAAAAATCATGAGTGCACTTTGTATAGTGCGCTCACGATTTGTGTTATAAAAACCATGATCGCGGTTTATAAACCGTGATCACAGTCTATCTGTATCATCAAATCTGACCCTAAGGCTCAGGAAATCTTTGTTTCTCCCCAACCAAAGCTATGGAAGGTCATTATTAAGTGTAAAAGGTCAAAAAATTTCAAATTTGATCTTCCAGAGACTTGAACCATGCTAAAAAACTGATTTTTTTTTCATAAAAATGGTGTCATCATATAGGGAGATTAGTTTTCAGTAGAAATATTTATTTTAAAGTGAATAGAATAAGATAAATATCATTTTATAATTTTTACTAACAATAGGTCTTTATGACATTTTCCCACGAATGTTCATGTCTACGTTTAAGACTTTTACTTTTGTTTCGCTTATTAAAATGTGATAAAACTTATACCATCCTAAGCGTGGAGAAATTCTATACACGTTAAAAAAACTTATTTCGACATTTTTGATATAGTTATTGTGGGTAAACGGAAAGTGCTCCGTTTTCTAAATCTTTTCAGACCACTTTCACGGAAAAAATCATTAAAAAAATCTTGAAAAATACAAAATAAAATCCACCGCAAGAGAGACAACTACATCTTACTTTTTAGAAAATGACAAAAACTAAAAAAATTTGGTAATCCAAATTGTGGACAAACTTACTACAATCTTATAGGTTTTTTCAAAAAAAAAACCCAGTCATATAATTTTAAGTGTTTAATATAGCTAAATTTATCTGTGTTTTTTTAAAATTAATAGTTTAGACACTAGATTCCTGATTCTTGAATTCATATTTATATAAAATTTTCTAATTTTTAGTTCTCATATTGCTAATAATCCCTACAAGTTAAGATTTCTCTATTTTTTGCAATATGACGTCCACCTATGACCCCTTTTTTATCCAAGAACTTGCTGCACTTACCAAAAACCATACTTACTCATGACCCATAAATCGTAAAACATGCTTAAAATATAATTTAACATTCATATATGATCCCATTTTATGTCAACTAATAAAATTATTTCATTTAATGGGCCCAATACTCTTTGTTCATCTCAAAACTGTTGTTTCCTACACCCTTCAAGACCCTAGAAAATTAATTATGAAACCAAATAAAATAAAATAAACCATACCATGCCATGTGACCACTTGATAAAAATTCCATAACCTTTTTATCACTTCTAATAAATTTATAAGTCTTGAAACACTCACAGGCCCAAACCACAGTAACTTCTATCTTCACCAAATAAACCTGCCCAAAAAGTTCTTTTCAAAGATCATCCCACAATTTTTTTTGTAGGAATATTTAAGACCTTTAAATTGATTACTTATATGCCACACTCATCCCTATTGATATGTGAGGTGATATCGAGAATAAACCAATCCATCTCATGCTTCAAACAACTCAAACATTTCACCATAGCATATCCTATCCTATACTTGCAAAAACCTTTTATCCAAATATTGACTGGAAAACATAACAAATATCATCCTCGGGAGGAAAACATCATATAAATGGAAATATATATAAATCTATTTTCCAACACATATTCATTTGTCTTCAAACTCCACATGTATCTCTATTTATGCCCATTTTACTGAAGACTTCTTTTTACTATCCCAAAATCACCCTTTGACCGATCAACCTAAATGGAGCTCATTTTCCCATGTAACTGCATAAAAATTTCTTGAAACCTCTTTTAAAATAAATAAAAAAACTCACATACATCACACAATGCCAATTTAGTCATTATCGTCTTTCGAGAAATTTTCCACAAACTGGTATGATTCAGAAACTTGCATTTTTAGGTGAGGCCTATTAGTGCAGAATCACATCACCCCTAGATCTATCATATTTTTAGTTTGATAATCGATCAAATGTGATTGCACAACATTAATTTTTTTCCCCAAGTGCGGGACTTACAAAAATGGGAAAAAACTCTCCAGATTAAGCGTTGGTTCCTATTCCTTTATTCAAGTGCATGCATTCATTTTGCAGAGGGTCTACTCTAAATCCTACACTAAATATTTCCAAGGAAACAAGGTGAAAAAGAAGTTGTAGAAATAATGAAATATAAGATAATGGAGGTGATGCACCGAGGAATGATGAACTCACACTGTTAAACAAAGACCATAGAAATAATTTAACTCACATAAACAAATAACCAAATTTTTAAATGAAAATATCAGAATGAATGCAATGGAATTAATAAAGGGGCTATAAATAACCCACATGCTTATTTTATTGCTCCACAGAGTAGATACAAAGCATTACAATGGCCAAAAGAAAAAAAAATCATTTTACAGATCTATGGAAGGTTCGAAAGCTCCACAAATTCACTGCAGAATAGAGAATAAGGGAGATACAAAGCAAAAATGTCCAACCGTTACAATGATTCGAGTTCTTCCATTTATATACAAGGTAAAGAGAGAGAAAGAATAGGAAGAAGCAAATTTTATCCTTAGACTCAACCACCTGCCATTAATCTCTTTCAAATCGGGCTACAAAACCATTAATTGGATTTTTCCTTTTTTGCCTACGTGTTGTAGAAGAAAAAAAGGAAAATGGAATCAAAATGATGTCTTGAAGCAATCTTATCTTGCATTCAAGGTGTGAGAAGACATTCTAGGGTTTTTCCCCATCAAATCGAGTTGATTTTCCATCCTTGGCATGCTGGAGAAGAAAACCATGGTGGCTCAAGCAAAAAAATGACTTGTTCAAAGCAATTTGATACTCATTGAAGGCGTGAAAGACGTTTTTCACATTTTCTCCATTTAAATCCACAAAAATGATGTTTCCAAATAATCATATTTTTCCCAAATATGATCTTGGAATAGAAAGATATGCCATCTATAATTTTCTAGGCAAAACAGGGAAAATTTAGGTTAAAAATTAGGTCGGCGTGCAAAAGTGTTTGTTTTCTCTTGTTTTGAAAATTTGGAAAAAAGTCCAAAAATTCTCCACGGCCCATAGCTCCATCGTGACATGTGTCACCTTCTAATTGGATGGGGACTGAAACCAATATTTTACCTTTGTGGGGCTGAAGTACAAAATTTTCCCAGGTCTCCCGATGGTCCACCTAAGATGAGATAATGTGTCTCTTAAATGACACATGGCAACCTCGATTTACCAAGGAGATGCAGTGAAAATCCTTCCTTTATATCTCTTCACAATTTTGATAAGAAATCAAAATTTCTCTAATAGCCCACTCCCCAATGGTTCTAGATAGGTGGCAACTCCTCATTCACCCATGGAAACATGGGTTCATTTGCTGCCTTCAAAATTTTTGACCAAAAGGGAAAAAAAATTAACTTTCTTCCTACCCCACCATGGGTCTGCTGATGTAGACTAGACATGTGGCATCTTCAAATTGGTTGCGGGCCTTAAAAATTTCTTTTCCTTGTGGGCATTCGGGCTGAAATTTGACCCTAGAGTTTTTCCCAAACATGGCTAAGTGCCAAAAAATTCTCCATGGGCCTGTTTGTGCACTGCTCCTCGCCCAAATGTCACCTTCTGATTCGACGTAGGGATGTGGCTGAATTTTAACCCTTAAATTTTTTGGACAAAGAGAGGGCTAAATTCATAACTTTCATCTACTGCGCCAACTTCCATCAATGATGTGTCACTCTCTGATTGGATCAGAACCTTGACCACTTTCCTTCCATGGATCCACGGGACAATTTTCGACTTTAACTTTTTTGCCCAAAAAAACTAAGTGCTGAAATTTTCTCCCTAGCCTAGTGAGTGCGCTTCATTCCTTCTTGGGGTCTACAGTCTAAAATTTGACTTTGAGCATTTTGACAAAAATGCCTAAGTGCTAAAAAGTTTCCCATCACTTTGTCGGTCCACTTAGGCCTGCCATGTGGCGCTTCATGATTAGATGAGGGCACAAATTTTTCCTTCACGGGCTGCGGACTACCAAATGAAATTGAGTTTCGTTGGTTGGATATTTTTTCAAGCCAAAATATGAGTTTTAACCACAATACAAGGGATAAAATCCCTCCTCAAAGACATGTGAGGATGTATGTTTATTACTAATCTAAAACACAATAGAAAGAATATATACAATATTCACACTATTCTAACCATCTAGGGTTGGGATACAATCCCAAAATTCATATCAACATGAGGTGGAGATACTACCATTACAGAATAGAATGGATCAGAAAGGAAACTATTATGGAAAAAAAAACGTGAAGGGAATGAGAGGAACATATTTTCCTTCGAGCAAACATAGATTAAGAAGTACTCATATGATTTTTAGACAAATGTATGTAATGCTTGGAAACAATTAAAATAATCAAGAACACTAACAAAGAATAACTTAAGATCTTGAACGTAAGAACAATCACTTAAGATAAATGAATCCCACAACACAAAGTTTGCAAAATAACATTTGTTTCTATTCTTCAATGATTTAAAGAAAATACAAAGTTTTTCTTCTTTTCACAATAGCTTTCTTGATCAAAAATCTCTCCCTTTCGAATACATAAGCGCTCTATATTTATAATAGAAAGAGTAGAGAGAAAATAGGATAAACCCTAGGAAATAGTCATTTAAACAAGAATCCTATTTTTCTTGACTCTCACATAGGAGACCAAGTAAAAATTTGCTTCCTACATGACGAAACGAAAATGAAAAAGACATGTCAATTTCTGGATGAAAATGACATGCAACATTATGTTTGCTCCGTTTCATCATCCTTGTCTTCCTCCAAAAAATTTTTTTGTCCCGAAACTCCTGGAATTTTTGGATTATCTCTTGCATCTCAGCTTCTTTTGGCACACTGGAATGATCATTCAAGACTTCACAAGTTTCTTGAGTATCACTCACATTGTCAAGAAGTTTCTTCAACCTTTTATTGAGTTTCCTCAATTATTCCAAGACATGCTCCATCTTCACAAATTTATCAATGATCTCTAGATTAAAGATGGAAGTTGGTTCATGCTAGATTGATTCTTTGATTTTCCTATGGAAGTCATCAGTAGATAGAATTTTTGAATTCTCATCCAACACCTTGGGAAAGATCTTGGAAAGCTCCTCTTTGATTACATTGGTAGCATCAACCAATTGATCTCTAGATTCTCTTAATCTACTGCAAGCTTCATTGAGAATATTTATCCTGAATCTGATGGATTTGGTCAGCTGGAAATGTTTATCCACATGAGGGATGATATCTTCTTCAACCAAGATATGAGATGGAACCTACTTCAGTGCATTGAGAGCTTCAAAAGTTAGCTCGAGGTTCCCAATCTCATCTGAAAAATACTTCATCCATTTTCTCGCCCTCCTTTATTTCCACCAAGGATTTATAAACTTCTGATGAGTCCTCAATGACTTCTCTTCCTTGGAGGAGTAACCTCTGAATCCATTCATCAACCATTCTCCCCTTCTCATTAATCTTTTCTATCCTAGGTACCGATGAGAAATCAAACCTGATAGGAGTAGGGGTAGAGGATGATGGTGTTGACTCAGAAGGATTTGAAAGCTTTAGTAACACTTTTGTTAACTACTCCACTTTCTCTTTGAGCTCATCTCTTCTCACCTTTATCTCCTTATATTTTTGCACAACACATTTATAACATCATGTGCATCTTGTTGTGCTCCTTCCACTGTTACTTTTCCCATATTGACCCTTGTGATCTGATAGTTGGTGACCATTATATCCTCCCTAGTTTTATCAACCATGGGAGTGCCAATCTCTATAAATTTGTGCCCTGAGGCATCCACTAAAACCCTTGAAATTGTTTTAGGTTTCATGGAATAAATGGCAGGGGAAACCTTAAGGGAGCTGAAATGAAAGGCTGGTAGGGGAGCTACCACCTTCCTCTTCCTTAGATTCTGATCAATTAACCATTGAGGAGTTAGGAAGAAGTTTCTCCTATTGGAAGTGTTATGGTCACATTTTTAGGTGGAGGGAGGTTTACTTGCGGAGTGGTAATGACTGCAAGTGTGGTGTCCTGTGGTAATGGACTCAGTGAACAACGGTGTGGAAGGAGGAGGCATATCTATGGTCATTTTAGTTCGGAAGAGAGAGGTGACAGGACAGAGAAGATGTTGGCCATGACTGATAGACTTGGTGAAGAAATAGGAGGTGAGAGTGGTTGAAAAGGAGGAGGCGCGGATCCTAAAGCCAGAGCTTGAGAAGTAAGAGACAAACTTACTTCTGATGGGAAATCAACAAAAGGTGAAATCAGATGTTGGCTAACCTCAAATTCCAAAGGAGGTTCTCCTTGTTCCAGAGGAGCAGGTGAATTTGGTATATTCATTGTTTTAGAAGGAGTGGCAGATGAAGTGGCTACTTGCTCTTCTCTCTTCTTGACAAACTTAAATTTTATAGGCCTCTTGGAAGAGCTTTTATCTTTTTATTTTTATCCCTTACAAAATATCTCTTCCAAAGTGGCCAACTTTAAAAACCTCTTTTCTTTGTAACTCATTCCCAAAGAAACGAGACATGCCTTAGTACGTGTAAGATTTTGAGAAGCTCTTCCTGTACTAGAATATTTCTCATTGATAGACCAATCGATGGCTGGGAATACATGTTGGTCTTCATTCAACCAATCATATGAGGTGTCAAGGACACTTTGATTGTCCATGGTGCTTTCTGGGATGTCATCTAGATCTAACATCTAAATATCTTCAAGTTTCAATCTTCTATTATCCTTTCTTAGGATGGCGACTTCATCCGAAGATCAACCTAGATGTCTTCTATGTTGGGAACATGTAAATAAAAGGTCCCGTATGACATAAGGACTCCTAGAAGTCAAACCCATCTCTATGCGCTTCATGTTCTTCTTCAATTTTCTTGTAGCTCGTGGACCACATTCTCATCTTTCACCATTGTTTAGAACGTGTACCATCCGATGGAAATAGGGAAGGAGATGGCAGCTTTATGCTTACTCTATTGGAATTTGTGAAAATCTAACAATTGTTTAACCAACTCCATCGGGATAAACTTATCACCTAGGAACTTGGGAAAATTGAAAGGATCACCCGGGTACATGACTACCCAAAAATATCTGAACTTCTTGAATTGTAAGAAGACACAACCCCATTTCGACACTTCACCCATACCTCATCAAAGACTCTTCTTTTTCTTAAATCGGGGTTCATCCTATAGATGTTTTTGTAAAATAAGGCATCATTCACCCTTCTGAATTGATCCTCAGACCCCTTCATTATCACCGAGGGAAGTGTCGATATATGTGCTCTGCTACCTAGTTTCCATTTGTATCCAACCCTGGGTAATTTCTCATGCCTTCAGCTTCATAGGTGACATATGATGACATATAGAACTTACAGGTAGACAAGATGGTTTTTATCTGTGAGTCTATCTCATCACTTATAAGACTACCCCAATCGATCCCTTGTTCATTCTTCTTTATGATGACCATGAATTGATACATCCATCCTTGGAAATCTCTTGACTCGGGGAGTCCAAACACTCGACTTAGCAAGGTGATGATATCATTGATCTCCTGAATGAAATCACTCCTAGGAACAAACTTAGGAAACCTAGAGATGGCTAGCTTAAATTTGATCAAGAACTTTTTATTCACATGCCTGATGTAATCTTCTTGATCATTGCCCCATGCCTTCTATGTTGATTGAAGATTCAAATCAACATACTCCTCAAAGTTGGGAAATCTTAGGAGGTCATCAAAGTAACCTCCGTCCAACTTCACTATGATCTCTCCAGCCTGATTTCTCACTGAGCGGGAAGCTGAGTCATAATTTGAAACACAGTCAAGATGTACTTGGGGTCATTAAGAAGACATTGGGAGTCCCGCTTCACGAGGAGGACATTTCCGGCTATTGAATTCATCTAAGGAGTCTATGAAGAATCCTTGATTTTGTTCCAAAAGTCCTCCATGTCTATATTACCAAGTTCTGTGTCCCAGATGTCATAGTTGAAATCTATGTAGGAAGGGGAATCCATCTTCGGTACTTGTACTTCATCTTTCTTGACCTATCTAACTTATCCTTAGATTATCAGGATCCGACATGAGTATTTTTGAAGAAAGAATGTCTTGATCACTTTTGGTTGAACAATTAGGCTTGAAGTAACTCCATGCAGACTCGCCACACTAACTATATTTTAGAACTTGGAACTTGGTGAAACCCCGACTCACTAGAAGGTATATCTAGTTAGGTTTGACGGACACTTATGAAACATGAAAAAAAAAGGAACTTAGAGGGTGTAAAGCACTTCCGACTCACTAGGGAGATGTCAAAACCTTATACAATCGATGAGATATCCGAAGATGTTGAACACTCTGAAACGTGATACACTATGAAGTGTCATGAACTTGGTAGATGTATGACACTTAATAAAACCCAATACAGGAACTATAAGATTGTTGAGCACCTAGTAAAGCACCATGGAAGTAAGAAGATGTTGAACACCATGTAAAACGAAACAAAGGCATTAGTTTTTGAGATGTCGAGAAGACGTACCAAGTTTCTAGTTAGGAATTTTAGATTCTTTAAAAATAAAAAGGGTATATTCCATGGAATAAATCACCTAAGCGTGAATTCCAAACAAGAGTTTTCATGGGAATACAACAGAAATGAAGAAAACAACCCAAAACCCTAAACTTAAAGGGAAAATGAAAGGAAAGGAAAACCCCAAATGAACACCTCAAAAACAACCCCAAAGACCTCAAAGCAACAAGAAGAGAAAATACCTCAATAAATTTGAAAAATGAATAGTGTCAAAAATCGGAGAGGTTGGTTAGATTTGGATGAGGAACTTAAAAAACCCAATACATAGATAAAAATGACGTGTAAAATCAAACTATTTATAAAGCCCTAAGCACACTTGGTGTGACATGTGTGCCAACTAACGAACAACTCGACATTAATGCCATGTCATCATGCTCGAGTGTTCGAAAACCCGATACAAAGGTGGACAATCGATTCAAATTTCTGTGTTTAGAGAAAAATGACATAAAGCATGAGATTTTGGATGTTTCAAGGTTATGAAACCCAACACAAAGGATCATTTCGGGTTTGTTTTGGAAAACAAGTGACATTAAGCATGCTTTTTTCAAGGCATGTTCTAATGCTTTTGAACAAAGGCTTGTAATCATGTTTTAGGTTTCGGGAAACAATAGACATGAAGCATGTAAGGGATATGTTTTCATTTTTGAGATGAAAACCAAAAATCTCCTCCAGAGGACATTTCTAGGAGATTTTTCCAAAAAAATTCTATAATTATCTCAATTTTAGCTGAAATCACTAAAATGAGATACAAGTTTTAACCTCGAAAAGGGCTAAGTATCGAATTTTCCTCCTCATCCCTCTTTCCACCAAAAATGGAAAAAATTCTCCCTTAGGTATATTCCATTTTGGGAAATAAATCATGCTTTGAGCCATAACTCAAAAAATACATGTTAGGAGGAATTCTTTACCCAAAATGGGAAGACATTTCCCATCATGAAGGAATTTTTACAACAGAAGATGAAATTTGAGATGAATACAAGGAAAGAGGAAATCAAGAAAGTTAGCAAAAAAGCTCATTTTGGATAACAATTTTGGTGACTTTCGAGGGGTCATCTAAATAGATGAATGATCAATAGCCTTGAAGCATCCACAATCATGATTTGATCTAAACTTGAAAAAATTATCCACTTGGGAACCCACTTAAAATGAGATTACCAAATTCCAAGGGAAAATCACTAAAGAGAGCAATAAAACACTATGTACAAAATTTGAAATCATACATACCCCAAGTGGGATATGTAGAGTGTGCACAAGCAATTCTTCCGTTGAAAAAACCTACCTACACTACTCAACCAAGAGAAAAATGGAGCTCAAACAAATCCTTGAACTAAAGCAGGAGATAAAGCTTCCTTTTCTCAAATAACAATTGATTTGACATTGAATTCAATCTACAAACTACACTCCCTTCATCAAGGTATCAACTTGAAAAAAAATAAATACCTTTTCAATCTACTGCTCAATTGGTTCCAAGAGGTATTGTTATTGATCCTTGGCAATTTGCATATCATCCCCATGCTTAGAAGTAAGCATGGGGCAAGGTCTGATCCTTGAAGTTTTCCCATTTATTTTTATCTCAACTCTAACAATGGAGACTTTTTGCATATCCTCTTGGATGAATGGTGTGGAAGAAATGGTGGAAATATCTTGCTCTTTCCCTTCTTCTTCCAATGAAGAACATGGAAGATTTAAATCTCCTAAACATGATTCCAAAAGGCTGCTACAAAGTGTAGAATGCTGCTAATTAATGCTCTCCTCCAAGACAATAGGCTCAAGTTCTTGGAAGGTGGATGATGAAGGAGAAAACAAGGTGATTTCAGCCAGTTCTTCTCCATCAAAATAGTCCTTCAAATCAAACAAATAATCTTCCTCTTTGCTGTCCTACTGCAAATTCTCAACCTCCTCCATGAT
This sequence comes from Taxus wallichiana var. yunnanensis, assembly GCA_018340775.1. NCBI lineage: Eukaryota > Viridiplantae > Streptophyta > Pinopsida > Cupressales > Taxaceae > Taxus > Taxus wallichiana. The sequence continues at coordinate 719,081,582 of CM031240.1, read as the reverse complement.
GTTCTTTTGATCTGAAATTGAGCACCATGGTTATCTTCATTTTCCAACATTAAGTTTGAAATATCAAACTATTTTTCAAAAATAGAACTCGAGAGAGATGAAATGGAAGGAGGAACTGAAGGTTCTTCTATAGCCTATTCGAGCTCAAAGCCTTTGGATCTGCATTTCTCTCCTCCACATCTAGAATGTACTCCTCTTCTTTTGGATTTGGAGCACCTTCTCCTTCCTCTGTTGCTTGAAGACCATCTTGCTCTTGATTGAACTCTTCCTCTAGCATGAATTTTTTCAAATCAAACTCTTCAATCTGCTAGCTCTAGAGGACAAGTTGGGGCTACAAGATCACTTTTAGGGCTGTCCTCCATCATGGATTCATCAAAAAAATCATGCCCTTCAAATGAAAGCAAGAAAATGTCAATGATGTCTTCTTCTTCTTCTGCTGCTATAAACTTTAATTTGATTTCTTCCATTTTCTCCTTTCTAATGGGACTTTGAGCTGATTTATTTTCCTCTTCCATGACTGATTTTGCAGCTTCGATTAGATTAGCATTAACTTATAGAAGAGTGCCAACATGGACATTACATTCTAAGAAAATTGATGAATGGTCTTCTTCCTTTCTTTGTTCTTCTTCTTCGCAACATTAGCGAAGTCCTAACCACCATTGACTCTTCATCCTTGGCCTCTTTTGTAGGCTTAACTAGTGAAAGGAATTTTCTCAATTCCATACCTAAGAGCCAAGCTCACTAAAATTTTGATCATTTATTCTTCTATTGGATTTTATTATTGTTGTCCCTGACTGATTTTTGCAATCTCTTCTTCCCTACATGGAATTGGGGATGCAAGAGGAGAAGTAAGTTGGGATTCAAACATTTTTTACTTTCATTTGTGGTGGTGGGAGAGATGAAACTTCTTGTTTCTTTGGAGGGGAAGGTATTTCATCTAGATCTTGTGGAGGGGATTTGGATTTGTAAGAGAAGAGGGAAGGAAAAGCGAGGTGGGATGGAAGACTAGGGGATGGGGGAATGGTTTCACAACTGAAGCAACATTGGATGGGCATGGAATTTGGCATTCAAATGAGATGGTTCTTCTTGAGGAATGGAAAGAGGAAAACAAGATGATGGTGTAGAACTTACCCATTGACGGGGTTTCTTAGCACCAAAGTCATAGACCTCTATCTCTTCAATCCATTGTGTAAGTCGGGGCAGCATCTCCACCATGAATGCCAACTTCTCCGAGGGCTGTAATGTCTTGGAAAAGGTCCAACCCATGGATAAGGTCCCCTACAACCAATTTTGAAAACCTTCATTCATGCTTGACTCTTAAGCGCACCATGTCAATCTCCATTTTTTGGATTTTCTCTAGTAGACCAACATCTTGCATTTGATTGTCTTCATTATATGCATACCTGCTCTTGGAAACCTCCATATCCAAACTAATTTTGGCATGCTGCTGCTCATATGTGTATGCATGCTTATTTTGAATTTTCTCAAAATGCTGATTTGAAGGAGTTGAGAAGTATGTTGGAGGTGAAATGTATTACTGTTGTTGTAAATGTGAAATCTATGATGGAAATTAAGTCATGATTGCATAACTTCATGGAATGGAAAAGAATGAAATAGATGGAAAGAAGAATGGGTGAAAGTGAATGGAAAAATGTTTTGCAACTTCATAGATGGGTTGTTGACCAGATGGAGTCACCAGATGTCTTTGAAATTGCCTCTCCAAAGGCTAAAATCTTCACAGGAACACATCAACCTACAAAAGATGAAGTAGAAGACCTCTAAGGTCCCACCGGGCAATCTAAAACTATTAGCATAGAATCACAACAACCTTGGATCTATCAAATTTCTAGTTTGATAATGGCATCTAGTGTGATTGCACAACATTGAATTTTTTCCCCAAGTGTGGGACTTGTAAAAATGGGAAAAAAACTCTCCAGATTAAAGGTTGGTTACTATTCCTCGATCAGGTGCATGCATTCATTTTGCAAAGGATCTATTCTAAATCCTACTCTAAATCTTTCCAATGAACAAAGCTGAAGAAGAAGTTGTATAAATAATGAAATCTAAGCTAATGGAGGTGATGCACCAAGGAATGATGAACTCCCACTCTATTGTTAAACATAGACCATAGAAATAATGTAACTCACATGCACAAATAACCAGATTTGTAAATAAAAGATCATAATGAATGCAATGGAAGTAAGAAAGGGCTTGAAATCACCCACGAGCTTATTTTATTACTCCACAGAGTTGATAAAAAGCATTACAATGGCTAGAAGGAAAAAAATTGCATTTTAGAGATCTATGGAAGGTTTGAAAGCTCCACAAATTCACTACAGAACAAAGAAAAAGGGAGATACAGAGAAAAAACATCCAACCGTTACAATGAATCAATTTCTTCCATTTATAGCCAAGGTAAAGAGAGAGAAAATAGAGGAAGAAGCAAATATGATCCTTGGACTCAACCACCCACTATTAATCTCTTTCAAATCGGCCTGCAAACCATTAATTTGATTTTTCCTTTTTCACCTACGTGCTGGAGAAGCAAAAATGGAAAATGGAATAAAAATGATGTCTTCGAAGCAATCTGATCTTACATTCAAGGCATGAGAAGACATTCTAGGGTTTTTCCCCATCAAATCGATTTTATCCTCCATCCTTGGCATCCTAGAGAATAAAACCATGGCGGCTCGAGTAAAAAATGACTTATTCAAAGAAATCTGATATGCATTAAATGCGTGAAAGACATTTTTCACAATTTCTCCATTAAAATCCACAAAAAGATGTTTTTATGCCTTGAATGTGTAGAGGGGATCGATATCTTTCCAAATAATATGATTTCACCCAAATATAATCTTGGAATCGAAAGATATGCCCTCTGCAATTTTCTAGGTAAAACAAGGCAAATTTAGTTCAAAAATCAGGTCGGCGGGAAAAAATATTCCTTTTCTCTTTTTTTGAAAATTTGGAAAAAATTCTAAAAATTCTCCACGGCCCACAACTCCATTGTAACATGTGTCACCTTCTGATTGGATGGGGGTGAGCCGAAACCAACATTTTACCTTCATGGGGCCGATGTGCAAAATTTTCCTTAAGTCTCTGGCATCCGCCGAAGATTAGATGTCGTGTCTCGAAATGACATGTGGCGACTCTAATTCATGGGGAGATGCGTTAAAAATCTTTCCTTTATGCCGCTTCACAATTTTGACAAGAAATTAAAATTTCTCCGACACCGCTCCTGCTCCCGGTTTGGACACGTGGCACCTCCTAATTCACCCATAGAAATGCGAGTTCATTTCTTGCCTTCAAACTTTTAAACCAAAAGGGAAAAAAACTTAACTTTCTTCCGATCGCCGCCATGATGTTGCTTAACATAGACTAAACACCTAGCATCTTTTGATTGGTGGTGGGCATTAAAATTTTTCTTTTCCTTGTGGGCATTCAAGCTGAAATTTGACCCTAGAGTTTTTTTCCAAAATGGCTAAGTGCCAAAAACTTCTTCACGGGCCCGCTTGTGCATTGCTCTCCTGCCACGTGTCACCTTATGATTTGATGCGGGGATGCAGCCGAATTCACACCCTTAAATTTTTTGGACAAAGAGAGGGAAAATTTCCTAACTTTCTTCTGCCACCACGCCAACTTCCGTCAATGATGTGTCACTCTCTAATTGGAGCGAAACCTTGACCACTTTCCTTCCACGGATCCATGGGCTGATTTTTGACTTTAACTTTTTGTGAAAAAAAAACTAAGTGCTGAAATTTTCTCCCTAGTTCCACGAAGTGGGCTTCATTCCTTCTTTGGGCCTGTGGGCTAAAATTTGACTTTGAGCATTTTGACAAAAAAATTCCTAAGTGCTAAAACATTTCCCATCACTCCGCCGATCTACTTAGGCCTGCCACGTGGCGCTTCCTAATTGCACAGGGGCACAAAATTTTTTCTTCGGCGGGACGCGCCCACTAAATGAACTTGATTTTTATCCCCGAAAAGTGCTAAGAGTCAAATTTTCCTCCACATCCCCACCAATCCGCCAAATTTCCTTGGCAAAAATCTCCCTTAGGCCCTGTCGGTCCATTTTGGGAAAATTTTCCCTGCAAACTCCACCGAGCCATAACTCAAAAAATACAAGGAGTTAGGAGAACTTCTTTACCTTTCTAGAAAGGGGGAGAAATTTTCCATCTGATGAAGCAATACCCAAAAAAAAAAACTTTTGAGTGCTATAAATCCATGAAATTTGAGATGAAGCACAAGGAAGGAGGAAATGAAGGTAAGTTAGCTAAAATAAGCAGGGGCTTGTTTTAGATAACAAGGCCCACATATCAATAGATACTCAATATTAAATTTATGGATATCTATAAGATTCATGTATAACATTTAATCATAAATTTTTCGCTAGAAATAAAAATTTGGCTGATACAAGCACTTTTCTACAAACTACTCCTATCTAGGATTTCAAACCAACTAAGCCTCTTAAGAATCGTTCATAAAAATGTGACTATAAAAATACCTAATTATTTTTTTGAAACCTTCATAACTGACCTAAAAATATAACCCAAAGATCTCATGTCCCCATTAAAATCTAACAACTCACAACAATCATCATAAGTTAAAATTTTGTGTCAAAAACACAATGTTTTTAATCTAGTTTCACTAAATCTTACTTAACTTGCAAAATACTATCATGAAAACGTGAAAATTTTCCCATAGCACATGGACACACACTACTAACATCTCTAATCATCATAATTTCATAGTTACCTCTTAATCGTTTCATCCATCGAGACTTTATTGTGCTAAACTACTGTTTCTAACATGTAGCTTCCCAAGGACCTCAAATAAGTATCTAACCTATGATTTATGACCTAAAAATCACAATACACCACAAGTGTAAAATAAATTTTTTTCCCATATGCTGTTACATTACTTACTAGATCCATTTCTCACTTTTCCATCTCATACGACATTTTCTAGGGATAGGAAAAACCTTGTAATGACCTAAATGAACCATGAAATGACCATGCTAATCATATGCATACCCTTGTATAGTCATTACACATCATACCATCCATTATTGACATCATAATATAAAATAATCACTTCAAAAATACACATACCATGACAAGGCATACTCAAACATGCTCCTAGACACCATGACAACTCACAAAACTAGGCACAAGTACTCAATATTCATTCTAGACATCTATCTAAAATCATATGGGGACCCACATGTATTTATGACACCCTTTTGCATCAATTTGGTTTGACATCAATGACAACATGACCAAAAATAGCCAAGAATCTCCCATCTTGTCATTGATGGCAACCATCATTCAAAAACATTGATGCAAACCAACAAGACCAACACACATATATGAATCTTACCATGTTTATGATGTCTCTCTCTCACTTTTCCATATATGAAAAATATTAATATGACTAAAATACACGAAAATTACAACACTCAACAAGATACAATGACAAAAATGCAAAGAACAACTAACTTAACTCATAATGCTCACCATGGGAATGAAATTTATCCTTTTCGACTTCAACAATAGCAAAAAGGTCTTATAGACTTGAATATGAGATTCCAATAGCTCCCTATAAACATATTCTTTTCATATTTTCCCTTCATATAATCAAAAACATCATCCTCTAGGTTTAGTTATGCACTGAAACTAAGGTTTCACATCTCGAAAGCTCTATTTTTTCCTTCTTAAAGTTTGAAATCAATAAAGTAGTTCCTTGACAAATGTACACAACTCATATCAACTATATTTTGATCAAGGAGTAACATAAAACTATCAAAATTACCTCTTATTTTTCTATATCATGCTCAACATTCAAAAATTTATCTCCAATCTTTTGATATCCACACATAGGATTATTGTCCTAAACATCATCATTTGCAATGTCTTTTTGACAAATTTTTTAGGCTTTTAAGTTTATCATATGCCTTCAAAAGAAATTCAAAATAATCCCCATGAGTTTGAGATAACCTAATGTAGTAGAACATACAAAATCAAGGCCACATACCTTATAAATTTTCCATGAGGATGGATTCATAACTTATCCCCATCTCTCGAGGAACTCTTTCGATTATTTACGTGTTCTATGCTTGAAATAGTGATTGTCTTGATCATAAAACTTACAACCTTTTCATCCTTACTCTTTTTATCTCATGCATTAAAATGTTTCTCACATTTCTTGAAGTAAGAACAAACCCAGTCATTCACTTATGACTAGTTGAGAGGTCCTTCAAAGTACTAACACCTCTTAAATAATTTATATAAAAAAATTCAAGGCAATGGTTAGAACTGATACAAGACATCTAGGTTTCTCATAGATATTACTTACCTTTTCACCATGGAGCATATGATCTCAGTCATAACACTAATAAATATCTGATTAAGGCACTCTAGACTTACTTACACAATTTTTAATCGCATCTTTGATGACACGTTCTCTATGATTGAGGATGCACTGCATGATTGAGATCCATCAACAACCTGTATCTTAACATTACTAGTGAATTTTTGAATCAAATTTATGTTCTTGAATCATTTATTATATTTTTATTAGTCTAAAAACCCTATATACTTGATTTATGGCACATGAATTTCTCCCCCTATTTTCATCAACACCTTTTGAGCATGGCACATAATTTTTGTTTAAAGATTACTACTGTTCACATTCTCTGTTTCCCCTAGATATTGTGGTCTTCTTAGTATCTTCACCACTTGATTGAGGGAAAAAGTTCTCCCCCATCCTAGTAAAACTCCTCCACATATGATCATTCTTTTCATCAACCCTTCAACACATACCTCTCATTACTATAATTTCTTTTAAGCTTGACTACAAAGTAAGAAGCATACTTTTTCTTGTTCTTGCAGACACACCCATGATGCTTAAATATTTTGTAACTTATAAAAAATACTTGATTAGTTATACAAATTATTTAATCCATGTCATAGTAACCCCTAGGTGAAGAAGGAAATATCAAAGTCTTCAATAGGACATTCTTTGACCTGTAGAGTGTAATTTTCACCTTTTCCTTTGATTATTAGTGTCTTTGAACCACTATTAATACTTCAACCATTACATACTTACTTGTATGATTACTAGACCTGAAGGAGTTTTATGTACTTGATTAATATTTTTATTTTGTAACTTGATCACTAGGTTAAGACTTGGATCCCCCATACTACTTGAGTCCATCCATTACTTCTCTTCATAGAATACCATCAACTTTAAATCCTTCAAAGTCATAGAATAGACTTACCTTGTATACAAATTCCTTAACATGATCCCAGACTGTAGAATTGGATCCTTGACATACCATAGTATCTAATCTTTAACCATACTTGTACCTTGTCTCAAAAGACCTCTTAATTATGTAATATTTCCTTTGAGAGCGTTATGATATATGTTCAGGGATTTTTATATGCTAAGCATTTAAACTTTCAAGACTCGAGAGTATTATCATGATACACCTACCTATGTTTAGCTAGCATACTACAACCAAGATGGAAATTTCCATATAAGACATGATTTATGAATTAAAAACTAAGATATGTATACATTGGCTTCAAATATTAGATAAAGCTTTATACCTTTTACAAAGACACTTTTTTTTCTCTCGAGAAAACACTTATAGTTTTTTTGTCCTAATTTAGCCCTTAAAAGATAAATTTCCATACCTGTAGACCTTGAATAGATTGTATCATCCCTTTACACTATTATTCTCTCTTATTTAGGACCCTTGATTACTTAGTTGTCATCTTTTACTCATGCTCAAACCCAGATTGCTTTCGTATACTTCAAGACACTTAACTGACCCTTTGAACCATGGGTAGCACTACCTTGCACTATTTTATTTATTATTTTGCCACTGAATTCATGCTAACACCTATTTCATAGTTTCATACCTTGATTTATTCTTCATAACTCTATTTTTATTTTTATAAAAAAATTTACTTCTTAAATCATAACACAGTTGCTAAAAATAAAGTTTCCACATCATTATTATCCATAAAAGGACTACATACAAACCTATATATTATCATTTATTACATGATTGCATACTATGGTACATAAAATACTCTATACAAATACATGAATATAAGCTCAAACATCATTGTAGATGACAAGACTTTACTAAAAACCTTGTTCCACTATAGCCAGGATCCACAAAGACTAAGTCACAAATACATTCTATACCAAGACAAGATAAGCTCCTTTTAGTTTAGTATGTCATGAAATGTTTTGTAGAGACCCCATTTATAATCTTGGGAACTCGTGAAGCTAATATGACTTCTCCCAACTCCTCATACAATGAGAGAATCACTATCTACATGAAACTAACATTCTTTCAGTCTTGAAAAGTATGGAACAACTTTAAGACATATTTGAAGATTTTCCACTGCATGCATCGAGAATGAGACACAATTTATTATTGGAAACCATTTGAGACTACACCGACATTGTATACCATTGATAGAAATTTTTAACTTCATACCCTCACATGCCCTTTGACATGGAAAACAAACTAGATTGCACATTTAGTTTTGAGTGAAGACTCTACGAGAAATAATACTATGTGGAAGACATCATTACCTATTTATAAGAGACATGCATCAAGATTGAGCATAGGTATTGTCATCAGTAAAAACTTGAGCATTGAATCATTAAGTAAATAATGACACCTTATCAATGGGCTACATCATTAACTTCATGCCTGACAAAGAACATTTTCATATATCAAATTACCATGATAGACCTCAGATCCACTCTCGACCCATACTAAATTTCAAGCACCTATTACTTGTGTGTGACATGATACACACTCAACTTCAATTCAATACTTCATGGAATTGATCAACATATACCACAAACATAGAGGATACGACTATTGACATGACATTATAAACTCATAGGTTATACTATGACCTAATAAAAAAACTTATCCCTTAAGAATCATAAGAATACACAATAGTACTTACTTCAAACTAGATGACACAACTCAGAATAATACCATAGGCTCCAATTATATTTGAATTATAAATTTGGTAAATAGAGACCTTAGAAAAGAATATATTTATGACATGACATAATTATTTATACAACCAACTAGGTGACAACAAACTTTCAACATCATGAAAAATTACATAAGGTCATTATAGATCTTAATTTAACCTTATTACACATATTAGGGATGTATATAGCTATAGAGGAAACTAAAAAAATTTGTTAAGAGCATCATAATCATACTAAATTATTCATAAAACATACTTTTAATAGACCATTTTACAACTTTTTAACACAACCACATGACCTTGATCACTTGAAGGACACAACCTTAGATACATCACAACTAGTGTTTCATATAATGACCAATCAAGAGATAAAAATAGCACTAAAAACAAGATAAACCTTTGAAAAACACTAGATGAAACTCACACACCAAAAAATATTAAATAACAACAAGACACACTCTTGGAAGAAAAGACAACTTGAAAAACTCAAACACCTAAAAACTTAGGAGAAAAAAGACTTTAAAATGGATCATTTGACATACCTTATTACTCTTGAAGTGTCCTATACTAAAAATATTTTCAATTTCTCAAGTTTATATACTTGATTCCCTTCAACCTTTGACTAGAACTCCTTGACCTCCTTTATGTGATTAGACCTCTTGTCATATTTGTTTGGTCTTGACATTTTCATAACTTCCTTTTGATCATTCATATTGAATGAAATATATTCTTTGATGACTGATTCTAGCATTCATATATCTTTTACCATGGAAGACACAACCGTTTTTACTTTCCTTGATTATTCACGTTAATAAAACTTTTGCAACATGACCCTTGAGATGACACTTTTAGCAAGTAACCGAATGTATACTACATGACTGATCACTTATATAGTCTTTACCATTTATCCAAGAGTACATATAACTCAAATACTTACTACAATCCCTTGCACTATGACCATAACCATTGTAATAATAATGGTACTAATGAAATTTTTCATACCTTATTACATTTGGCTATCTATTTTGATTATGCCTAGAATGAACATTCTTATCATCCTCACTTCTATTTAAACTTGGAGCAATTGTTAGATCTGCGTAAGAATAGGATTAACATCATATTTATTCTTTAGGGTTTGGATTTCTTCTCTAAAATGATCACATTTTATTCCTTGGTCATAAGAGAAACTCTCATATTTTTAATTTTTAACTTTAATATGATTTTCTCCATCTAATGACATGCTAGATATGGTTGTAAATTAAACACCACCTCTTTAAATTCAACTTGGTGATGCACACACACATCACATGGCTTGGTTCCCAATATTTCACATTCCTCTTCCTTTGTGCCTCAGATCTCAATTGGCCTTATCAAACTGAATCTTAAGATCTTTTTGGTTTCTTCATCCTTCTTGTGCATGTATTTCAATTCCTAGTTATATTTCCTCATTGTTTTCACCATATTTTTCTTCTAGGATCTCCTCCAACCTATTAGACATGTTTCTCAAGGACATTCTCTCGATACCAATTGTTGGAAGTACAATGGCTTAAGGGGTGTGAATAAGTCGTATATTTTCTTCAATTCCTTTAAAATTTATTTCACCATACATTACAATCAATTCATTCACATACATTCAACCATAATATAATAAGTTTTCACAATATAATGAAATAACCATAACACATGTAAGAGAGCTCATAGACACAAGATATAAGTGAGAAAGTCTTATGGGGAAGAAATCCCACTCAAAATATTCTTATATGAAAAAATGAAAAGAGGTTTCTTGAAGCATAAACTTCACAAGGAGAACCAACCCCATATTTAGTGAGGCACCAACCCAACAAGGGGCACCTAATCCTAATCTAGTATAACACCAACACAACAAAGAGAACACACCCCTAATTTAATTAAGAACCCACTCCAAAAGGAGGATCCAACCCAATAAGATGACAAAGAAACAATTCAAAATCCTAATTATATTTTATCTTTGAAATTTATGCTTCCAAAACCGATGGAGATCACATACTCAACTCAAAAACCTATCTCATACCCTAGGGCATCAATCTTTCTCTATCCTCTTCCTTCTCAACTTATTTTTCCTATAATATCTTACACACATGTCTTCAATAAGTTTTGAAACTGAAACAAATATGATCATAGCTCAAAATATGCCCTCATACAAGTAATTCAGTCACCTATGTGTATCAATTTTCCCCATGGAAGACTAGCTCCAAAAAAGCACCCAAAACAATGATTTTATAACCTCCTCTTCATTTTAAATTAAAAAAAAACCTTTTACCTCCTTTAGCTCAACCAATTCATCATTAACACTTCCCAAATTTGAATTAAAATAGTTATAAGTGACCCAAGTATTTCCTCCTAGATAAAAACCTCATTACATGTGCTAAAAATGGCTCAAAACCCCGAGGACACAAAGATAAAAATTCCTTTACATCAAAACGATAGTTACTCATGACCCATAAATAATTAAGCATGATTAAAATAACATTGAACGTTCATACATGGGTTTATCTCAACCAATAAAATTATTCAATTTAATGGACTTTTGTTCATCTCAAAATTCTTGTTTCCTACACCCTTCAAGACCTTGGAAACTTCATTATGCCACCAAATAACATAAAATCAAACAAAAAATGCCATGTGACCAATTGATGGAAATTATAAAACATTTATAACACTTCTAAGAAATTTATAATTCTTGAAACACTCACCTCAAACCATAATCACTTTTTTCTTCACCAAATAGATGTGCCAAATATGTTGTTTTCAAATATCAGCCCACAAAAAAATTCTCGAACTTCAAATACTTTTAAATTGATTAAATATTCCACACACATTCCTATTGAAATTCTGGTGATATATAGTATAAACCAATCCATCTCATACCTCAAACAAATCAATACTTTAAGAAAAGCATATCCTATAATGTACTTGCAAAATCCTTTTTATCAAAAGATTGATCTAGGAAACATATAAAATTTATTCATCATGATTCAAACCTCATATATTTGGAAAGAAACCTGAATTATTTTTCCAACACATCTTCAATTGTCTTCAAACACCCCCGTATCTCTATTTATGCCCATTTTATGAAGACTCCTTTTTACTGCGCCAAAATTGCCCTTTTACTAGACAAGTTGAATGGAGATCATTTTACCATGTAACTACATAAAAATTTCTTGCAAAATATTTTAAAATAAATAAAAACTCACATACATAACACAATGCCAATTTAGCCACCACCTTCTTTGGAAAACTTTTCCTCAAACATGAATTCTTCATATTTTTGCATTTATAGGTGGGGCCCACATATCATTACATGCTCTATCAAACATTTATGGAAATATGTAATATTCCTCTGAAACCTAAAATATTCACATTTTCACTAGCAATAAAAACTAGGTTGATACAAGCACGTTTTTACAAACTTTTTCTAGCTAAGGTTTAACTAGGGTTTCAAACCAACTTAGCTTCTTAATGATAATTCATAAAAATGTGATGATAAAACTACCAAATTATTTTTTTGAAACATTCATAACATACCTTATAAGCTACCTTAGATATTTAAGGTCCCCATGCAATTCACACGATCATAACGAGCATTAGAAGGTCAAGTTTTGTCAAAAACAAACTGCTTGTTTCTTACCCATATTCACTAAAAATTGCATAACTTACAAAATAATCATCATGGAAACTTGAAATATTTCCTAAAGCACAATGAAACACCTTAATAACATATAAAATCATTATAATTTAATAATTACCTTTTAATATTTCCAGATTAGTGAGACTTGCATGTTCTAAACTATCTGTTTGTCATAGGTAGCTTTTCAAGGAGCTCAAATAAGAATCTAACCTCTAATTTATCGGTAGAAGGATGTTGTTTAGCTCAGTGTTGCAATGGTTGAGAGTTTTTTGAATGGAAGTCACAACTACATTATGGAGAACTACAAGATTGATAACAGACATTGGAATTTCGGGATAGTACAAGATGTGCCTTCCAGTAGAGATGTAGTATGTGCATCATGCTATGGAGACCTTTGAAATTAGACCCTTGATGAGGACACAACAGGTAGGGATAGTTTTTAGTAGATAGTTCCACTAGTATAGGCACCATTACAATAGATCGAGATCTTGGGATCATAGTGGCATATCAAGTCGGGTATATGAAGGTCCTTCCTAGACATTTGAATATACCACACAATGCATGAGACGCAACATTACGGCCACTAATAGTGCACCAAAATCAGAAAGGGAGAGTGGGATGGAGAGGCCAGTAGGGATAAAATGATGATGTGTAGGATGGAGATGATGATGATGGACATGACCATTTAGGGGAATGACATCGACATAAAGTACAAAGATAGATTCATGTACAATGCCAAGTGGGTGTACATGTTATGTTTCACGTTCCTATATAGTAGATTCCTCCATAGGAAAATGTTCAAAAGCCTCTGCCATAGGCTCCTATTTTGAGCCCACCACATAACCCAATAATAAGTGGAGGAGATGGATGGGATTAGGATCCGTAGGTTGCAGGTGAGTTATCCACGTTACGGAAATAGTTATAGAAATTCATATATTTCTAGCTCTAGGTTACCTCAAAGAGAGACTGGATTATCATATAGAGGGATTAGGTAGTTATAAAGAGGGCCTAGCTTGATGGTGAGAGAGATCATTTATCTCCTCTACACACAAAGTGGGCCATTGAGAGATTTCAGTGTATAACATAGCACAGAAGCTACAAGAGGTCACAACAGAGCAAGATGAGCTCCCGGCCAAGTGAACATTATCGCAGGCCGAGGTGGACAAAGTTTCAAAGAGAGGTGGTGTCCTTACATTAGATAGAGGGACAAGTCATTACACCTTGTCTACATATGTAATTATTTGTAGCTACTAGACATGTTGCATATTATAGATCTTTGTATTATGATTTCTTCCTAGAGGGATAAAGAGCTCCTGACTTTAGTCAACAGTCCATGAGAAGGTCCTCTTCATGGTCTCATAGAGTAATGACATCAAAAAATTATTATTAGAGTGAGTGAAATGCAGCAAAGGCCACATGTGATTGGACACCAACCACCTCCGGGGATAAGTAGCCCCAAGAGGTATCTATTCATACATGACTCTTTATTCATGATGTATTTATAGATGTATGTATTTTTTCATGTATGCCTCGATATGAAGGAATTTTTTTACTGATGTATATGTATTTATTTTAGTTATTCCTCACTATGAAGGCACATTTTTTATCGATTCCCATGATGGAATACCATGCATCCAAATGACTATGTACAAAGAAAAAATTGTATATGGAAATTGACATTTTGATAGACATATTTATGATGAGGATGATGATTTTGGACATTATTTCTAATGTCTATGATTACATCACATGTGTTTAATGTATGAGATATAATTAGATAATATTGCATATTTTGATGAGCTAATGAATGTTCTACTTTTCATACTATGTATATGGGATAAGTAGATGATATCATGTTGTTTTGCATGTGATACTTATGATGATCCACATTTTTATTATGGTCTATGTTTGAGGGGGGGACAGAAGGCGGTCCCTCTTGCCCCTCATGGTGATATTATACGATGTTAGCTTAACATGCACATTTAATTTTCATGTTCATGATTATGTAGCTTAGATTTTTATTGATATATGATGTATATATGTGATGATAGATGATAGATGATAGATGATATGATGGAAACAATAATATAAGAAAACAAAAAGCACACCTTAATCAAATCTAATTACAACAACACAACCATGCACAAGTGTGCAAGGTAAAATGAACTCATTCTAATGTTAAAAAATTAAAATAACACTTAATATAAGTAAGAAAATGAATCCAATTTAAAGAAAACAATACAAAAAGTAATGCAATCAAAACTATATAAACACACAACTAAAAGTAAGAAAATTATTACTTTATTTTTGTGGGATAGTTTTGAAATATTTTTCACTATTTTTGGCATTATCTGGAGATAATTTTCTATTGTTTTCAGTTTTCTATGAGTCATTTTTAAACTGAACTTAAAGTACTCAACAATAAATACATGCACATGCTATAACAAAACACAAACAAACAACCAAGTAAGAAAATATTTGTGTTCGTAATATAATTTTAAATGTTATTGTTCACATTGTTTTTGGGATTTTGTCAAGACAATGTTATATTATTTTGTAGTTTCATCCATAAAAAGGGTTTTCTCTAATGTTTAAGTATTTTCTAATATATTTTGAATGTTTTTGTGATATTCAAGTTTATACTAATGTTTTTGGAAATTTCCAAGGTTTTTATGGCTATGAAAAGAAGAGTTGATGCCCCATTGCGTTAGATGGGAATATAAAGAGGAATAATGGTACACTTTTATATGTAAGAAGGTGAATATGTGAAGGTGTCACCAATGTTAGATGGGAATATACAAAGGGGAATCATTCAAACATATATACAAGAAAGGATCAACCGGATCAAGGCCACAAAGGATAGAGTAAAAATGACACTCATACTTACGAAACCTAGCCCTAGATTGAAGAAAGTGTACTCCTTCTTGATATGAAACGTACTTATGAATAACAAATCCTCCCAAGGAACCAAAAATGTTTTTCACCGAGGGATTTGTCCAAAGTTCCACAATTACATGGTTTTCACACTTTGATGAACCTTGTTTTCTTTTTTTTTTTATTTTTATACTTTTTTTTTTTTTTTAATATTGTGAGGAACTCCATGTTGAATCATAGAACCAATTGAGATGTATAACGTTCATGGGTTAGTTTAGTTCCTAACCATCCAAGTGAGCCAGTTTGTATGCTCATGATCCATACTTAGTGACCACAACATATGGTCCTAACCAGGTCAGCTCAAACTTTCCTTTCTTTTCCTGGTCCTTGGTGGTATTAAACTAATTTTATTTAAGTACTACATCTCCTACCTCAAATTGGAGAGGTAAAATATGCTTGTTGTATCCCGATGATATGCGGTTTTAATATACCTGTAAGTGATTAAGCACCCACACGTGTTTCCCATCTAGTATCTCAAACTTTACTAGTCGAGTTACTCAATAATCTTCATACGTGTCTAAATATTCCCGAAGACATATTCTAAGTGAAAAATCTCAATCACAAATTGTATGATGGAATAATTGCCAAAAATTATTGAGTAGGGTGTATTAGTAGTAGGAGTGTCGATGGAGGTTTGATAAGCACAAATGGTGAGATGTATTTGTAAGTTCTAATTACGGTATGTTTTATGTACCATATTATTCCATTATGTGAATAAGCATTTTATTAGTGGCCTTTGATTTTCCATTACCTTGAGGATAATACGGAGTGGACAACTTTAAATGGATTTGGAAGTGTTGAAATAACACTTTAACTGTCTTGTTTTTTAAATATTTGCCATTATCTACTAAAATGGGATATGGAATTTCCTAACTACACATGAGATGGTTCATAATGAACTTAGGAACTAGTGCACCGGTAACATTTGTGAGGAACAACTTCTACCAACTTAGTAAAATACTCGAGTGGTGGTAATAATATGAGTATGGATATCTCGAGGAAGTTGGAATGAGATTCCCTATGATATCTAGGGTTCATTTTAAGAGACCTCCTAGAAATCAAAGGTGTAATATACCCGGTGAATATCCTTAGAACCGGTTTCAAGTAAAGGAAAATTTACCATTTTTTCAAAACCAAATTTTCACCCTTTTTTGTAGTCAGAGAGACTACATAGTGGCAGAAATTGAGGCATATTTTTCACACGACAACAAGGTGTCTTGACACATGATAAAAAGATTTTGACACGCAATAACAAAGAATTTTTGATGCACATCAAGAAACCTTATTGACGAGCAACATCAAATCCTTGTTGACGTGGGACAACAAAGCTTCTTGACACGCGTCAATAAGGCTTCTTGATGCACATCAAAAATCTTTGTTATCGTGTGTCAACAAGCCTTGTTGATGCATGTTAACAAGTATTTGTTAACACGCGACAACAAAGCTTGTGGATGCACGTCAAGAACCCTTGTTGATGCACGTCAATATGATTTGTTGCCACACGTCAACAAGGCTTTGTTTTTACACGTCAACAAGAATTCTTATCACACATTAACAAGATTTGTTGTTGCACGTCAAGAAATCATTGTTGACGTGCATTAAGAAGCCTTATTGATGCGTGAAAATAAATCCTTTTTGATGGGTGACAAAATAGCTTCTTGATGTGTGTCTTAGCCTTCCAAGCCCTAATTTTGTCCTATAAATACCCTCCTACTAGTCATTTTCACATTTACACTTTCTAGGTCCCAAATTTTCTTGTTTACAGAACACAAGTTAGGTACGATCAAGCTCAAAGACAACTACAATGATGAATAAAATTACAGCCCAAGCTTAAGACAAAAACAAAGAGGATAATCCAGTAAACCCACAAGCCCTATCCATCGGGTAAGATACTCTATAGGAACACTTTGTGCCCCCACAACTAGATGGTTTTACAAATGAATTTGGAATACAAGGATATGATGTATGCATGTGAGTTTGGTGGGCTCATTAGCATGCCCCATTTCAAAATAGACCATGAAATTCTTAACTACCTTCACTCCTCGTACAATACAAAAGAGGATGGTCTCTTTAGTGTTACTATGGGCGATGGTCTAATGTTTCAATTCAAAGTATCGAAGCCACCCGATATTCGTCATTTTACTGACCTCCCATCCAAAAATTTACCTATTGTTAAAATGAAGGAAACACTCATCGAATATGATAAGAAATAATTGAATCGACATTCAGTTTTCATGTTGATTGTAGTGTAAATTGTTTTCGTTCTTCATTTTGTATTCATTTTATGATTTTTTATATAATTCAAATTGATAATTTGATATTAATTCCAATATGTTTTTGGCATTTGCAGGTCATGTATATAAATCAAGACTTAGTGTCAATACACAAGGATTTTCACACCAGTTTCTTTCTGTTATGATTTCCTTATTTCAAGCTAGAATAGTTTTGCAGGGTTGGCAAACAAATATACCAAACTAGGCCATTTCATACATTCTTTCAACTATCAAAACTAAAAAAATTTCTTGGTGCACCTTTGTATCCAAAAAAATAAGCACTGGCATTAAAAATGCAAAGCTTTTAGAAAAACAATTCATTCACTCCACAAACTATCTCCTTGTCCTTTATTACGAGGCTCTTTTAAATTTAAAAGACAAACCAATTCCTACTTGCATGGATGAGGAGTTGATGAATTTATAACTTCCATTTCAAGAACAACATGTATAAACTATAAAGTTTTTATTTCGCCATTAAAATGACAATATGTATTAACTATTTACTATCTACAGAGAATATTTTTGGAGGCTCTTCCTCGAAAAAAGGTGGCATCAAGAGGAAGAGGCCAACAATAAGCCGAGGTGTGTCATCAAATTAACAATCTAAAATGGATGTTCACTCATCGCCGCACCGCCAACCATTTAAATTTTTTAAACATGAGAGAAGTACGTTTACATGTATTATATATTTAAATTCACATTTTTATTTTCATTTTACCATTTAAGTTTTACCATATTTAATTGACATACAATCGACCATTTTGATACTGCAGGGGATTTGGAATATACACGTACTTCTCAAATTCAAGTGTCTTCACCAACTCACTCGGCTTTAGTTGCATGCATTTGTATCTTCTTAACAACCACCTCAAGCAATCCCAACAATAGAAAGCTCAAAAAAACCAATTACAACTCCAACACGGCCACCTCAATCACCGTGAAAAGCTACCTCTCAACAACAAGGTATGATTTAATTGCTTTAGTAGGAGTTTTGAATAGTACTTCATTCAATTTCATAGTTTTTACATAGTTTAACAGTTTTTCATATGATTTTTCTTGAACTTTTCAACACATTGTAGTCCTTCACCTTCTATACAAACAATGACACCACCCCCTCCACCAATAATATTCAAAATTCCAATGAGAGGAAAAGCAAAAAGAACATCGGTAAACACATGCCAATTCCTTCGACCCCTAGTGGGACACTAAACTTTTCCTCCTCGTTTCGAATTCCAACCCTCTCTCTCAGTGGCTTACCTAACGCAATCGGCATATTGGTTTTTAAATAATATAAATATAGATTAAGATTACTAGAGAATTGATAGTAATGACCCAAAAAAAAATTCAATACACGTGAGATGATTCAAGGCCAACAGGTATACTTATATTTCAACATAATTTATTAAAATTTCATTACATTTCACTTTCTATTTATTTATTTGAATATTGATTTATTTTATCACAAAAAGGATTAGAGCCACCAAAGGGAGAAACAAGTAGCATTGATGATCAACAAGAAATTCCCCATACCTCTCCAAATGAGATGATCTTCTTTAGATATAGATGGTGAACAGTTGCTACCTTTTCCTTTAGAGAACTTAATTGGTTATGATTTTCAATCCCATGTCGATGATTTTATTCTACCTCATATAAGTCAGCTCATAGAATGAGAGAGAAGGGCTAAAGTACTAATCAATGAGATAATAAGTTGTTTTGAAAATTATTGGCAAAGGGATAGTTTATACGCTGCAGTCCATAATCAACCTGCGAAGATGGATTCCTTACTTACCCAAGTAAGAAGTGGGATTGTCACGTATAACAACAATTATAAAGATGATATTTTAGATAAAACATTAAACAAATTGGAAAATATTAGTGTTGAAGCCTAGACATATTTTAACAAATGGTCTAAGGATAAGGAGTTGGTAGCAGTTACAAATGCCGAGAGAGATAGAGCGGTTGTAAGTATTATCACTTTCAAACAATATTTTTTGTTAATTTGAAGTTTTATTATTTTAGTAATATTTTTAATTGACATAACTTTTTGTGTAGTTGAAATATGAAAATTTTAAGATTCAAGCAAAGGTTTTCCAAGTACACTTGGAAACCGTGAAGAACAATTTTATCTGCAACAAAGAATTTTAAGGAAAATATTATTGTGGTTAACAAACAAAACAATACACTAAAGCAGATAATTAAAGAACATGGCTTCGACCTTGAAATTTTATTCAAAACCAAGGAAGATGCAGATCCAAGTTTGCTATCCCATGGAGATGTGACAAAGGAAGAAGAAAGAATTGTAAAGAATATTCACAATGTTGTGGAAGATCTCATAAGTTCTAGTATTATTAAATCCACTTGGGGAAAGGGGTACATGTGGAGAAGCCATTAGGGAAAGGAGTATGGGAGTGGAAGCCATTGGGGAAAGGGGTACAAAAATTGAGGGTTGAAAAATTTCATGATTGAGGGTGGAAACTTGGAAAATAGAATCTTTAAATTTGAAAGTTTGAAATACTTTATAATCTATATTTGAAAATTTGAAACATTGAATGTGATGGTCATGGCATTTGAAATTTATTATTATATGGATTTGAAATTTGAAACTTGAATGTGATAGCCTTTGAAAATTTATTATCTTTAATTTTATAACTTCCTATATATTATGTATAGAATTTCTAGATTGTATATGGTGTTTATGTTTCTTCTCTACTTGTAATGATGATTGCATTAGATTGAATTAGATATGGATGATGATAATGAATACTTGTTTTAAGAAAATTTTGAATGTAGTACGATAGAGACATTTAAACATTCTAAAAATAATCTTCTCTCTACTTGTAATTATAATATGACATTAGAATGGATATAGATGATGATGATTGATGATAATGGATAATTGTTTTTAAAAAATAGAATGTGTTAGGACAGAGATGTTTCTACACATTTAAAATAGATAAATAAGTATTCGATGACATTAGATGTGGATGATGGCATTAAGATATATATGGATGATGATGAATTTTATGTGGACATAGATTTATCTTAAAGCACGATCGTGGATGATGAATTGTTTAATGGATCATGGATGATGAATTGTATAATATGGAAAAATATTCCTCTTTGTAAATTTTGATTATCGATTTTATCCACAGCTTTAAAAAATATATCAAAGCATTTTAAAATATAAAATTAAATTAAACATAATTGTAAAAATTAATAAATGTAATATGATCCGGTTTACGTTACGTCTTATGTTTTAGATGGTTGTGAAAAAGAATATGGAAGGAAAATGAGAAATCATCCTTCGTAGTGTGCTAGATATTTGATTTTAGAAAAAATCAACATATAAATGGATTAGTAGATAGATGGGTGAGTTGTCGACATTTTAGTCCCATGAAGATCGAGATTCCTTGGATAGATGTCAACCCACCTTTTAAAAAAAAGAGAAAATAATTATATTTAAACAAATGTAAATATATATACCTGTAACATCTTTAATGATAACAAGAGCTGAAACAAAATTTGATAAAAAGCCTTGGTCAATATTTTAATCTATAGAGTTAATATGAAATTGAATCAATAACCACAGTTAAAATGTAAGGTGACAAACAATAAAAGTTAAGTGCAAGGAGATACCTATTTAAACTTGAAACAATCCATTATCATTAGCTTCTTAAAACTTGATGTTCTCTTCTCAGTAGAGTCTAACGATGCACCAATTCCACTCTCATCATTGGGAACAATTGTACTTGTAGCTGTATTATTCACACCTCTTCTTTCACAAAGGGAATTCCAATGTGTAATTGCTCTGTCACAAGAAAAGGTTTCCATGGAGTAGTGAGATACATAACACCTCATGCAACTTTCTAGATTTTTATCCAACCTATTTCTTAGTTTTGAATTTATAAATGATAAAGCACTAAAAACCCTTTCATCCTCCACAGAACCTGAAATAATTTTTTCACACAACTCATATAAACTGAAATATTAAAGCACTAAAACCCTTTCGTCCTCCACAAACCCTCGAAATAATTGTTTGGCACAACTCATATAAACTAAAATATTCTTTGATTTTTTCTTTTAAGATAGAAATTTGATAGATTCCTTGCCATAACGTTGTAATAGAACCAATTTAAGATGGTTCTTCTAAATTTTTATATTGGTTCATCATTATTGTTTAGAAATTTGTTGATTGAAACTTTAATAAATCAGCATTCAATATACCTTTGATTTCCATACCCTTGAACTCTGAAATCTTTGTGAAATGTTCCATTATTGTACCCATGGATTTATGGAAATGCTTTCTTACAAAGTCTGCACAACCACCTTCAGTATTCCAAAAATTAGGATTCATCACACCCATTGCTTCAATAATTTTATCTTTGGAGAAACATTCTCTAATTTCTGATGATAAGGATTCTAAAAAATATTTAAGCTTTATTCTTGTTTCAACTATAACAGACTCAAAGAGATTACGTGTCATGGGAACATCTTCTCATTCGATCTATAATATCTTGACACTTTTGCAAAATGTGCAGTGGTATGTCCATCCCATTAACAGTGATGTAGAGGTGATCATGGATATTAAATCTCAAATAGTTACTGGGATTTTAAGATCTAATAAAGATTTCCAATTCTCAAAAATAGGTGTATAAAAACTATGTTGGGAAAAATACAAATATCAAGACTTTGACATACCATTTTTCTCATCCGTATAAAATCCACAATATAGATTAATCTCCCCATGCATGCTTCATTAGTGTATTGATCTCCCTGTAACATTGGAAAATAACAACCAATGTAAGAAATGTCTCATAATAAGTTAAATGGAACAACAAGTCCCTCTCTCTATCAACTTCATGACTATATATTTGAATGAAACTAACCAATGAAGGATACTCCTCACGAACTCTGCATGCAAGTTCATACAAAGAGATCCATCTCATCTCAACATCCTTCAGAAGTTTTTTGCCATCTATAATTCCAATTGCAAATTTCTGGAACTCAAGAAATCACTTTGGGCTTCTTGCCATATAGGCATGAAGTTCTCTTATAAGGTATTGTAATTTAGAAATATTTTCATAGTTGTTTACAATTTTATATGCTAAATTCATTCTGTGAGCCATACAAAGGAATTGAATTAGTAGCATATATGGGGCCAGTGTTTTTGTTTGTAATCTAACACATAACCCTATTCAAAGTGACAACTGCATGACCGATGCACCATCTCGCTCCGATGCATACCAACTTCATAGAAATGTCATAATCAATCATTCCAACAATATATTTCAAATGAGAAACAACTATTTTATGTAGGTTTTCAGCATTACATTTTTAACCATTTTCATAACACCCAATAGATGAGGTGCCCTTATATATTTTCTAAACTATACAAGTGGATACATACCCATGCAATGTTGTTAACTATTATCACTTCATCAATTGAAAGAGAGATAAACTTTAATTTTTTAAATTCTCTTTCAAATCTTCCTTCTCTATCATCAAAAGGCATTTTTCCATTTCCCATCCACTACTTTAGACCAATGAGACTAAGGTATGTTGGGCATTCCATTATATTGATACAAAACTTTGAAATCGAGAAAATAAAAATTGGTCTTCCTTTCTTTAGTATGTGAAATAAAGTAAAGAATTGTATGAATTTTGCATGTAGATTTGTTTGATTCATCTTACCAATTTACGATGTGATTATTTCTCCCTTTTCCACAAGATGTCTATGTTTTTCCTACTTCATAATCCACCGCGTATTTAACATGCATGTATTCTTTTTTATTTTGTCACCTATATGTTTTGATTATTTCACAATCCTTCCCGTTACAGTCAAATATTGTTTTCCATAATGTTTTTCTATAGTGTCCAACTTCATTTGAATTTTTTGTTGCTTTCCCAATTTCCACATACATATTCTACATGTACATTCAGATGCGATCTCTTATTAATTAGATGATTGTAAAAGTTTGATAAATGGAAATTTGGTAACCCAATCAAACTTGTATTTCCTCCCAATGGTCCACATCTTCTTGTTCATTTTCAATGTTTTACTTTTCTTAGTAGAATTTTGAGCAATAACACAATCACCTGGTTTCCTCTTTCGTGAACCAAATTTTGAATTTGGTTTCTATGTTCCATTTTTCTAAGTATTTATATGTGTGATATCTTGATGCACTCTTAGTTGCACCCCAACAGAAGAATATCTTCAGGATTTAGCATCTCAAAACTTATATCTTCAATATTTGGCATGGTATTATTATAGGTGTCCATTTTCATGATATCTTTGTGAAAATGCATATCCACCTCAATATTACCTTCCACACAGTTAGATTCTACTTCTTTCTAGTGGTATTTATATGGTTGTTAATGGTTGTGCTATCTATATCAACAGAGTTTCCAAAATACTTGAACAAGGACTTCTGAGATTTCTCGATTACTTTTTGGTCTTCACATTCTAAGGACTAACACCTTCCATTATTCTAAACAACGTTTTTTGTTAGTAAAATAACCAAGTTGTGCATCTAAGACAATTTATTCACGCATCATGTATAACACTAAGTCACGTGTTTGAGGAAACTAAGTCATGCGTAAGAGGAAACTGAGTCACGCATCTACAATACCTCCTTTTCATGCATCAAAAATATCCCAGTCACATGTCAAAATATTCATTTTACGTGTAAATAATATCCCTGTCACGTGTCAACAATATCCCTGTCATGCGTCAACAATATCCCTAGTGCTTAGAATATGCATGGTATTGGTAAGGTACTAGTGGTAGAACCATAGTATACTACCCAGCGAATCACCTAGGGTTTTATAGGATATTTTTTCAAATGTAGGTGAATTTGACCCCAAAAAATATATATAATGTAAATTTTATGCAAACAGGACAATGACATGTTCCAAAAAAATTACCTTTTCAAATTTTTTGAAAATGAAATTTTCACCATATTACGAATATTCACAACTAAAATTATCCCTGATGAGATCTAATCCCAATTTTGAATGAATTTTTAAAATTTCCATGATGTTGTAATTGGTTGTAAAGCCTATGTTGGTGCATGAATCAAGTTTCCATACATATGATAGAGTTCACACCTTTTGACAAAGTTACAACAATTTGCTTCCATGGTAGGAAAATAGTAAACTACTATTAGTATTTTCTTGGTGAGTACCATGCCACTTGTATGTGCTCCAAAAATACTACATATAACTCTTTGATTTCTTAGAATAATGATAAAGGGTGCCTCCTAAGAAGGTATAGTGTACTATATAATGAATAAAGGGTAGATTCCCATCATAGCCATGACGATAAAGGGTGCCTCGTAAGAGGTATAATGGACTATATAGTGAATAAGGGATCTTATCTCAAAGCATGGGAAATTTTGAAGGGAAGGTATTTTCTTATAGGTAGTTGAAAATGTGCTCATATGAAGGGGATAAGGGACCAATGAATTCACAGGGAAAACATGAATCTAGTAGGTCCTATGCAAAATCTAGTAGATGTTCCAAAAAGAAAGAAAATTTCTTTTTTGAGGTGGATGCAAAGCAAAGCTCTAATTGTGGCCATGATTTCTTTTGATCAATTATGCACCCTTTGTAATTTGTTCAAAATCGTATGTACAAAATATTTCTTGAGAGTCTCAACCACTCTTCTTGTATGGGATGATATTTTCAACCTTGACATTATATTTATCATTTAATTTCTTGATGATTAATTTTTAATCACCAAAGAATCTTAGTTATCTTATCTTCCATAAAATAGGAATTTTCAAACTAGTAATGAGTGCCTCATACTTTGTTATGTTATTAGTACATGGGAAAATTAGTAAGAAATAATGTGTGATGATGTCTCCGGTTTTCTCGATAAGAACCACACTATCTCTGAACCATGATAATTAAATGATCCATCGAAGTGCATCTATTATACAATTGATTTTCCAATATACATCATGGAGGCATCTAAAATATCAAGACACAATGGTTTCATTTATGATCGAGAGGATTTAACCAGTTGATCTAGAAGGAGCTATTGCTTGAGTGACTTCTGGTGGAAAAATTCATGTCAAAATCACTTTGGAGGATGATCCAATTAGCCATCCATCTTGTAATCATTGGTTTAAATAGAAGGTATTTTAAAGGGTCAACTTTGGAAATGAGATTCGTTTTGTTATTGAGTAGACATTGGTGAATATTTTGAAATGAAAAGACCACAAATAAACATGCTTTTTCAATATGTGGGTAATTCAGCTCATACATGATCAAAGTTAGGCTAAGATAATAAATATCTCTCTTTTCAGATCATATTGTATTGGGAAAGCCGTGCACAATAGCATATTGGGTAGGTGAAATGTATAATAAAGTGGTTCACCTTGGGTTGGAGGTATGAGAATCAAAGGATTATTTAGGTATTGTTTAAGTAACTAAAAATCCTTTTGACATTTGGGTACCTAATTGAAGGAAAAATGTTTTTTGAGTAGATGTGTGAAAGGATGGCACTTATCCACAAGTTGTGAGATGAGTCAGTGGATTTCCTAAATTTTACCTTGTAATATTTGCGGTTGATTCATGTTATTTAATGGAGGCATCTCGGTGATAGCTGCGACCTTAGAGGGATTTACTTCAATCCGTATTATTTAAATGATATAGCCCAATATTTTCGTTCATTTTAAGCCAAAGACATTTTTCTTAGGGTTCAATTTGACCTTGTAGTCTGAGCCATTGAAAGATATGCCTCAACACTTCGGGTGCTCCTTTCTAGTTTTGGACTTTACCATGCTATAATCCACATAATCTTCCATGATTTTATTCATCATATCATAGAAGATGACTATCATTACTCTTTGATAAGTGGCTTAAGCATTCTTGAGACCAAAAGGCATAACTTGGTAATAGAAAGTTATCCGAAGGGGTAGTGAAGGAAGTTTTATGTTGATCCTCATTTGTAATCTTGATCTAATTATATCAGAAAATCCATCTAGGAGGGACAAAAAAATTTAACCTGTCGTGGACTCGAAAATAATGTTTATGTTGGGTAAAGGAAAATCGTATTTAAGACATGCCTTATTGATGTCCCTAAATTCTATGCAGATTCGATACCCACTAGTTTATTTTTACTAGAGCTATGTTTGACATCCATTCTTAATAAGCAATAGGTCTGATAAAACCTACTTCAATAGCTTCTCTAGTTCTTACTCTACCATAAGTGCAACACATGGTTGGATCTTTCTTAGCTTTTGATTGATATGTTTGGAATCTAGATTTATAACAAGGTTGTGTATAACTAAGTTTTGGTCCAAATCTAGCATATCTATAAATGACCATGCAAATATGTCAACAAATCATCTTAGGGAAAATTTTAGTGGTGAATTTTCGTAAACTCACAAAAATCAAGGATATTAGAAATTTGAATTAGCAAATATTATGTTGTTCATAGCCGACTTATTCACCTAAAAATTAGGCCGACATGTCCCTTATACTATTCATTTCACCTAGATTTTAAACATATATAAGAGATTATGAATGTAATTCACCACCATTTCGAATCATATCATGGCAATCATGCATATTCACCAAAGTAAACACTAAAATCCAAGTCGCCCAACCATAAGCCGTCTAACTCTTACCCTATGAGTTGTCGAACTCTAAGGTCGAGCCATCCAAATATAAGGCTCTAACTCGAGGTGTCCAAATCCATTCCATCCAAACCCTAGCCATCCAACCTCTATCCATCCAACCCCTAGCCATCCAACCCCTAGCCATCCAACCCCTAGCCCTCCAACCCCGGCACCAACCCTTTTCCATCCAACCCCTAGCCATCCAAAATCTAGTAGTCAAACTCTTATCCATCAAACCCCTATTCATCCAACCTCTCATCATCCAACCCCGATCTATCCATCCTGATCCAACCCCATTGGTCCATCCTTGATCCATCCAACACCGATCCTTCCAACCCCGATTTGTCTAGCCTATAGTGTTTCAACCTATAGCCATCCAACCTATGGCCATCCAACCTATAGCCATCTAACCTATATTTTTAAACTTCAACCCCGTGTCATCCAACCCCTGTACTATCCAACTCCAAACTAAAGTTGTCCAAGGACCAAAGTAGAAAGCAGTCATGGATGCTAGAAATCAGGGCAAGAAGATTACAAATTCAGCAAGTTCAAAAAAGGGTTCCAATACTTTGCTTGGCTATTTTGGAAAATCACAAAAATTGAGTTTGGTTTCTACTTCAGCTGAAAATATCGGTATGTGGCAGGTGTTATTTACTGGTTATTTAATCTTACAGAATTTAATAATAATGTTTATAATATTGTTCTTGGAACTATTTGACATTTGTATTCTGTAAAAAATTAATTATAGATAAGATGAATACTATATCAGTAACAATTTTATAATAATATATGTAGACATTTCAGAAATTCCTTCACAGAATAATCAATCTAT
This sequence comes from Taxus wallichiana var. yunnanensis, assembly GCA_018340775.1. Lineage (NCBI taxonomy): Eukaryota > Viridiplantae > Streptophyta > Pinopsida > Cupressales > Taxaceae > Taxus > Taxus wallichiana. The sequence goes on along the minus strand of CM031240.1, from coordinate 719,053,218 downwards.
AGATATTGATGAGGTAAACATTCCGTCCCTTGATGAAATAGAAGTACAAGAAAATTCATCAAATTCTCTAGATACACCAATAGAGGAAGCTTCTACTCTAAGGTCTATTTCCAGAAAAAGGAGACATGAGATTCAAAATATTTCTGCTGAAAGCCCAGATGCAGAAGTTGAATCCCAAGGAAAAAAAAGAAAATATGTTAGAAGAAAGATGGAAAACTGGAAAATTGGAAGGAAATTCCAATTCGAATGGGCTGTAAAATATCCTTTTATTGAACCTGTGTACACTGAAAATTCTAATGATGTTCCAACACAATGTCGCTGCAAAATATGTGGTTGGAAACAGGGTAAGGATCACATGATGCAAACTTAAACTAGACACAATCAAAAACACCTTTGGGAAAATATACATTTCCCAAAAGCTTAAGGATGGTAGTGAAGTTAGAACACATAAATGCAAATATGAAAAGATTGTCTACATGTCAAATACGTAGAAGATTATGAAAAGGAACAAAAACGTGTCAAATATGTAAATTTAAAAGGAGGGACTATCATAGCAAGATTGAGAAAAGCTATGGAGGTAGAAATGCAAGCAAAGGGTATTTAGTTTGCAACCGTATTTCATATAATGCGAAGGGGAAGACCGATGTCAGATTTCATAGAAAATAAAATTTTGTATCAATTTATTGGTTTAAAGAACATTCCTCAATCTCATTGGTCAAATACTAGTGGCTGGGAGATTTCAAAATGTCTATCTTTGGTAGAGATGGAGGATTTGAAACCATGTGTTCAAAATGCAAAGTATATTTTCCTTTCTTTAGATGAGGTTGTTGCAGTCGATAATACTTCATGGATATGTATTCATGTTTACACCTTTGCTAATGAAATAAGGACTCCACACCTCTTGGAAATTCATAAAATGACAGAGAATTGCAATTCTTAAAATATTTATAAATTAGTGGTGTCAAATCTGAAAGATATCACCGGAATGGATGACATTCCCATTGCAACAAAATTAGTTTGTGTCGGAACCGATGGTGCAGCTGTAATGCAGGGAGCCAGAAATGGTCTGTGTGTTAGAATTCAGACAACTATTGCCCCGTATATGGTTCCTATCCACTGCATGGCTCACAGAATGAATCTCACCTACAAAATTGTGAGCACATTTGAAAATGTAGCTAAAGTGGAGGAATTGATATATGATCTGCATGCCTATTATTCTAGCAGTCCTAAAAGATTTTTAGAATTTCAAAATTTTTCTATTGGACTGACAGAGGGAAAAAAACTACTTAAAGATGTAGATACCAGATGGATATCTATGTATGAACTTGCCTATAGAATATATGATGAATATCCTTCACTGATAGGATTTATGTTTAAATACTACAGGATGTAGATAAAGTTAAAGATCTTTTGTGCCATCTAACTGACTTAGAAAATTTACTCACACTCTGCTGTATTTTTCCCATGTTGAGGAAGCTTAATATTTTAATGAAGCATGCTCAAGATCAGTCTTTCTACATTACAGACTTTATAAGACTCAGAAAACGTGTTTGCTGGGCTCTAGAATGTTTATATATTTCTGATGGGATTTTTCAAGGTTCTTCTTTTGAAAACTGGAATGCATTGACAGATTTGAAAAATTCCAAGTGCTTCTTAAAGTACAATATAAATGATCATTTGTTTATAACAGCACATGGAAGACAGATTCCACTTCATATGTACCAAAAAAGAATTGATATCGCTAACTCAGAAATAAAAGAAGTAAATGTGACACGGAATTTATATGATACAATATTAATGGAAACTAGGAATAAGTTGAGAAAGATCTCTGAATCGTTAGCTAAAGAGATCAGGAAAGATTCAAAAATGATAAAATACTTGAAGCAATGGGAGTTGTAAATCCATAGTTTTGGAATTTTTTGGCGGAAAACCTTATCAATCTCTCAGTCCTATATTTTTGAAGATCATGGGTGATCTAATTGATCATTTCTATAAGACTGAAGAGATAAATGGAGTTATTGTAGAAGGAATTTTGGAAAGAAAACTACTTAGTTCATAGTCAATGGATTTTGGTAATACTATGATATGACAAGTTCATCTTCTAGAAAACCCATAGGATTATAGTGCCATGAAAAGGATTTGGAAGGATATTTGTTCTAGTAGTATTCTAAGTGAATATTTGAGTGAGTATATTAAGTTGTATAATCTATCTCAAACAATGATTTTAGGTTTTGTGGAAGATGAGAGATTTTTCAGTGCACTTTCCTTTTTAAAGTCAAAACTTCAAAACAAATTGGATAAGAATCTAGAAATTTGTCTCAGATTGTATGTATCTAGTTACTCAGTGGATTATTTTCCTTATGATAGAGCACTAGCATTGTGGAATTCAATAGTAGAAAGAAGAGGAGTTAGTAATATTCTGGCTGACCCAGGGGATCAAGACACATCCACAAATCCAGCTACAATTGATTTCAAGAAAAATTGAAAATGTTGCTCCAGGAATGTTCGAATTCAAATAGATTTCATTTTTTCTATACATTATTGGGACTACTTATGTATTTCTTTCAGAGATTACTACTTTCATTATATGGAATATTATATTTGTCTATATTTGATACTTTGCCATTGGAACAATGTTATTTATATGTTTCAATTATGCCTTTTGATTTTCTATGATTGTTTATCAAATTCAAGATTGAAATGAGGACACGTTCGTCTTTTATATCTGTTAATTCATTTATTTTACATTTACAACAATTTAGAAACGTAAAGAAACAAAATAGTGTAAATTTAAGCAATATTTACGTAGACAATAAAAAAGAAACATACTTTGTAATTTGTATTAACAACATATAGTAATATTGTACAATTCAAACTTTCAAAGTTCTTTACAAATCCATGTCTCATGTGGCGGATTACATTATGAAAAAACTAAAAATTCATAAAGCATTGTCAGCCAATAAAATTCAAAAAAGGGGTTGTAATGACATATCAAAGCTTCCGGACAAGTTTTGTCATATAAGGACACATTACGAGGTCATCCTCTTTTCTACCTATGATTCAAAATCATAGTTGTCCTTACATCTACCACATGGAATAAAAACTAAAAATGGGTTGGCCACTATCTTTTAATTCCTACACCAGTGTCAGAATTGTGACAACACACCTGTCACATGGTGAAATTTACTAACTAATAAATTTTTATGATGCAGGTGGAGCTTTTTCTTTTTCCACCATAAGAGATTGAGGAATCTATTGTGTTTGTACAGAGCAGCAAGCTGCTAGAACTCATGATGCCTAAGAGATTTTCTCTGGTGTGTTGATATTTTCTAGTATATTCAGCTCCTCCCTCACTACATCTCCTACTGACAAAAGTGTTGCATCTGCATCTATCTTTTCCTTCAGTAAGACTTCTGGATCCATCTTATGCTTTATTATTATGCTTCTCAATGTATTATTTTTTTATTGATAAAAATGAGTTTTTCCTTCAACTGTATGAAAGAATTAAGGATTTTGTGGGCATTCTTCAAATGTGGTTCAAAAATAGGTGCTTCTTTCTTTAAATTTTCATATTTTTCTGCAAAACAGAAATAGTAAATTGTTAGTCAATCAAATTTAGATAGTATGAAAAATATTATAAAAAAGTTTTAGGTTTTTCATGTAAAACTTAAATCCCACTCACAAAACTTTCTCTTTTTCTACATTTCTATTAAAACATTAGTCTTGTCCTTAGACCATTTTTGTAGTAAGCATGTGCCTCAACATTGAGATTCTCCAACTTGTTTAGCATTATGTCTATAACTTCATCATCGTAATCATTACTATATGAAATTGTCCCTAATTGAGATTTGTTTAGTAGAACATCCTGCCATGTTGGTTGGCTCTCTACAACAGTGAACAATGAATTCCTTTGAGCATGATTATGGTATCTTGAATTTATTTCTTTTATCAAAAATTTTTCTCTCTTCTCCCAAGACCACACCAAATCCACATCAGACATTACAACCTCTTGAATGGTTTCCCCCATACTATCTAATATCATATTTTCTAATATAAAATGCATCTTTTCATCATCTGTTTGTGGAGCAGCACTTGGGGGAGGAGGAGAGCCACTTCCTTGTATAATATGCACATTTTTTTGTTGATGCAGAGTACATTGAATCATTTTGAGGGTGATGTTGTTGAAAAGTTGTGTGGCTATCACACTTAAAACACCACCTAGTGATAGTCCAGGAATCCTTATATTCTTTCGTAAGTCCTCCTTTGTGTTTATAATTAACGTGTTCGAGGAATTGGTGGCTTCCTTGCAAGTGAAATATGCCCCAAGCTATATTACCTACATGAATTAAACAAAAAATTGTGAGAATATAATGGTTGGGATTTGTATATCCTAAAAAATGTAAGGAAACAAAACATGCAAATCAAACTACCGTACAATATTTTATATACCTCACATAGAAGGAGACACAATCATGACATTTCGATCTCCACTCACGGAATGAGTTTGATCTTCATCATCAAATTCAGTAGTTTCTGAATACAATTACAATACATGTAGAAAAGATCAATATTCATATTAATTGTTTTAATTTCCAATTTATATAAAAAGATAGCTTCATTATTCATACCTGTAGTTACATGTGATGGTAAACATGTTGTGCATATCGATCCCCTAGCTCACTTTTTAGGAGGAGGTCTTACTGGTGTTGATTCTGCTGAATCCATGTCAGAATCAACACAGAACTCTGGAGGGGCTTTACCCCTAGCAATTGCATCCTTATGCAATGCTGCAACTATTAATTTTCTCTACAAAATTAAATCATACAATTATTATTTTATTCAAAATATTGAAATTGAAATCGTTATAACAAGTAGACAGTAAACGTAATTGTTACGAGTTACCTGTTGTTCTTCGAGACTAAGACCAATCATCTTATCATTGATTGCAGTAGGAATCTTATCTTGCATCAATTCGTAGTACGCTTCATAATAGAAAGAAAGAATAAAATTGCAACAAGAGAATACAGTCCTGGATTTATCATTTTGATTGGGTTTGTGGGCATGGGAGATATCTAATTTTATTTGGTTGGAAAATAATTACACAAATCAAATTATTGACCTGCAAGTGTCCGTAATAAATAATGAATTTCCCAATATGGAATGTCTATAAATCTACCCTGTAATACAATATTGGCCTGAAAAAGTGAAGCAAATGCAATAAAGAATTTGTTTGTTATGCCTTGTAGAATAAGGCCTCTTGATGAACGATTAAGAGCAACTGCAATTATAGAAAAGAAATGTTAGAGCCTTTGTGTGAATGAGTAATGTTAAGATAAAACACCTTTAAAAATAATAAACTTACCATAAACCTGTACATTGAAATGAGAATCCAAAAATTTTTTTTCTTCATCCATTAGGACATTCTTTGTAGTAACATGGTGACTTATTTTCAAAAGGTAAACCTATTAAATGATGCACGTCCTTGGGTTCAATAGAAAAATAAATTTGACGACGTTTCAAATGCATGAAAAGAACAGAAAATTGTCCATTACTATCATTGTAAGAGGTGAGAAGGTAATTAAGGACTGATGTATCAGTCTCAAATTGGGGCATGTTCAGAAGCTTGAAAAATCTAGATTGTTCGATCCAATCCTTTTGAATGTCTTTTCCTTTTAGTAGTGCTAGAATTTGTGGGCACATGAGGTTTTTGTATGTAAATTTGGGAGTAGGAATAGATGTGGTGCTGGCCATGGCTGAAATTTGGGAGAAGTGAAATTTGGGGGACCGGGGTGAAATTGAGAGTGCACAGCCTAAGAGCACAGAAATTTACGTATAAAAGTGAAAAAATGAACCTTGAAAGGGTATTTATAGGACCCAGGGGTGTCATTAATGAACATTAAATTCATTGGTATCAACGCCCAACACACACCTATAACTACTCTAGGATTAACTCGTTCAAGTTCAACCCACATCCAACTATTACCAACCAACCCCTCATTCGACAAACCCAACCATCTAACCCTATCTAAGCAACCCGTTGGTATGTGTAACTCTTCACCCATCCAACGCACCCATTCAACCCATCCAACCAACCATCACCTATCCAAACATTTCTTGTCCAACCTATCCAACCAACCCATCCGTCTTACCATGACCCCCAATAATTACTCATCCAACACATTCTAATCCAACCTATTTTTCCAACACATCCATCCAACCCACCCATCCAACCCTCCCTTCCAACCCACATGTCCAACCCATCCATTCAACACAACCATCAAACCCTCCCTTCCAACCCACCCATCCAACCCACCCATCTAAACCACCCTTCCAACCCACTCGTCCAACTCATCCATCCAAAATTGTGAAATGAGGGAAAAAAATGCTTTGTGAAATCGCCTTTGCAACGAAACATTTTTTAGAAATTTGCCAACAATTTGAAAGTTGATTTATGAGATTCACCAACAATTCGAAAGTAATTTTTTAGAGGGGTCTTCTTAAAATGAACCCCGATTTATCTTAACAACATCATAAATGTTTTCTACTCCTTTTCCGAGAGTCAAGATCCTCATTTTACTTTTCTAATCCTATTTTGATCTCGATGTTAACCCCGATAGTCTTCTTGATCCACATTTTAGATGTATCTTCCATGTGTGTAGGAAATTGAGGGAGGCGAGGTATTCTTTCAAGGGCATCTCAATGAGATTTTCACCCTTGGTATGACCATTCTATTTATCCTTTAGTTTTTCTATTTATTTTTCTCCAAGCGCCTCAAAAAGGTTTTCACTATATGTTTTGGAATTTTTCTTTTGTTTCGAGGCATTTTGGTAGTACTTTTCCTTGTTTTCATTTTTTTACTATCCACACATCTTAGCCTCCTCCCTGAAATATGCACATGGATCTAGATTGATGGAGAAACCCATTTTATGGTCACCGATCGGATTGAAATTCTAAATACCCATGAAATCTTAGATCACCTCATCATTTCCAAATAAATCAACTGACACTTAAAGTTGTTGGTCCCAATCAATGAGGTTAGGATATACAAGGGTAATTTGGAAATATTCTTGGGAATTGGGCTAGGAAAGGTTAAATATGGTGAAGTCTAGGAAATGTTTGGTAGAGGCAAGGTCCTCGTATAAGCTACAATAGGAATCTGCATCATTTTTCAAACTCGGAAACTTTTCTACGTGTTCTAACAAGTTTTCATATATTTATGAGGGTGGTGCCATATAAGTCTTAATGAAAAGGCCATGTTTATTTAATTTCCATGGGGGATTTGGATAGGCTCTACTCTACCATGTGCATTTTTTCCACACCCAATTCCTTGATAGCAAATGTCATACATCATTTTTGTGCTTCAAATGTATTTGAGCTTGGTGACATGCAACTCTCATTCCTTTGGGGATCCAATTTTAGGGGTATCAAGAATTTTATCATCCGAAAAGAGGCCATAGGAAAATAAATTATTAAAGGTACTAGGACAACTATCCCGATAACTTATGGTGTGAGAATTGGGCCTACCACTTATTTTAAGTCGTAACAAGAGGTCAGATACTAGAAGGCCCTATTGGAGGTTGTATTCCTCAATTAGGCCATTGTATTAAAATTTCATCTCTCATGCGTAAAAGGGAGAGACAAAATATGGAGTTATTATATCTTTAGCATGCAATATTTTTGGATCAAATCAAGCTTTCAGAGCTTCTATTTGTAATGGTATAACAATGTCCATTGAAGGACATTCATATGATTCTCAGAAAACTATGTAGCACTCTACAATGCATGAATGGTTCAGAATCTCCATGGATGTTGATTACCTATTCTTTGTGTCATAGTTTAATGCACTAATGGAAAGTGGATGGTATAGCCTACATGGTATGGATCCATGGGCAGCCTAGGAGTATGTTATATGGAATATCTAGATCTAGGACATGGAACCTTGTGTTGTGATTCGTTGGTCCTACTTCCATAGGTAACACAACAAGTACTGTTTATTCACACTGAATTTTCATAAGTTGTGATGGTGCTTATGTGAGAATATAAATCTCCATTTTTTATGTCCTTGATGTTTCAATAGATTTAATGTGTAAATATTTCAACCTAATCCATTATCCACAAGAAACCTCTAAATATTTATAGGAGTGACAAATAACTCAATGTATAATGGTAAATTGTGCATGTGATTATTAATCATGATATTTCTTTAAGCAATGTAAATGCAGTCATCTTGAATGAGGTTTGTAACTATTTCTTGAATGCATGAAGGATCAATGTCAGTGGAAACTCCCTACCTCGAAGCATATTGTAAATAATATCCTTATGATTTTTTTCTATCTTGAGCAGGTCTATGATTGAAATATTAGTTGTCGTATTCTCAAGTTGATCTAACAAGTCATATTGCCCGAGGGGTAGGTAAAGGAGGTTGTACAATTACTATATGAGTGCATCATGTTTCCACAGAGAAACCATTTCTAATGATTCTAATGGTGTTGACACACTCATCAGACGAATGAAAACAACCTATAAGTGAATCAAAGGGATTATTAGCTGAAGTATACACATAGTTGGTAACTCTATAGTCATCGGATGAATGACCTGGATCCAGATTTTTCATTCCTTATTTATTATTTTTAGGGAAAGTTTTTTAACTATTACCATTTTTTTCCTATGCCCTAGTCCCGATTAAGGTGAGTCCACTTCAATCTTTCCATCCTCAATGAGGTCTTGAATAAATTGTATCAACTTTAAAAAATTATCCTTTTTTTTCATTTGACATGATGAAAATCATAATAGTCATGCTCTCTATACCATCCTAGTTTGGGTGCATAATTTTCATAATTCACCATGGTTGGATATTGACCCATGTTCACCACCTCTAATTGTCTTGAAATAATGGATTGTGAGTCTGTAAGGGGAGTGAACATGCATTGTTTGATGATATTTTGACCAATTTATTTGGTAATATTTAAAAGGGGACCGTTTGAACTTGTTTAGAGTCAGTGATGTCATATCTTAAATTTATTTTGTTCTTGTTAAATAATTTCATCTTCTTCATAGTTTTAGACTCTTATCTATCCTTTAAAATGGGTTTTATAATTCCCTTCACTATTAAATACTTCTCAATTTTAATTCCTTTCTAGATAAATTCTTGAAGTCGTGACACATTTCATTTTTAAGTGAAACACGATGTCTAGGTTTAAATTGGGCCCAAAGATACTAACAATTTTTTTCTCAAGCACTATATAAGGGAAACATATATCTAACCCTCACCATCATTGTAAGAAACATGTGAAGGTTTCATTTTGTCTTTGTTTAGCATTACATAGATCCAACATGGTTACGTCATTCTCCATATTGAATGAGAAGTGACATATAAATTTTTCTACTAATGTGGGCCATGTGACTATCATCCCTTTTGGGATGTGAAGGAACCATTCTAACACTTTTCATCCTAAGCTACGATGGAATAGATGTATTAGACAATTTTGTTATAGGCTACTTCATGGAAAGCCATGTAGAAGTCTTTGAAATGATCATGAGCATCACCTTTTCCTTTATATTGATAAAATTTAGTACAATAAAAATATCGGAAATGGTGTCCGTAACATGTCTCTTTCAAAGAAATAAGGACACAACTCCTCATATTGATATTTTTACTATGGCCTACATTACTGTCTTAAAGGGTCATAAGTACTTTCTTCATTGATTGTAACTCTTCATAAATATTTTCTCTTCTATAGGAGAAGTTTTTCTAGGTATTTGATTTTACATCAACTCTTCATCTTCTCGAGGTTATCTCAAATTTTTCTAACTTTAGCTTTAGGTTTCTCTTGATGTGACCTTGTTTGGGTCCTTACTTACCAAAGAATCCAAGTTTACTAGCTTTCGAATAAGAGTTTGTATTTGAATTTATATAGTGGCTTCCTCATTTTTAAGATCTTCTTCTTCATCATCATGAGGAGGAGGTACCTCCCGATGTTCATGTTTTACCCTAGTAATGCATTGGATTTTAAGCCATGGTGATCAAGAACTACCTTTTTATTTTGATGTGTCACCCTCAACATTAGTACTTGAGGTGGAAGCGTGTACTCCCTCAATGTTGTCAATAATGTGGAGGGAGGTTTTACATTTCTTTTTCTTCTTTACCAACATCTTATCTAGGGGCTTCTATTTTTCATTGTATTGTGGCACGTAGCTCTAAAACTTGTATAATTATGTGATCTATATTTTGGAATAAGAGGTCATCCAAGTGAGTGATATGAAATTTATCGATATCTTGAAATGTATCACTCTCATCTCTGCTATGATTAATCAATCCATCTATGTGCTTTACCTAGGAGAAATGGGTACCAAAATTGTGACTCGAGAAAAGGATTTAACTCTCATTTCTTTGATTCCATCCTTATGATAGGGGGCATTATGAGTTTTATTTACACAAGGTTTTGTTTAGTGTAATCAAGGGTATAAAAACCTAAGTTTAATGTGTGAAAAATTGTTTTATGGTTTCAAGAGTTTATTGATAATGAAATAAATAATAATGAATCAATCGTATGATTTTGACAACACATAATGGACAATCATGCATTTTTTTGTAAACCAATCTGTCAACAAGAAACTACACCCTATACTAATGTTTTTCAAAGATAGTTTGACACTATATGATCAACACAATGTTAATACTTATGTAAGGTTAAAAATAAATAAGACGTAAGTATTAGTAAAGGGTTGATGTGATCTCCAATAAAAGGATACTAATAACGAGTTAAAAAACAAGATATACCCAAACCTAAAAAAATGGAGGTTACGTATGTGAGCCAAGTAATAATACTACTAGAATAGGCTACCCATGCTTCGTGAAAACAAGGTATTAGTATTACACTAGTATCAACGACACATGTAAAAAAAAGTAACCAAAAATATTACAAGATTGAGGTAATGTTTGAAATAAAACAACGTCAAAGTATGCTAAGGATTTTCTAAGATGTGGGCAGCGTAACATCACAATATGGACACTTAGATTATGTTTACTAGAAACGAGATGTAAGTATAATAATTGTGGTAAGACGATGAAAAAACAACGTAACAATTCTAAGTATGATAAAATTATGACTCAAGCCTAACTACGATTGATAATCCTATCCATACGGGTTTGAGACAAAGGACCTACTAGAACATGATGACGTACCATTCACACCTTCAACACTTGGATTCTAACATTGTAACCTAGTCATGCAGGTAGACTACAAAAGTGGTGGACACATTTATTTCTAGTGGTATCCATGTGTGTTGTTCTCTTTTTTAAATAATGAACAACAAGATAACAAAGTTATAGATCAAGTGAGATTGAAATATACTTGGCATAACTATGATATAGTTTCACCACACCTTAGTGAAAGTGAGAAATTTAGATAAAGTAAGGCTTTGTAAATATCGTTTTGAATGATGCGTATTGTAAACTTGGATAGACTCTCTCCTTGTTCGATAAACAAGGTTTTGACTATAAACAAGTTATTAATTTTCGAAGGCTCTATAAAACATGATTATCTTGATATGGTAAAGTGGAATCCAATAGGATATATCTTCCTATTGGTTCTCTCAACTAGGTGTCACAAACTACCTCTCGAGCTCGATTTCCAAGGAATTCATAATGACTAAACCTTGGAGTATCTCAACTTTACTTTACTTCCTTCAAATAAAATGAGCATAGTTGCATTCAATTTTAATCTCACTTTGGGGGTTCGATGGAGATAATTTTTAATCTAAACGTATAAAAAAAACTAATCAAGTGGGTAAGTGGTGTTAGACCATGATTGTCATTAGACCAAAACCCATAGGTGTTAGTCTCGATACAATCACAAGAATTAGGATCTTATGAGAGGTGGTTAGTCCATGTCACGAAAATCACAAGGAGTGTTGGACACATATGCCAATAATTTCCCCATCAGCATTACCCGAGTGAGTTTTGAACTCGAGACCTGTCGCTCTGATACCATTTGTTGGACCACAATTGTCGTTAGACCAAAACCCATAGGTGTTAGTCTCTGCTACAATCACCAGAGTTAGGATCTATGAGAGGTGGTTAGTCCATGTCACAAAACTCACGGGGAGCACTGGACACATATGCAAACAAGTGAAACAATTCCCATTTCTTCCATAAGGTTCCCTCCTCCATGGACTAATTTTGGGTTCATAGAAACATAGTTTTTTTGTAGCTTAAGGCTTATTCCAAATATAATTTTACTATTTTAAAGTGGATGGATTTACCCTTATCCAAACCTGAAAATCAAGTGTTTCAATATGGTATGTTTTTTCGATATTTTAGCTTAATGAGGTTTTTTTCACACACTGTTTGGAAACCTACAACAAACGTGTTAGCCTTTGTTTTGATCCCAATTCTTTCACAATTGATATGTTCCTTCATGAAAACCTTAGTAGTCTTAAAGCATTATATAAACATGATTAAATGTTGCTTTTGATTTGTAATATATTTCTAAGATGTGAATGAAGAACATACACAACACAGAACCCAACTAGTTAGTAAAGAATGGTGAAATATTATGAATCAAACACACAACTCATTTTGTTTTTTAATCTAAATTTACAATTATTTTCTTAGAATACTTTTAATGAAGTATTTTAGAAAGAGTGAAAGAGGTTTTGAATCATTTCTAATTCCCAAGATCACCTAAAAGGTGTGAGGGAAGGGCATACGTGATTATATCCTTATAAATGAGATATCCAACTAAGAAAAGACCTAGTGTAACTCAAAAATACCATGCAAATGGTTAGAATTTCCAAAGAAACAACATTTTTTTAGTTTAAAACAATGTCTATTTTTTACTGATATGCCTAAACGCCCCTTAGGAAATATGCGTGCCCTTAGTAAAGTCTGCATGCACCTAGAAACGTATGCACATTGTTGCAAGTGTATGCACGTCCTTTTTGGTGTATACATGGATCTGATAAATATTTAGCACAAAGGGTCAAAAACTTTAGAGAAGCATATGTGTGGGTTAGCCAGCATATGCACACATGTGGGAACGCATGTGTGCCCCAATAGACAAGTGCGCACAAGTTTGAACATATCCGCACCCCTTTCTAACATGTGCACGTGTACATGTAACATTGTAAAAAAGGACAGAAAATGACTTCTAAAAATGTAAACAAGTCAACACTTTTCTATTCAAATCAATTTCTAATAGAAACCCAATAAATTTGCATGAAAAGGGAATATTTAACACATATAAGGTTAGCAAAATCTATCCAATCCTCAAAATTCATGAAATTGTTAGAAGAAATGATATTAATCTCAAATCTTGAAGAAAACTCTATGGACTATATTGGAGTAAGTCTCACAAGGTGTGCCAAATGTGTTCATGTATAAATTAGTAAAGCTATAAAAAAATTAAACTAAAGACCTAAGATTTTGAAAGATTTAAACTAATATAACAATGAACTATCAAGATAAGAGCTTAGGAAACTAACTTCTTTAACATGCTTTATAAATTTAAAAGAATCAAACTAACATGCCTAAATTAATCTCTACTCTTTGAATGCTAACTTAAAAATTAACATAAGAAGATCGTTAGAAATCAAATATGATTGTTAGTATGATCTCAAGGTTTTGGAATGGAGTCTCACCAATAATAGGTTCAAGACCATATGGTTCTCTCCATATTACTCAAACTTGAGTTGATGGATTCACTATGAATATGCTATCTCTAAATAAATGGATAAATACTCAAGATCTTAATTTTTTATAGTTTATGCTAGAGGAGGGAAAGTTTTCAAAGAAATGACGAGGAGGATGGTTCTATTTATAGTTTTCACATTCAAAGAATGATATGATTTTTTATGTATGTGGGAAAAAGGTAAGTCATAAAAGCACTTTTAACAATTCCAAGCACTTTTTGACTAGACTAGAAGATAATTAATCATTTAGGATTAATTATGGATCCCAAATAGACTTAGGAATCTTTATAGGAGAAAATAGAGGAGGTTTGGATAGATTTTACAAGTGTTGGAAGTGGGAGTTATCCAATAAGAAGGTTTATTGGTTTAATGCAAGATAAGAGGCTTAATCATTGTTTAGTGGTTGATTGAGATGAGTTGAAGGGAAAACAAGCCTAGTTAATGGAGTATCGTCAATTTGAAAGGAACAAAATAATTAGTGCAATATTAATAATAATATTTCTTGGATCAAATCATAGGTTTTTAGAGTGAGTATGCGGTTTTGCTCTATCTTCATCCCATTTTCATACTAAATCTCCTTCATTTAAATTTCTTGACATATCCTTCTTATTAAATGTCTTCTTAATATAAGTTTGATTCAATACCATATACTTCATGGTATGATTTATAACCTATTAAATCTCCACGAGTTGTGTATATCTCACCTTCATTGGCTCATTCTCCATTAGTTAAACTGTATGCATCAAAGCTAAGGCTAGAGGCTCGATAAAAGTATGTGGCTTCTCTCCAAGACCATAAACAAGCTTGAATGGTGAGTTGGAAAATAATTATTTTTGAGTTATTCTATCAACCCACAAGGTTTCCTTTAACTTTGAATGCCAAGTTCCATGATTTTTATCTCTATTTCTTTTAATTATCCTCAAAATATTCTTATTAGTTGATTCATCATTGTCATTTCCTTATGGATAATAATTGAAAGAAATCCTAAGATAAATAAAATTTTGAAAATCCCATGTAATAATCTTTCCACAAAAAATTATTTTTCATTATCTAAAATTATGGTAGAAGGAACACCAAACTTGGCTATCATACCTTCGTAGAAGTCCAAGATGCTTGTTTCATTAGCTTCTTTCAAAGAAACCACTTCAGTCCACCATGTACAATAATTATTTGCAGTGAGTATCCATCTATGCCCCAAGATTTAAGGTTGGTAAATTATGAGACCTATGAAGTCCAAACCCCATTGAGAAAAAGGCATATCAATTCTAATTGGCTATAGCGATAAGGCATCAACCCTCACTTTTCCTATGAAAAAACACACTTTTGACACCTTCTTACCCAATCATGGATGTATTTAAAGAGATTAGGCCAATAGTATCCTCCTTTCATAATATTGAGGGTTGTATTGTTTGTGTAATAATGCCCTCCTCCTTATCCATTATGAAAGCGGTAAAGTGATCTCTCTACTTGGTTTACTTCAACACACCTCAGCAATACGCCATCAATATATTTCTTGAATAAAACCTCATAAAATAACCAGAAAGGAATAGATTGCAAAATTAAATACCTGTTTATCCACGTGTTCAAGTTTGGTGGGTATATATGCATGTTGAAGGTATCATGTCAAGTATAAAATCCGATTTGGAAGCTATTGATTTTCTACATTTTTATGCTCATTCTGTAGAAATAAAACACATTATTTTTTCTATTGCAATTCTTGGGCCAAACTCTCACATAATCCTTTCCCTATAATTATCTTGGTTACTTTAATGTTGATGTCATATTCCATCACTTTGGTAATCCAACCTACTCTTTTTCACTTATCTCTTTATTCAACAAAAATTATTTGATACTTGGATGAGCAACCATTAAGTGAATTATGTTGTTAGAGAGCAAGTTCCTAAATTTTTTACTGATATAACAATTAAAATTACATATTTATCAACAATTAAGTAGAATGTTTCATATTGAAAAGGAAATTTCCTACTCTAAACCCATTTGATTTTGTTGTGTTACCATTTTTGAAATGGTATCAACATTAACATAGGCATAGTTTTTGAAAGGGACATTAAATATTTTGCAAAATCATGATTTATGAGTGTTGGGGAAGAATCAAAAGCTTACTTGATGGCTTAAATATTGTTCACTCATTCCTTATAACATGTAAACTTATTATATTTCTTGAGCATGTTTGTTAATGGCTTTGATAAAGAAGAAAATCAACAATCTACCTTCTTATGAAATTAATTATTCCAAAGAAACAACATTGAAGTACTTTCTTATGCTTTATAAATCATAAAGAAAGGATAGTAAATACTCTATCGGGATCAATCCTCATACCATGTTTTTAGATTATATGAGTATGAAAATTACTCCCATGACCATAAAAACACACACTTTCTAGGATTAAATGATACACCATATTTTTCGCATCTTCAACACCAGGCGGGAGTCAAGTGGTCACTTCCAAGCTTTGAAAATACTCAATATATTATCCAAATATACCAATAGTCACTTGCCTACTTATAGCTTGGAATGTCATTTCATGGCTCTCTCAAATGTTCATCCACATTTCTCAAATCTTCTGAATGACATATTTCTATATGTGTAGGCATCCAACATAGTTATGAATGTTATTTTAAACCAATATTATTCCTTGATAAGTGTTTGGTTATAACCACTTTACTCGGTCAAATAAATAATATCTTCCAGAACTAAGAACCAGATGAATTCTTTAGAAGCATGGGTGTGCAAAGTGTAGTTTTTCTTCCTCACAAAAAAAAGTAGGAGAATCTGATTTAACCATTTTTCTTTCTTAATGGTAAAAGCTTAGCTAGGGCAAGTTAAAATCGGGGGTCGGAAATATAATGGAGTTGATTATTTTTCAATCTATTTTCTTACAAGCGTTGCAGCAATTGGAGCCCAAATCATCGGGAATTTAATAAGGTAGTGCTTGCCTAACTAAGAATTTTAAATCAACCTCTAATTTAATGGAATGTTGATTTAATGAGGAATCAAAATGGAGCGTTAAAGTTTATTTCCATGATAGATCAACATTAACATAGGCATACAACATTAAATATTTTGCAAAATCATGATTATGACTTTGGGGAAGAATAAATAGCTTACTTGATGGCTTAAATATTGTTCACTTGTTCTTATAACATGAATGGTTATATTTTTGAGCATGTTTGATTTGGCTTTAGATAAAGAAGAAAAATCAACAATATACCTTCTTATGAAATTAATTATTCCAAAGAAACTTTGAAGTACTTTCTTATGCTTAGAAATCATAAAGAAAGGATATTAAATACTCTATAGGGATCAATCCTCATACCATGTTTTTAGATTATATGAGTATGAAAATTACCCTCATGACCATAAAAACACACACTTTCTAGGATTAAATGATACACCATATTTTCTGCATCTTTCAAACACTTCTTTGAGTTGTAAGATGGTCACTTCCAAGCTTTGAAAATACTCAATATATTATCCAAATATACCAATAGTCACTTCCTAATTATAGCTTGGAATGTCATGTCCATGGCTCTCTCAAATGTTGCATCCAAATTTCTAACTCGAATGACATATTTCTATATGTGTAGGCATCCAACATAGTTGTGAATGTTATTTTAAACCGATATTATTCCTAATGGATGTTTGGTTATAACCACTTTACCTTAAGATAAATAATATCTTTCAAAAAAAGCAGATGAATTCTTTATTCATGGGGCAAAGTGTAGTTTTTCTTCCTCACAAAAATCCATGGATAAGTCTGATTTAAATGTTTTCTTTTTTAATTAAAGCTTAATAGCTAACCAAGTTAAAATGTTGAAATATAATGGAAATGAAATTATTTTTCAATCTATTTTCTTATCAACCATTCCAAATTAGGATTAATCATCCTTATTTTCCTAACTCATTTTAAATAAAATTCTAATTTAATGGTATGTTGATTTAATGAGGGATCAAAACCTGTTAAATCACTTTATTTCCATGAAAGAAAATCTACATACTCTCTAGATAACTCAATGAAGTTATCCTTAAACATATTGTGAACATAAGTTTCATGAGGAGTTTGAGGTTCTTATCATCAAGAATGGTGATAATTTGATGTTGATTTTTACTTTTGTAGTAAAGACAACCCTCTCTTGATTCATTTCATTATTCTCTCCAAATATGGCTTCTGAAGTCCCAAGGAATTTTGTTATCTTATTTGTCTTGAGCTACATAATGTGGTTTTCAAACCTTTTTTGTAGTTTTCCTTAGTTTTGTGATAAAACATTATCTTATTCATGTAAAAATATGATTATATGAGCATTATCATCAAACAATTTCCAATGTGAGTTGTTATCCAGAAAGGATGGCCTCACTATAACCTGAATATGAGGCTACAATTTATCATCTCTTATATCTACAGGTATCTCAAATTGAGATCCAATGGGAAAACTATCAATATGTTTATTTCTATCTCTAGGGATAATTTGAATGTGTAAAGAAATAAAATAATTAAGGATATCCCATACTCTATTTCTATATGTCCGCATTAATGGATTTTTAAAGCACTTCAACCTCTTACCTTATAGATAAAAATCTTTTTTCACCATAAAGCTATAAATTCTTGATTTGTTTCCTTCTTATCCACTCCAAACCATGGATAAGTGCTTCATATTCTAAAATGTTGTTAGTTTTTCCAAATTAAAACTTAATATCTCAAATAATAATTTTGTTTTGATGATGAAATGAAAATCAAAAAAATTTCCTAAACCATACTAATTTTTTGATCCATCAAAATATAGTTTCCATAAACCTTTTTAGTGATTACCCTTTTCCATGATTATAATTTAATGTTTTATTTCATGAATTCAATAAATTTGAAGTCATTGTCCTTTAATAACTTGATAATGGTCATACTCATAAATTTTATTACTTATTTCTTCCTTAATGGTTTTCTTGAGCTCCTACAATATCGGTTATGCCTTATTTTGCATGAGGAGTTTCAGATTCAATCTCTCGACCTTGTACCTCATCATTTATGGCATAATTTAATTTTATTGGGCTAGGTGTATAAGGCACATTATGAAAATTCAACAAATGCTCAGAATTAATGGTCACTTTAGTTCCATACCTGGTTCTAAGAACAAGATAAGTCCACTTAGCTGAAAGGTATCCTCCAATTTTGGATGTGAAGTCTCTGATGATAAGAACATTAAAAATAAGGTGGAAAACCCACCACCATCACATCCTATAAGATTGTAACACTTGGGAAAGCATGTAAATCTTGTTTCATATTTTTAATCATGTCAATAGTCTTTGATGATGAACCATCAAGTTATAAAACACCTTTGGCACTTGGCTCATACTTAAGACCCAAATTTTCAAAAACTAATTTTCCCATAACATATTTGTTTAATCGATTATCAACCATACAATAATTAATTAATGAGTCTCCAATAATCAACAAAATATATAAATGAGGTAGATTTATAAATTTTAATAATCTAACACATTTTTACCTCTTTTATGCTTTCTATTTTGAACCTATATCTTTCTTGTCTACATTTATCATCACCATGTTGGCTGTATTTTTACATTATATGCTCATTTTGATGATAATTTTATAGGTAGTGGAAGTTCTTCAACCATAAATTAATTTTGTCCCAACATGGTTAGCTGTGTACCACATGCTCATAGTAACATGATATTTCTTTATCAAATATCACTATATTGAATGGGACAACTCCATTTTTAATCTTATTTTTCAAAACAACAACATGTTCTTGGGTTTGGGGTGAAGAAGAACACTTACCAAAAGTAGTATTATGATTTTCTTGAGCTCCTACAACAGGTTTCTCACTAAGATTCACTTTCATAGCCCACTTTCTCGACCTATGTAACATCTACAACAAATTCAAATCTTCCTTAGCTATAACATTGTGATTTACAACCACATGATAAAAAAATTAAGTTTGACACATAGGAGGACGTTTACCATAGTTGTATTTGGCTTCCCCTCTGTGAAATTTTTGTCTCCTTGTGTTGCAAGATAAGCACTTTGTGTAATGTAATAATATGTCTCCTCTTGAGTCATCTATGGTACATTAAATCCTTTTGGTACCATATCTAACATTGTATTTGGATCACTAGGTTGCACATTAGGATTTTTCATCATGTTTATTTGTATTGAAACCAATGCTCTAGATGTTATTGGGGAATTTGGATCAGTAGTTGTAAGTGGTGTAGTGTTGTAATGGTTGGATGATCTTGATATGGAGGTCTATAACCTTGAGCAGGAGGCCTATAATTATTGAAAGGATGAAAAGGTGGTTGATATGGCCTACTTGCTTGAGATTGTTTCCTTTCAGTTAGACTACCTTATTTTCCATGGTTTTTATAGCACCTCAAGTCATCAATATCATGTTACTACAATGTATGAGGTAGTGGTAGTTTTCAACTAACGTAATAGGAGCTAGCTTAGATAAAATAGGCAAAGGTCTAGGGACAATTATTCCAGCTTGTATAATGTTTGTTTATGCTCTTAATTTAATGTTAAATGTTGCAAGAAGAGTAGTACCACCCATAGACTGAATCATAACAAAAATATCACTATTTAATACACAAAAACTACAACATTGCATAATCAAGTGAAAGCTTAACTACCATTGGTATCCTTTCCCAAGTCATAGTGAATCTAAAATTTATGTTTTTCATGAACTCTTGAGGTGATATTTTGATAGTAGTAAGTTGCTCTATAAGGGATAAATAGTATGATTTATCGTCAAAATGTTTGTACAAGGCTTACCCTAAGTCATCCCAAGTAGTAATTTATGCTACTCGTAGCTTTATATACAATTGGAGTGTTTGGCCTTTTAAATATGCAATGGATAACCCTAAAGAAACACCTTATTTAGTGATATTATGAATGGAATATAGGGCTACAACATGTCTAATATCAGGCAATAGGGGTAACATGATATTCACAACTAAAGTAAGGCATATTTTTTAAGTCACCTACTGGTAAATCATGATAAGTAGTCATTACGAAATGGATTCCATTGGTAATGGTCACAAAGATTTATTTCTTTCCATTCGAAAGATAAAATCTGAATAAATAATTTCATATGTGAGATGAAGATTCAAAATATTTTTCTTGTTGTAAGGTATAGTATTCCCAAGCCATCTTCTTCTAATAGAAAATAAAGGTAATTGAGAAAATTCAGATACAATACCTCTTGTTGCTAACCTAATGTTCACTTTAGGCATGGGACATGGAAAAATATGCACTTAAACTCTTTTGGTAGGAGGTAAGCTTTGTTGTAATAATGCAGATCTTTCAAAATCCATGTCTAAAATAATGAAAGAAACAAGCAGTTTAAATTGGCTAAGTGGTTCTTGCATGATCGCAAATCAGAAATCTATGTTAATATGTTATTGTGTGTTGATAACTCCTACAAATAATAGATCAGGTTTCTAATATTGATCAACTAAATTTTTAGGAACAATCATAGGAAAACACCGTCTTCATTTGCATGGTTAAAATAATGCTTAAAATTTGGTTCATAGTCCTATCGGGTGTGCCAAAAATTGTTATCAGTCTAAATTGAAAGTTTGTTTTTGAAAATCAATCTGACTCTAACTTAGGCCGATATAATGGGATCTCCTTAAAGTTTTGGGTGCCTAAGAATTAGGTGAACCTCTAAAGTGGGATGGTACCATTGATGGATCACCTAAAAATACTAATTTGGTAGGGTTGAGGGATATGAATAAACTTTAACTAAACTAAAAAAATTTAAAAAGGTGATACAATAACACTTTGGTACTTATACTTGCACAAAACAATTTAATGACTGGTAAAAGGAATAAGAAACTTCAATACAACTATTGTTTGATAGATTTTACACTCATAAAAGGTGTAAACACACACTTGGAAGACCTGCAAAACTTTTTAAAAAATGAATGGAGGTATCGAGAAGTTGTTAGCATTCAAAGGAAAATAATCATTCACTTAAACACACAAGAAAACTATTGTAACACACTTCACAAAGGTTTAAATTGGAGGAAAAATAGTTTTTATTGATAAAAAAGTGCACAAGTAAAATGGTTCTACATACAAGTCTAAAAATTACAATAAGCCCCCATCTCCTAACAACAAACAAAGCATAAATAATAAAATTTGCACACTAAATAAGATCACTCCAAAAAAAAATCACTCACTAAAAATTAGCTAAGCTAATTGGAGACAAATCAAATATTAGATTTACATGCAAAATTTTAGTGTTACTTGCAAAAATACAATTTCAATAATAACAAGGCTAAAAATAGCTGGTCTAATTTCTCTTGTTTGACTATTCAACTAATTTTGCAAGGTTTGAAGTAATGTTTACGACCTACTTTGGATTTTTTAAGGTAATTTAGAAATATTAAGGTAAAGTTCCACTTTTGTCTTATCTGAAAAGGTTAATTTTGTCATTAGGTGCACATGCATGGGCTAAGGTAAAAAGTAATCCTTACTTAGAATTATATGGATAATAAAAAGGTAGTTATCAACTTCATGCAAAGGGTGTAATCATTGAATTATTGACTTTCGATAAGGTTTTAAGTGTCACCACCATGCAAATTATTAACCTCTTTGTTTCCCTCATACATGCAAAATCATAATCATAAACCATTGGGGATATCCCACTTATGTGGGTCTTTGGAAAATGGATAAGGTTGAATATTCAAACCTTACCATGGTCACATTAACCTAACCCTTGTCTAAGAAAAATATTTGTGATCGAACCCTAAAGGCATCACTTTTTAATTTGTCACATGGAAAAATCTGCAAACTCGCTGTTGTAGGGTTACTCGGTGAAACGTTTTACTTAGAGGCCATAAGAGGTGTTTTTGTGAGCTTTGTTTAGATTTTTGGTTCATAATAGTTTTGTGCATCTTTATTCAATTCCAATCCATCAATTTTTTTGGGGCTCCAAAATTTCATTTCTTCGAGCTAGTTTTTTTATATCCTTTACTCTACAATGACCGCCATGCTTGAAGGGAAATGAACGAGGATCTATGGAAACTATAGATTCTATAGAATCTCTAGAGCCTTCAAACAACAATAAGAAATAAAATGTAGTGGATTTAAATGATCCGAGAATAGGGGAAAAATGAGAAGAATCTATAGAAATTTATAATAACAAAATAGATAAAATACTTGGCTGCAAATAACACAGATCTGGGATTGAAATTGCTTGAGCAATACAAATATATTTGTCAATAATGAACAAAAAGCTACAGCTAGCACACAAAACATTCATTCATACATTAACATCATGAAAATGAAGGAATTCTTTCAACAAAACTAGTCCAGACTTGAGCTGGAACAGAGCACTTTTCTCCTTCTCCCAAATCTAGTTTTTCTCCTTCTTCTATCTTCTTCTTTCTTATTTCTCTTCTTCTTACAAATTATAATAAAACATGATGCATTAATAAAACACCTACACAACAAACTTTCCTTGCAAGTCAACACCAAATCTCTAACAAGAGATAATTAGGGAGAAAGTTTCAACCAAAAATAAATGTGCAACAATCATGATTAAATGCAAATCTGCTAGCTAAATCTGGGAAAGTCAAATAGTAGTTGCACAATAAATTCTGATTTGAATTTCCAACACTCTCCCTTAATTATGAACTACTTCAGATCATGAAATTTGAATCAATTTTGTTCAACAACTGTTGTAGCATTTCCGTAGCTAACTAACAGTTTTCCAGAGCTGCTAACTTGTGCAAAGTCACAAACTCCTAAGCCACTTCGTAAATACTCAAATGTCTCTTTTGCTAGTGCTTTTGTAAATATGTCAACCAGCTGATCTTCAGACCTACAAAAATCAAGACAAATTTCTTTGTTGCTTACAAGCTCTCTGATAAAATGATACCTCGTATCAATATGCTTAGTTCTCTTGTGAAACACATGATTTTTAGATAATGCTATGGCTGAATTTTATCACATAATACTGTAGTGGCTTCCTTTTGATCATGCATCAAATCTTTCAACATCCTTCACATCCAAACAACTTGACACGCAGCACTAGTGGCTGCCACATACTCAGCTTCAGCTGAAGAAAGAGTCACAATGGGTTGTTTCTTTGATGCCCATGACACAACACCTATACCAAAGTGAAAAGTATACCCAGAAGTACTTTTCCTATCATCTATGCTACCTCCACAATCACTATCAGTGTACCCAACAAGACTGAAATCATCTGAAGTGGAATACAAAATACCAAAATCCTTTGTACCACTTACATACCTCAATATCCTCTTACCGGCCTACCAATGTGAGTCTTTTGGAGACTCCATAAACCTTGAAATCAGACTTACACCGTACATAATATCCGGCCTTGTGGCTATTAAGTACATAAGGCTTCCAACCAGCCTCTTGAACAATGTAGAATCCACACATGCTCCATCATCTTCCTTGCTTAACTTCATCCTGTCATAACCGGTGTTGGGGATACCTTGCACCTTGCCATATTAAATCTCTTCAAAACTTCATTTGCATATTTAGATTGAGAAATAAATATACCATCATTGGATTGATGGACTTCAATCCCCAAGAAATACCTCATAAGACCCAAATCAGTCATTTCAAATTCATTCTTCATTACTGATTTGAAAGAATCTATGTTTAGATCACCGGTAAAGATTAGATCATCCACATACAAGCAAACAATCAAAATGTTACCTTGCTTGTTGACCTTGATGTACAATGTCGGTTCACAACCACTCCTTTGGAAACCATTTTGAATGAGATAGGAGTCAATGTGGCTGTACCAAGCTCTTGGAGCTTGCTTCAATCCATAGAGTGCCTTCTTCAACCTATACACCTTGTCTTCATGACCCGGTATCTCATAGCCTTGTGGTTTTCCACATACACTTCCTCCTCTAAATAACCATTTAAAAATGTAGACTTTACATCCATTTGATATACAGGCCACTTGTTGTGGGCAGCAATAGCTAAAACAGTCCTAACTGTATCCAACCGAGCAACCGGAGAAAATGTCTCATTGAAGTCTATACCGGGCTGTTGTGTAAAGCCCCTTGCAACTAGCCTTGCTTTATGCTTTTGCACTTTCCCATCAACATCTTGTTTAGTCTTATAAATCCATTTGACACTAATTACATCTTTGCCTTCCGGAAAATCAACCAACTCCCATGTTTGGTTCTTTTCAATGGATTCAATCTCCTCATCCATGGCTTCTACCCATATATCACTACTCATAGCCTCTTCAAATGTTAATGGATCATCAATATGAGAAAATAAAGCAAAAGCTGAAAATGAATTAGTTGTGTCAACATTATACAACTCACTCAAACTCCTTGTTTTTCATGGCATCATGCTTGCTAGAGTTGGATCCGGAGATGAAGAACTACTTGGAGTGCTAGATGGTGTTGCTCCAAGGATACCGATTGATGTAGATGCTGGTGTAGATGCTTGTGAAGTTTGCTGTCTGTTGGTGTGGACAACAACCTTGAAGATCTCCTTGGTGTGAATGAAGGTGTAGCTTGAGCTGCAACTTGTGGTACCATCCCGAGATTGGAAGGAGCTGTTGTTTGAGTTATATTTGGTGTTGGAAACACTTCATCCACCATATTATCATTTGGGACAACAGCTGCAATTCTGATAGTCCTCTCTATGCTTCCATCCCATGCTTCATCCTCCACAAACTGAACATCACGGCTGATTATAACTTTCCTATTGATAGGATCAAACAACTTATATGCTTTTGTTTCCTCTGAGTAACCAACAAATATACATTTTTGTCCTTTATTATCTAACTTCCTTCTCAACTCATCTAGAACATGTGCATATGCTATGCATCCAAATACCTTCATATGAGAAACACTATGTTTCCTTCTTGTCCAAGCCTCTTGAGGGACTTTGTTTCTTATGCTCTTTGTTGGGCACCTATTCATGATGTAAACAACAGTTGCCACTGCCTCAACCCAATATTCATTTGGTAGATGTTTGGCTGCCATCATGCTATGAGCCATCTCCATAATTGTTTGGTTCTTCCTCTCGCCACACCATTTTGTTGAGGTGTATAGCGGGCTGTAAATTGCTTGTGTATGCCATGAGATCTGCAAAAATTTATAAATTCATTAGATATAAATTCACCGCCTCTATCCATCCTTAGAACCTTGATGTAGTGGCCGCTTTGCTTCTCCACAAGTGCCTTGAACTGCTGGAAATAAGCAAATGCATCAGATTTGTGTTTCAAGAAATAAACCCACGTTTTTCTTGTGAAATCATCAATAAAAGTAAGAAAATAAGTGCAACCTCCTATAGATGGTGTTTGCATTTTCCCACAAATATCTGAATGCACAATCTCAAGTGGAGTTGTAGCTCTATTTGCCTTGCCAATCGGAAATGACTCTCTATGTTGTTTGCCCATAATACATCCTTCACAAACTCTTTCTAGTTTCTCAATTAATGGCAAACCTTTTACCATATTCTTCATATGAAGTAATTTCAGCGCTCCAAAATATAAATGCCCAAATCTGAAATGCCAAAGCCAAGAATCATCCTTTACTACTGATTGAAACGTTGCTGGAGTTTCTACAGAAACATCATTTACCTCTTTGGAGCTGTCTAGGCATTTCCGTAGTTGTCTTGGAAATTTCCATAGATTTCTTGAAAATTTCCGTAGAAATTTTGAACCTTTTTGTGACTATTTTGAACATTTCCATAGTTGTCTTGGACATTTCTGTAGTTGTCTCTGGCTACTGCTGATTTTGTATCTTCTACCTTAAAAGCTGCTCCAGAATTTACAGTATGTGTCTCATGAATAGCTTGAGCTATTTTTCCTTTCATGGCTGGCCTTATTTTTAATGGAAACATGCGGTTTATAGTCATTTGTACCTTGGCAATAAGCATATTGCTTGGAAGCTTGTCCAAAATAACACATTCATTGTTTTCCATGTACACTCTATATCCCTTTTGTATCAGTTGTCCAATGCTCATCAAGTTGTGTTTTAGACCAGCAACATAATATACATCAGGCATAAATTTTGGCTCCCCCTTTTTGGTTAGAATATTAACCATACCTTTACCCAAAATAGTGACTTTGTTGTTGTTACCAAGTGTAACATCAGTTTGAACTGATTCTTCCAAGCTAGAAAACAAATCTTTATTACCTGTCATGTGATTACTGCAGCCCGAATCTAAATACCATATGTCACATGGGCTTTCTTGAACAACATTGCACTCAACTGGAGAGTTTGTAGGGATTGCTTCAGCAATCTTCATGCATGCAATGAACATGCTGCCTGAGGGAGTGCTACTTGACTGATTTTGACCTTGCTTCTACTGGTCATACTATTTTTCTTGCATTCATGAGCATAATGCCCAAACTTCTTACAATAGTGACATTGAATGTGTGATTTGTCAAATCTTTGGCCACTTGGGTGACTGAAATTCTGATTTTGACCTCTACCACCAAGCATTTGCATAACTGCTGCTATGTCCACTTCTAGGAGAACTTCTCCCTCTACCTCTAGGACTGAAAATCCTCCTTCCTCTTCCATGATTTACAGAAATCTGAGATGAAAATGCATTTTCTACTGAACTATTTGATCTGTTCAGTCTATATTCATGATTGATAAGAGAGGCATGTAGTTCATCAACACTAAACTGGCTCAAATCTTTGGTTTCCTCTAGAGCCACAACTATAGCATCAAATTTAGAAGGGAGACTTCTAAGTACCTTTTCAACAACCTTCCTATCCTCTATGACCTCTCCATGGGACTTCATTTGATTTATCAAACCAACAACATGAGTAAAGAAAGATTCTACTGAATCTGAGTTTCTCATTGATAAATTTTCAAATTCTCTTCTAAGGAGCTATAATTTAGCAGTTTTAACCTTGTCCATACCTTGATATGCAATCTGGAGTGTGTCCCATGCTTCCTTGGCTTGCTTTGCTGCTGCAACTCTTGGGAGTATGCTCTCATGCATTGCTTGATGGATATAAAATAAAGTGCTTTCCCATCCTTCTTTGTTGTTCCTTCAAGACGTCCTTTTGAGCTTGTGTAAGAGCATTGTATGTTGCTACCGGTCTGCTGGTTCCTGGTAACCATTTTCAACCATTTCCCAAATGTCTTGAGACCGAAACAAAGCTTTCATGGTCAAAGACCAATACTCATAGTTCTTTCCTGTGAAAATCGGAGTTTGCACACTAACCAGTGATGCACCAGACGTAGAAGCCATTAATGGCTGCCAAATGAAAAAACCCAAAAATGAAATAGAAGAAGGGTTTAGCCAAGCTCTGATACCAGATGAAGGGAAATGAAACGAGGATCTATGGAAACTGCAGATTCTATGGAATCTACAAAGTCTTCCAAACAACAATAGGAAATAAAATGTAGTGGATTTAAATGATCCAGAATAGGGGAAAATGAGAAGAAGCTACAGAAATTTATAACAGCAAAATAGATAAAATACTTGGCTGCAAATAACACAGATCTGGGATTGAAATTGCTTGAGCAATACAAATATATTTGTCAATAATGAACAACAGCTACAGCTGCACACAAAACATTCATTCATACATTAACAACATGAAAATGAAGGAATTCTTTCAACAAAACCAGTCCAGACTTGAGCTGGAACAGAGCACCTTTCTCCTTCTCCCAAATCTGGTTTTACTCTTCTTTTGTCTTCTTTTTTTCTTTCTCTTCTTCTTACAAATTAATAAAACACCTACACAACAAACTTCCCTTGCAAGTCAACACCAAATCTCTGACAAGAGATAATTAGGGAGAAAGTTTCAACCAAAAATAAATGTGCAGCAGTCATGATTAAATGCAAATCTGCTAGCTAAATCTGGGAAAGTCAAATAGTAGTTGCACGATAAATTCTGATTTGAATTTCCAACAATGCTCATTTGGTGCTTGGGTTAATAGTGGGCATTTTTGGGGTATGGTAAGGGCTCGATGTATTTGTGGGGGCTCGATGCTGGAAGGATTTGATGTTTCTCTTTGCTGCTATTTTCATGCCACTCTTTATTAAGTAAAAAAATGTTTCTATTCCTTGCATCTGGGTATACCGTGTATGGCACAGTTTACTGCTTTCTATTAAGTTTTATGGTGTAATACCGAGATTTGGGTTGTCGTTTTAAACTATGAATTACTATTTAGTTTCTTGAACCGAATGTCGTTTCAATAGTTTCTCAGGTTTTTATGAGAGTACAACTCGACGTTCACTCTACTTTGATTTTAATACGTTGGTATGGCCGCCATGAAATATACCTCGATCTCTTAATTTTATATTTGTCATTGTGGAATTTTAGATTTTGTGGCCAACTCGGAAATCATAGTCAATACACCAAGAGATTTTCATTTTCCATAGATCTATTGATATAAGTTGGTGTTCTGTGATATGATCTCATTGTTTTGCATTTGATCATTTGTACTTCTATGCTGCATTTCCTAAGCTTGTTGCTCGAGTTTCTATAAGCCGCTCACCTGGGTTCATATTGGCTTGGTTTCTCTATATGACACATCGAGTTGATTTATATATATTCTTTCTGAAATATATGTTGGCGGATGATTGTTTTGTGCATGAATCATTTCTCAATCTCATTATATGTGGGCTTATTTTCCGTTTATTTGTTCATTTATTATAATCATGTGCGTGCTCAGCTCAGGCTCACCATGTTTGTACTCTAGGAAATGATTATCTTAACCAAGGTGAGTTCTAGCTCAACTTGGCTTTACTTGAACAACTCGGTGTTCAATGTCATAGGGGATCGGTTGTGATTTCATATATCTCGGCCTGTGTTGATTTATCTTGTTTACTGAGTTCCGCCCAGATTTGGGTCCTTGTTACATTCTGGGTTTTCTTTACTTTGTTTTTCTTTGTTTCTTGAGACTAGCTCGATGTTTCTAAGGTAAGACTTTCATGAACTCTGATTTACTTTTAGAAGCCCATCTCGGTGATATCTTTGCATTCGTTACTAGAAATTCATCTAAAATGAGTTTGGTTTACTATGTAATAGATGTAATGAAGTAACTCAGCCTTATTACTTGTCAACTTGGCTGAACTCAGCTGTCTTTTGCACTTTAAGATGTCTTTTATTGGTTCAACTCTAGATTCTTGCTTTAAGGAATCTAATAAAACAGATATGATAAAATTTTCTATTGATGTTGTTCAGTGTATTGAACAAGGACAATTATCTAAGATTAAAGCATATGTTGTCAATTATTTTCACCTCTTACTACTTTTGCAGACATGATTGGGAGACCATTCATCCTCTTTAGTATAAGTTTTGAATCTGAATTGCATCATATGGGTCTATGCAAATATGATCTAGAAGTAACTCTAGACTTCGATTCATTTTTTGCGAGTGACAGACCACCTCTATTCTCATTTAAATTTCTTGCAATATGGTTATCTGCAAGTTCTATGATAGAACAATTAATCTTGTGTTTTATTTACATTTAGTTCTGAGCATTCTTTAATTCTCAGGATATTTGTTAATCTTCACCTTTTACAATATAGTCCAGGTTTGAAACTATGTCATTTAAATCACCTTGTATGTTTTATTAAACATCTCGCTCTTTGTTCATCATTCTCAAATTTGCATTAATGGATGACATAGTAGGAATTTATTATCAACTTGGAAGCTGTTCTTCAAAAAATTATTCTTGTTCCATGATTTTTTCTTGAGAATCGGATATATCTTTGGAAAATATGCATTTAATTCAGCTTGAAAATATTGTAGAAGGGATGATATTTATTTCTCTTGACCACACTGAGGACTGTTCTCTAGTATAGATGTATCACGTATCCTTTTAAACTGATAATTATTTCTAAGATATTTATCTGACATCTCATGTACTTTCTTCATTCGTGAGCATTACCATTTGTAATCTCCTGCTTCTCTCTTTCCTGTCGTTTATAATGCATCTATTTTTGAAGTTGAAAATTAAGTGAGCTAAACAAAACCTGAAGCTCTATCCCATATCCTATTCTGCGTTCTGGAATCTACAATAGTGTGATGGAGATCATCGAGCACAACCTGAAAGTAGGTGACCTAATCTTCTACATGAAATGTTAGGTTCTCTTTAAACTTATTAAATTTTATGTTTCACATTTATATGCAATATTTTCTTAGTCATATGTCCATGGCTTGTGTGGGATCAATGCACTCTTTTTTTATGAATAAATTCAATTTACTAAATGTGATGAGTTGTATGTATTTCCTTTACATTTATTTTAATTAAAATGATGTTAAATGACCCCTCTATAACTCAACACACTAAGCGAATTTCACATAATCATAATGATTAAAATGAACTAATTTTACCTTTTCTTGATCATCTAGAACACAAGTAAATGTAATTGATGCAAACTATACAACATCCCAACTTTGTGAATCTGCAATTCAATTTGCTATATCAAAATGTGATTTATTATATATGTTGCCCTTCCAACTTTCATCGGGGCCTTTGCAACATTCTTTCAAGACTGCTAAATCGTTTGTATGAAGATGACATGTTGGAAGGGAGGTATATGTGAGGCATTCCATCATGGAACAAGAGTTAAAATTTCTTATTTAATTGCATGAGATCAATAAATATGTCCTGTTGGTGCATGATTTGATCATGCCCTAATTTTCCCTAAACTTTCTTCAATCTGCCTAGTTCATCGTATTTTTCTATCTCCCGAATGGACGCGTGAAAAATATTCTTCTACATTTGTATGTCGTTTCTAATCCATTTCCATGGTCGTGGATCAATTTTAACTGGTATTACTTACAATTTCTCCATTCTAGGTGAAAAATTTAAATTATGGGCTTGAATAGTGAAGTTCTCTATATTTTATTGTTTGACGGGTGTCTTTTCCCCATCAAATTCTACCTCAGCATTGGCAAATATGTGGTCTCCTTTGATTGGATGAGGAACGGCGGGTTTATTTTATAAACTTGTCACTTTTAGCTACTTTAGCAAAAAGATTGAACTCACCCCGTGGCTCTGTCGGATCTTGATTAGTTAGTCAAAGTTTTAAATTGGTGGAGTAGATTTCTTATTTTTGCCCTGAGGGTGTACACGTGTCAATAAGTCAAGCAGTTGTGGAAGGGTGGGCCTTTTTGTATTTTAAGGCACTATGGTGAAAAAGGTAAAAATGTGAAAAAATTGCCTAAGGCCCGTGAGAGGTCACATGGAAGCTTCTAAGTCAAAGGTGGAAAGGTGAGTTGATAGGGAACTTTGAAGTTTTTGACTTGTTTTGGAAAACAATGAATAAAGTATGAAAATGGACCACAACTCTGCGCCAATTAGAGAACACATGGCATTGAAAATTCAAAGCGAGAGGTGGAATGTTGGGTTACTTTGAAGTTTTTAACTTCAAAAGGATTAAAGTTATAATGTGAACTACAGCTCCACTCCAATAAGAGAAAGACAAGTGGCATTGAAAAGACAGTGTGGGAAGGTGGGTTGCTGGAGCAATTTGAGGTTTTTAAGACTTTTTGTGAAAAAATGTATAAGGTGTGAAAATTGGCTGAAACTTCGCTACGACTCAAAGAAGGACACCTAGTAGTTTGAAAAGTTAGAGTGGGAAGATGGGTTGTCGGAGCACTTTGAAGTTTTAATCCTTTTTTGGTGAAAAAATGAATGAAGTTATAAAGTGAACCACAACTCCATTGTGAATCAGAGAGGAACATGTGGCATCTTTGACAAGTAAAAACGGGAAGGTAGATCATCGAGGCAGTTTGAGAATTTAAACCCTTTTTGGTGAAAAAGGGTGTAAAGTTATAAAATGAGTTGCGAATTTGTTGTGACCCACATCAGAAGCTAAAAGCAGAAGGGCGGGTTACCAAGGGAAATTTTGAAAATTTTCCTTTTTTGCAAAAAAGAGGAAAAGTTGCAGAATTGAGCCATGAATAGATCGAGGCCTAGATTGAGCCACGTGTCAGGCCCGTTTTCCAAGGGTGGAGGGGTTGGGAAAAATGTTAAAATTGCGCATTTTCCCCAAAAGTTGTAAAATGTAAAAACTACTCCCTAGCATGTTTCCACTCATATCTTTCCACGTCGATGACTCTAATTTAAAGTTGGAGGTAGAATCAATGGTAGTTGTGCATTGCATCTAATTTTTCCACCATTAATGTTTGAAGGTTGCTGGAGATGTGATTTTTGCATCATTTTTCATCGATTTTCTATTTTCCTTATCATTTTTATTGGCAAAGTGCAATTAAATGGATATGGAGCTCAATTTACAAATCAAAGGTGTAAAGTTGAATATTTTGAAATGAAATTTCTCGGGTTTCAAAAAAATAAATGCCAGATCTAGAGTTGCAGAGTAAAATTACGCAAAGGGAAAAGGATGAAATAATGAAGGAAAAGTGTGCTATAGGCACCAAGGATGAAAAACATGCTCCCAATTAGAACAATGATTTTCCTTTTTGAAACACTGGCACCTTTTGGGCGTAAATCATTAAATGTCCCTTTCTAGAATCATGATGAAATATGTAATAAGAAAAGGTTCCTCAATATTCTTATTTTTGGGGGAAATAATATTTGATGTAATGCAAAATCTATAAAAGGAATGGGAGAGTCATACAAATGGTCAATTTTTAATTGTGTCAAGAAAATTTTGAGAGAAAGCACATCTTCTAGAGAGACCATCCGAGAGACATGTTAATCTCTTTAGTTTTATATTTGCATTGTTTCAAAT
The DNA here is from genome assembly GCA_018340775.1 of Taxus wallichiana var. yunnanensis. Classification (NCBI taxonomy): domain Eukaryota; kingdom Viridiplantae; phylum Streptophyta; class Pinopsida; order Cupressales; family Taxaceae; genus Taxus; species Taxus wallichiana. Next base: position 719,019,806 of record CM031240.1, on the reverse strand, counting down.
TGGTTGCTAGTGTACAACCATTGGTGAGCTCTAAGATTATTCAAGAAAATTTCCCTTGCTCATGAATCTAATCAATTTTGAATTAATCTATGTTGATCTTGGAAACAATTTGTGTCTGCTTTTATTCCAGAATGTCTTCATATAGCTTTTCTTGTTCATGTTATAATCTTTTGTTAAAATCTCTCTGAATCACACAAAATAACATCCCTTTGATAGTATAGTGGCATTTGAAATTTCATTATAAGAAGAGCTTTCATCTAGTAATGAAATAAACAATTTAAAATGAATTTACCTTCCTTAAGTGACAAAGATTATTTATAAGTCTTTGGGTGTATCTTAGGCATGATAAACCATAGGTTTCTAATATTTAATTGAGTATTTTGACTCGATACTACGTGTTAAATTCTTGAAGATTGTGTGAAAACGTGCAAATCTGGGCCTTCGTTTATGCACACCTTCTGGTTGAAGGAATATTTTAGTTATTCTGAAGATTTTTATTGTTGATTTTTCCAATTATTGTAAAGGCTCTCAAAGATCTCGTAAAATCAACTTTGTCTTGTTTAACTTCCTACCAAAAAATATATTAACTGATAAATCCTACCCGAACCACCCCTGTTTTTCCTATGTATCCACAAATGAATAAATTCCACTATCAAAAATATGCAAAAGAAATAAGGTTTTCAATGTCTTAAGTAACCTAAGCCTTGCTTGGAAAATATTTCCATTCTTTAGAAGTGACAACTCATGAGAGTTAAATTGTGATGCATTGATCATATTTTCCCAAGATTTTCCTTTAAAATTTATGTAAAAGAAGGATATCTTCATCTCCTTCATCAACAGAGGTTAAAAAATGTGTTCTCTTACCCTGGTTGAAAGGCACAACCTAAAATAGTGAGGATAGATCAAATCTTTTTAGGGTACGTTATGCAATTCTTTAGCACCAAGTGATAAAGAGCCAAATGAATCACCTCCTCGGCTACAAAATGACATATATTTTGATTTTTCTATCTCTAAGTATCTTGTGAAATATTTGATTCTTCTCGGATTCTAGTGGAGAATCAATTTGGGTACCAACACTTTTATGGCGTTGTTCTTGGGAAATTTGAGTCCATTTGATCGTATTCAAACCTTGTAATACTCCTTGAATGTTCTGTGTGCTAATACGTTGTTGGAACGTCATCATTTGTTTATATTTGTAAGGATTGTTCGAAGTTATAAGTTTTGTGTGTAATATTTCTAGTTTTAGTTATTTATTCACCGATTTTTTTTTAATGATACATTCGGGTAAAGGAAGGTCAGATCTGATAAAATTTGTAAGAATCATGTGTTGACAGACATTTGACAGATCAATTTTAGTGCATTTGCACAACTAGGGTGAAAATCCTTAGTGGTGACTCCGTATTGATTTGATTTTGATAAATGTCAGTGTCTTAACCTCTGTCATTTGAAATTTGTTACTAATATTTGCAAATCTGGAAGGAAGAAGATATTTCTTCATTAAGGACCCTACTAGAAGGTTGTTTTCAGAGCTGGGAAAATCAAATTCTAAAGGAAGAAGAATCTAGAAAGTTGTTGGAGATCAAAAATAAAGAAAAGAGTTATCAATTTTGGAAATTGATCATCCTGTGATTGAAGATTGCCATACATCCTCAAGTGCTTCTGAATCAGGTAGTCTTTTTGTAGATCTGAATTCTCCATTTGGTGAGGGGCCTTCATTTGTGTTTGAAAATTTTGCTTCTCATTTTGTCCCTATATTTTCCAAATCTGATAGGGTTTTCCAAGAAGTAGAGCCATTAGGGGATATTCATTTTGAAAATTATATTCCTATTCCCAAAGACCCCTTAGTCCTCATCATTTTTATCTCCTAAAAATTCACCTCCTCAAAAAAATATGGCTCATTCCCCACCAAAACCTCCATTTTTGTTAGTATTATTGGTCCTATAAATTTTAGAGGTATATATGGTTATCTAAATGTTGTCCCACACGATGTTAGAAGCAGATTGCCTAAATTCTAAGGAAATAATGCTATTATTGGTGATCCAGTGTTGGTACCCAAATTGATTCTCCAATGGAAGCCGAGCAACATCAAATATTTCACAAGATACTCAGAGACAGACAAATCAAAATATATGTCGTTTTGTAGCCGGGGAGGCGATTCATCTGGCTCTTTGTCACTCGGTGTTGAAGAATTGGATAGCACCTTGAAAGGATTTGATCTATCCTCACTACTTTAGGTTGTGCCTTTCAACCAAGGTGAGAGGACCCATTTTGTAACCTCTGTTGATGAAGGATATGAAGATATCCTTCTTTTGCACAAATTTTATAAAGAAAACCTTGGGAAAATATGATCAATGCTCCACAATTTAACTCTCACGAGTTGTCACTTCTAAAGAATGGAGATATTTTCAAAACAAGGTTAAGGTTACTAAAGACATTATGGAATCCTAATTGTTCTGCATATTTTAGCAAATGGATTTTGTTCTTTTGTGGATATACAGGAAAAACAAGGGTACTTTAGGTGGGATTCATTGTTTTTGAATAATTTTTGGTGGGAGATTCAAATAGGACAAACTTGATTTGCCAGATCTTTGAGGGCCTTAACAATAATTGGAAAACTTAACAACAAAAAACTTCAGAATAGTCCAAATGTTCCTTCAACCAGAAGGTGTGCATCAATGGAGGCCCATATTTGCACGTTTTCACACAATCTTTAGGATTTTAACACGAAGGCTCGAGCTAAAAGACCAAATTAAACATTATCAACCTCTGTTTTATCATGCCTAAGATACCCTCAAAGGCTTACAAACAATCTTTACCAGAAAATGAGAGTAAGGTGATTTTAAATTGTTTATTTCATTATCAGATGAAATATCTTCTAATAAATGAAATTGCAAATGCCACCAAACATTCAAAGAGATAAGATCTTGTGTGATTCACAAAGGTTTCAATGTAAGATTGCAATAGGAACAAGAAAAACTATTTGCAGACATTTTGAAATGAAGCAGACACAAATTTTTCCCAAGATTAACATAGATTAACTCAAAATATCTTAGATTCATCAGCAGGGGAAAGTTATTAAAACAATCTCAGAGCTTGTCAATGGTTGTACACTTGCAACCAATTTGACATGATAGAAATCAAAAAAGCACAAGAAATTAAGCAGGTTTCTCAGATGGTCACTCAAAAGATGGGATTTCTCAAATTTTCACATAAATTTCAACCCCAACCTTTTGCATGTCTAAACATGCATTTATAACATTCATTTACATCCAAGCCTTCTCCCCAAGAAAATAATATCCAAAGCATCTTGTTTGTTACAATTTTCATCATGATTTTCTGGAAAGGGACATTTAACAGAAACATGCCCAAAAGTTGCTAAGTGTTTCAAAAAGGTAAATCATTTGCAAATATTTGCATCATTGTTCTAATTGGGAGCACACTTTTCATCCTTGGATCATACAACACCTTTTCCCTTCATCATTTCATCTTTTCCCTCTGCAATTTCACTCTACAATTTCTAGATCTGATAATTCACATTTTTTCAAGTGCCCGAGAAAAATCCACTTCAAATGTTCAAATTTGTACCTCAGATTCAAAAATTGAGCTCTAAATCCATTCAATTGCACTATACCATTAAAACGACAAGAAATCATCAAAATTTGATGAAGAACGATGCAAAAATTGCATCTCCAGAGTTCTTGGAATGTCAATGGTGGCAAAATTAGATGCAATCCACAACTACCGTTGATTTTACCTCTTTGAATTTGAGTTGTCCACGTGGAGAAATTTGATTCAAAACGGGCCTGGGAGAACTTTTTAACATTTTATAACTTTTGGAAAAAATGTAAAATTTTAACATTTTCCCTTCCCTTCCGCCCTTTGAAAACGGCATGACACGTGGCTCAATGTGGGTCTCAAGAAAATCACAGCTCGATTCTACAACTTGACCTCTTTTTGTAAAAAGGAAAATTTTCCAAATTTTCTCCGATGGCCCACACCTCCGCTTTGACTTTTCAACACAAGTTAAAATAACTCTGGCGGGCCCGCACTTAACTTTTATACTTTATTCGCATTTTCACCAAAAAGGGCTTGAATCCTCAAAGTCCCCGATGATCCACTTTCCCGCTTTGACTTGTCAAAGCTGCCACATGTTCCTCTCTGATTGGACTAAAGCTACAGTTCTCAATTTAAATTTTATCCTTTTGAAGTTAAAAACTTCAAACTAATCCAACGTTCCGCCTCCCACTTTGACTTTTCAATGACACAAGTCTTTCTCTCATTGGAACGGAGCTGCGGTTCACATTTTAACTTTTATCTTTTTGAAGTTAAAAAAACTCAAAGTAACCCAACATTCCACCTCCCACTTTGACTTTTCAAAGCCATGTGTCCTTCTCTAATTAGAGGTGGAGTTTCAGCCCATTTTTATACTTTATTCCCATTCTTCCAAAACATGGTGAAAAAATTCAAAGTTCTTCACCGATCCACATCCCCTCTGCCTTTGAATTTTCAAACTGTGACACATCCACTTCTTATTCGCAGTAGAGTTTTGGTTCACTTTACAAATTTACCCCTTTTACAAAATAAATTCAAATAACTTTAAAGGAACCCGACAGTCCACCACTCCATCTTTGATTTAGAAGATGCCACATGTTGTCTCATAGGACTTAGGAATTTCCTTTCACTTTTTCTCTTTTTCCATAATGCCTTAAGCATAAAAAAGGTCTGTCATTCCATAACTACTTAACTTGTTGACATGGGTACATCTTTGGGAAAAAATAATAAATTTAACTTGCCACTTAATAATTTTGAACCAATCACGATTTGAGAGAGTCGCGGGCGAGTTCAAACTTTATGTAAAAGTGAAAAAATGACAAGTTTATAACATTTTTCTGCCATCCCTCAACCAATCAAAGGAGGCCACATATTATCAGATGCTGAGATAGAATTTGATGGGGAAAATACGCCCGTCAAATAGTAAAAAACACAGAACTTTGCCATTTTCACTCAGAATTGAAAATTTCGCCAAGGATGGAGAAATTGCAAGTAAAACCAGGCTCCAAGAAATTTACGACCATGGGAATGGATTATCAAAGGCATAAAAGTTAATATTGAACATTTCACACACCAAATTGAGGAGATATAAAGCGAGCATGTAGATTGAAGATTTTTAGGTAAACTGAAAATTTCTTTGAACCAATTTAGGGCATGATCAAATTAAGCACCAATAATTAGCACCTAAAACTTTTTGTTAATATGATGGAAAACTTTGAGATTGAATATGAAGATGTGTATATTAAATTTTTATTCATACTCTAGAGGAGGATGCACATGGGTATAAACCTTTACCAGAATTCAATAGACTCAAGGACAGTAAATGAGGAATGATTTTCAGCTACAATATGGAGATAAAATAGATCCTAGGTTTATTTTATCAAAATTTGAAAATATAAAGAAAAATCCTAATGAATCAGTCCATGATTTCAATACTAGATTCAACAAAAATTTGAGAAGATTTCCTATCATCTTAAGGCCTAGTGATGAATCATGTTTGATAAAGTATTCTGATGCATTTGACAAGAAGGTTGCATATTATTTAAGGGACAAAAACCCTGGAACTTTGAGGCAAGCCTTCACTATGGCTTTGTAGATTGAAAATAACATCAAGGAAATTGGAAAACCTCCTAAGAGGGAGGGTATCAAATTGATCAATCCAGAAAATCCTCAATCAAAAAAAGTTATAGATCTGGAGGAAGTTGTAAAAACTTTGGTAGGAGCTGTTAAAGAAATATCTTATAAGTTATCCCAAGAAGAAAAGGAAATTGGAAAAAGTTCCCAAGGTCAGCACAAACCACAAGGCCAAGAAATATTTTGTAATCATCCTAGAGGTGATCAAAGATTTGATGACATAGGTAAAGGGCTTATGGGACCTTGAAATAGATAGCGTCAAGCCTAGGAAAATAGAATGGTTCCAGATCCTTTGACTACCAGAGTTGCTACTATGGAAGAAGTCAATGAAATTTATTGGTGTGATAGATGCTTCTTTCCCCATCATCCATGTGAAGTAGATCAAAAAGTTGAAGAAGCTGATGATGATGACACTGATGATGATGTATGATGTTATAATGCCCTGCAATTTCACAGTAGGGAGAAACTTCAACCGAGCTGATAAGTTCCATAACTATTGAAGACTTTTGGGATTTCATTCACCATGCTTATGATTTTCCTAGTCATGATTTTGAATACTTGAGGGAATTGATGATTGAAAAGTATGATGGAGGAATCCCTTCTTAAGATGATAGGAAGTTTTTGATGAATGTCGTGGTTTCCCAAGAAAAGGAGCATAATACAAGGAGTAAGATTGTCAAAGGGGTAGGGCTAAAAGCCAAACCAAAAATTCCAATACTTACCAAAGAAACCCCTAAGAAAGATGCATTTGGAAAAGGATTTTTTTCTTCAAAAAATCAGTATTCCTCACCATGTTCGAGACTAAAAAAATTCCATACCATTAGATGAGTTTGTCAATCTTCATCCTATTGCTTGCCTTAACCAAAATATGTTACATATGACACTTCCCAATTCTTGAGTGAAATCAAAGTTTCTGCCCCAATTGCTAAATTGCATAAAATTCCTAAGCATGTAAAAAGGTCTTTTGAGTATTTGAGATTTAATGAAGAAATCATTTCCCAAGGAAAGAATGTGAGAAATACATATTTTCTCAAACCATTATAGAGTTAGAAAAATGACAAGCATTGGAGGAACTTGGGGAATCACTTGAGGTATATGTAGTAACTTCTCTTGTTAAGTCTCAACTAAATGTGGATCCATTTTTCACTACTCTAATTATTAAAGACAAGCTGTTACATAACTGCATGTTTGATTCTAGAGCTTCATGTAATGTCATGCCTCTTGAGGTCATGAATGAATTAGATATTAAAGTAACATCATCTTATGGGAAGTGCATTATTATGGATTCGAGAGAAGTGTTAGTGGTTGGATGTGTCAAAGGTCTGGTAGTGCAACTTGCAGATTATCCAGGAAGAAACTTAACCATGGATGTTGTCATTGTTGATTGTCCTGCTAAATGGGGAATGTTGTTATCAAGAAAGTGGGAAGCTAGTGTGGGTGGTAGTGTGCAAATGGATATGTCTTATGCAACCATCCCAGTTGAGGGCAGCCTTGTGAAGTTATTTGGTGAAAATAAAATGCTATATCTCATTGAAGACCCCAACAATGCTTCTTATGAAGTGTTGCACACAGATATTGATGTTGGTAACTTTTTTAGCTTTGTTGATTTCAAGGAGTATGAAATTGAAGAATGCAGATGTTTAAAGCAGCTTGGTTTTCCTGGAAATTTGATATTTGATGCAGCCTCGAGGAATGTTGGAAAATATGACCTAGGCACAAAGGATAAGCATGAAAAAATGTGGTTAGCTAAAAACTTGGAGAGAAAAGAAAAGCAAGTATATAACCAGTTGTTAAAAATGTATTAGAGCTTCTGGCATGGTCATACCTAGATTTAAAGATACTTGAAGAATTTCCTTGATTGATTTCTCAGAATCAAGATGCATATCATTTGTATAGTGTATAGTCCTTTGGTTTCATTCTGATTTTTGTGTTTTGGTTTGTCCTAGGCCTTGGTGGCCGTTTTGTTGGTTTCTCAGTTTTCTCGAAGGAGTTGGTTTTTGTCCCCTTCTCTGTAAAATTGGCTTGTGACTTTGTTACCCAATGGTTTCTAGCACTTGGTCTACTATTTGTTTTTATGGAACTTGTTGGTAGTTCTTATCCCTAATTCAGAGCCGATGTTGGTGCACGATTTGATCTTGCCCTAATTTTCCCTAAAATTTCTTCAATGTGCATGGTTCGTCTTATTTTTGTATCTCCCGAATGGACGCGTGAAAAATATTCTTCTATATTTTTATGTCATTGCTAATCCATTTCCATGGTCGTGGATCAATTTTAACCTGATATTAATTGCAATTTCTCCATCTTGGGTGAAAAATTCAATTTTGGGTGCAAATAGTGAAGTTCTTTGTATTTTACTATTTGACGGGTGTCTTTTCCCCATCAAATTCTACCTCAAAGCATTGATAAATACGTGGCCTCATTTTATTGGACAAGGAATAGCGGGTTTATTTTATAAACTTGTCGCTTTTGGTTACTTTGGAAAAAATATTGAACTCACCCCATGGCTCTTTCGGATCTTGATTGGTTAGTAAATTTTTGAACTAGTGGAATAGATTTCTTATATTTTCCCGAGGGTGTACATGTGTCAATAAGTCAACTAGTTGAGGGAAGGGTAGGCCTTTTTTTGTTTTAAGCCACTAGGGTGAAAAAGGTAAAAATGTGAAAAAGTTTCCTAAGGCCCGTGAGAGGACATGTGGAAGCTTCTAAGTCAAAGGTGGAAAGGCGGGTTGATGGGGAACTTTGAAGTTTTTCACCTTGTTTTGGAAAACAGGGAATAAAGTATGAAAATGAACCGCAGCTCCATGCCAATTAGAGAAGAACACATGGCATTAAAACATCAAAGAGGGAGTGGATTGTTGGGTTACTTTGAAGTTTTTTAACTTCAAAAGGATTAAAGTTATAATGTGAACTGCAGCTCTGCTCCAATCAAAGAAAGACAAGTGGCATTGAAAAGTCAGAGTGGGAAGGTGGGTTGTTGGAGCACTTTGAAGTTTTTAAGCCTTTTTGTGAAAAACGTTATAAGGTGTGAAAATGGGCCAAAATTCCATTGTGTATCAAAGAAGGACACGTAGCAATTTGAAAATTCAGAGTGGGAAGGTGGGTTTCCAAAGCACTTTGAAGTTTTTAAGCCTTTTTTGGTAAAAAAGGAATGAAGTTATAAAGTTAACCACAACTCCATCATGAATCAGAGAGGAACATGTGGCAGATTTGACAAGTCAAAATGGGAAGGTGGATCATCAGGGAAGTTTGAGAATTTAAGCCCTTTTTGGTGAAAAAGGGAGTAAAGTTATAAAGTGAGTTGTGACTCCGTTGGGAACCACACTAAAAGCTAAAAGAGGAAGGGTGGGTCACCGGGGAAATTTGGAAAAAAATCTTTTTAACAAAAAGAGGTAAAGTTGTAGAATTGAGCCGCGACTTTGTTGAGGCCCACATTTATCCACATTTCAGGCTTTTTTCCTAAGGGTGGAGGGGTGGGGTAAAATGTTAAAATCGGGCATTTTCCCCAAAAGTTGTAAAAATTTTAAAATTGCCCCCAGGCCCGTTTATGCTCAAATCTTTCCATGTGGATGACTCTAATTTAAAGTTAGAGGGAAAAATAAATGGTAGTAGTGCTTTGCATCTGATTTTTCCTCCATTAACATTCCAAGGTTGCTAGAGATGTGATTTTTGCATCATTTTTCTATGATTCCTTTACGTTTTTGTTGGAAAAGTGTAATTGAATAGATATGGAGTTTAATTTAAGAATCAAGGAGGTGAAAAGTTGAATATTTTGAATTGAAATTTATCGGGTTTCTACAAAAAAAGAAAAATGCTAGATTTAGAGTTGTAGAGTAAAATTACAGAGGGAAAAGGATGAAATGATGAAGGAAAAGTGTGTTGTAGGCTCCAAGGATGAAAAATGTGATCCCAATTAGAACAATGATGTAAATACTTGTAATTATTTTCCTTTTTGAAATACCTAGAAACTTTTGGGCGTAAATATATTAAACGTCCCTTCTAGAAATCATGATGAAATATGTAACAAACAAAGGTTCATCAAAAAATTCTTGTTTCGGGGAAATAATCTTTGATGTAATGAAAATTCTATAAAAGGCATGAGAGAGTCATGCAATTGGTCGGTTGTTAATTTTGTCAAGAAAATTTTGAGAGAAATCCCATCTTCTAGAGAGACCATCTGAGAGACCTGTTAATCTCTTTTGTTTTAGATTTGCATCATGTCAAGTTGGTTGTGAGTGTACAGACAATGGCGAGCTCTAAGATTGTTCAAGAAACTTTCCCCTGCTGATGAATCTAATCAATTTCAAATTAATCAGTGTTGATCTTGGGAAAAAAATTTGTATGCTTTTATACTAGAATGTCTTCATATAGATTTTCTTGTTCCTGTTCAACTCTTGTGTTAAAATATTTGTGAATCATACAAAATCTCATCCCTGTGATAGTATAGTGGCATTTGCAATTTCATTATAAGAAGAGATTTCATCTAGTAATGAAATAAACAATTTAAAATCACTTTACTTCCTTGATTGACAAAGATATTTTTTAAGTCTTTGGGTGTACCTTAGGTGTGATAAACCAGAGGTTTCTAATGTTTAATTGAGTCTTTTAACTCAAGCCTTAATGTTAAATTCTTGAAGATTGTGTGAAAACGTGCAGATATGGGCCTCCATTTATGCACACCTTCTACTTAAAGAAATATTTTAGTTATTATGAAGCTTTCTATTGTTGATTTTTCCAATTTTTGTAAAGGCTCTCAAATATCTAGTAAAATCAACTTTCTCTTGTTTAACTTCTCACCAATAAATATCTTAACTGATAAATCCTACTAGAACCACACCTATTTTTCTTGTGTATACACAAATGAATAAATTCCACTATCAAAAATATGGAGAAGTAATCAGGTTTTCAATGTCTTAGATAACCTAATCCTTGCTTGGAAAATATCTCCATTCTTTAGAAGTGACAACTTGTGAGAGTTAAATTATGGTGCATTGATCATATTTTCCCAAGGTTTTTCTTTAAAATTTGTGTAAAAGAAGGATATCTTCATCTCCTTCATCAACAGAGGTTACAAAATGGGTTCTCTTACCCTGGTTGAAAGGCACAACCTAAAATAGTGAGGATAGATCAAATCCTTTTAAGGTGCTATCCAATTCTTCAACACCGAGTGACAAGGAGCCAGATGAATCACCTCCCTAGCTACAAAATGACATATATTTTGATCTATTTGTCTCTGAGTATCTTTTGAAATCTTTGATGTTACTCGGCTTCCAGTGGAGAATAAATTTGGGTCCAACATGTCCAAAACTCAGAAACAACAAAAAAAATTGTACCTTCTCTGATATTGTCCAAAATGGTCAACAATTCTCTATTGTATTCCTTGTTTTCAATTCTAATAATATACTTCTTATATTACTTTATTATTCTATGTAATTACTTTATTTTTCATAAACTTGTTCATTCTTCTTCCCTTTTTTGACTATTGTTTCTACTAAATTCAAATTACATATTTAGTTTTAAAGGATTTTGTCCTTCCCTTTTTGTTACTTCAACCAATTATCATTTACTTCTTGTAAATGGAGACCACTATTGGTTGAACATTTTAGGACCAATAATTTGAGTTGAAAAACAAAAATTAAATTAATGAGGGTAGGTTGAGATATTACTTATGCAACACTCACCTTAAATATTGACATGGTTACCATATTTGTTAAAATATTTCTCTTCTTTTGGTTCTCCCAATGAAGACACTCCAAAAATGGGAGGAAATAATATTGATCTCTCTATGTGTAGACTCGGGAGTTTATTGTATTAACTTAGAGTTCGTTTTAGTAGAGTATTGGAACTTCATGACATAATTGGAAAAATTTCTCTGGGATATTCAAAAATTTCTTTTGATATGAATTACTAATAATATTTTGAATCTTTGAATCTATATTTAAATATTCTTAGTTTATTTCTCCATTCAAAAAAAGCAATATTATAAAGTGATAGTTATATATTTTTGTTTGTTGTGTGGATGGAACACTAGATTCCTTGAAAGAGCTATAAAGAAGAAATTAGAAGAAAATAATTTTCTTCTTTTTACTCATCATCAAATTCAAATAAGATTCTTTTGAACCAAATAGTTTGACACACTAGTGATTTTCATGAAATGTAGTATTCTTTAACCATGGAGATTGAAATATTATTTTTTATCTTCGAATCCTATGAAATTAGTTTTAATAATACATTAAATACATAACTACATATGTTATTGTTTTTCATAAATAATGCCAAACCACTCACTATTTTTATACTTAACTACCTCAATTTTTCGATGTAATATTAAAAACATGGCATTTTTTTCTATTGACATAGCTCACAATTTCTTTTCCTACATATCTTTGTGTTTATTTTGAATCACCATGATTCTAGAGATTAGACTAGCTACATACATCATGTAAAATATTTTAAATATAAAATAAATTAAACTTGTAACAATAATCTTATCTATTGTTGTTTCCACATTATTGTTACAATAATCCTTTCTTATATTTAGACCTATTTCCATTGGTGTTGATTTTGGATTGCAACAAATGTTTTTTAATCTCCTAAAAATTTTATTTCCATGCTTGACTAGAGAGATCAAACCAACATCATCCATTTGTTTGATATCAATGCAAAAAACACTTGAAGATTCATAATTTTTTAAATCTCAACACTTTCTTAATTACAACTTTGATGTCTTCTTTATATAGATTTCTATTTCCAACGAATATAATATCATCCAAATATTTCTATTTCACATTGACTAGATTGCTAAATAAATTACACAACAAATATGATTTTATGCATAAATACCATGCCCTTTGAGATTTCATGTGCGTAAAAAGTGATTTTCAAATTTACAGAGCTTATTTTCATGACCTATGATGTCATATCTACGTATTTTTCCTATGTATAATTTTAGTTCTAGAACTCCATCTAATAAGGTTGATTTAACAAGCATATTATGTACAATGGCGAGTTTTTGTTACTAAAATAGTATTCCACATTTTTCAAATTTTTACATGAGTAACTATTTCATTTTAATATTCACCTAGTTGTTTCTTCTACTTTTTAACAACTAACCTCACCTTATAAATCCAAATTTAGAATTTTACAATGCGCTTGGTTTTATTTTGTAGTACCAACACCTCTTTGACACTATTTAATTTTGATGTGGTTATTTTTTATTTGATACTTAGACATTTGAGTATTATATTTTGATCAGTAGATGATGGACTATGTGGATATTTTAACTAGAGACATTATGTGATTTGAATTTTTAATATGATACACTAGATAGTGATAGTAGACAGTTTGATATATGTTGATTTGCATTATTTGTATTTTATATTGACACGTAATAGTCTGGATGTTTTTAGTAGAGTTACAATCTCATGGATGTTAGGATCATATTATTGATATGTTGATAGATGATAGAATTACTTAATTTCAGATGATGAGTACTAATTTTTATATGTATATTTGTCGCGATGTTGTTAATATGGTCGGAAGGATTGAGACGTATTCTATTGTGTTGCAGGTATATTTCATCACATACGTTGAAAGGGATAGTGGACCAACCACAGAAGGATGTCAGGTTTTGTACAACACGGCCAAAATTTGATAACTTATGTAATGCTATATTGTTGTGTTTTTGCATGCCTATTTAGGTGGTTTCTCATGGGGGTGACCTCACATGTGTGGCCATGGGGTGAATTTTTTTCCTTTTCTTTTAATTTTTGTGTGATTTATTTTGTGTTATATGTATTTAATTTTTGGAAATTGTTGTCACCTTATTAACATTTATAATTGTGTCTTAATTAGCTAATCCTACTTAATTTATTAACTAAAATAAAGATGTGACAAATAAATAATTATGAGGTTAGGTTGTCCTTGAAATCTCATAAATTTAAGTGAGATTTGTGTTGGTTTATATTTGATGTAATCTACCCGAATTTAAAAATTCGGATTTTGACTTGGAAGGTTTTTTTGGAGGCTTGTGGGACAAGCTAAGATTTTCCCATGCCTCTTAAATTCACCCAACAACCCTACCTATGGTTTGGGGAGTTAAATTTTGACTTATTTATCCTTTTTGGAGTGTAAAAGAGTGAAAATAATTGCACTTTCCTACTTACCTCAATTAATTTTGTCCTTAGAAGGCATGGTGTGCAAGTTTGAATGTCTTTTGGGTTGTCATAGTCTTACAAGTTCATTTATTGTCTTGGGCATGGTGTTTTGACTTGAGTATAGGAATTGAGGAATGAAGAAGTAGCATCCTACATGGAGCCACCTCGTCATCCTCAAATTCCGTTTCTATTTATGGATGGAATTTGATGGAAGGGGGTTACTTGTTGATTTTCTTCCTTTTTATTTTTTAAATTGGGATCTTGTTGGAGTTTCTTTTGGAATTTTATTTTTCTTGGAGGTTACAAATACTAATGGATTGAAGTTTTCTTGGAAGCTTGATGGAGAGGTATGATCTCGATCCTTGTATTTTTCTTGTTTATGATTGTAAATGTGAAAATGGTGCTTGTTAAATAGTGTATGATTTTTGTGAATGTGTTTTGTGTGGCTGAGTAGTATTCCTTAAGAAGGAGTGGGACATGGATTTATGGGACCATTAGGAATAGAAAAGGGATTTTGTTAGGAATGCATTTGAGGGAGTGTGATTTGGAGTTTCACCTATGGGGAGTGAAAAGAAAATCATGGTTATATTTTGCATATTTATAAATAGAGAGATAATAATATTGTGTTGTTTGTTTTGTGTACTTGGAGGATTCAGGTGAAACTACCGCTTAACTTGGGAAGAAAAAGGAGGTTGTTCCTATAGTCCTTACTCCTTTTTGGTTTGATATCAAGCCTATTATTTTTTTGATAGATAAAAATTTGAAACAAAGGCACCAAGGGCCTATTACAGTAAAAACGATATTACAATAAGGATCCACTGAAACAAAAGGTATCTATTAAAAACCCACTAAAACCGGCTAGAGTCATAAATACATTAACCCAAATAGAGCCCAAAAAAACAAAAAAACAACAAAATAACATCAGTCAGCAAAAATTTAGCAAACATGCCTTAAACATATTTATCCCTATTCCAAGAGCAAGGACAAACACCTTCCACCTGGAAATGATCCTCCTAGAAGAAATAATATCTAGATGCCTATTTTAACCTTTATACCCAACTACCATCCCCTAGACGGTCTCAAGCCTAGTCTCTAAAATTATCACCTCATCAGTCATCCTTTGCGGGCCCCACAAGAGATTTCGATTCGGGCTTTAACTTGACTAAATGTGTCCTCAAGGGATTCAATCTTACTGGAAAGGAAGTTAAAAACCATGTTTTCTTCCACCTAACCTTCCTTCGGCATGTACTCTTCTTCTTCCCTAGCAAGGATTTGTAAATCAGTCACCACATCCACCTCCTTTGCAGCTCTCTCCTTCATTTTATTAAGACTCATTCTATCATCCAGAGAAATATGGTCTTCCCAATCATTCCCCAAATCAATACAAGCCCCCCTATCGCACATTCATCTTTCCCAATTTAATGAGCAACAACATTAACCCTTGATGGAGAAGGACCTCCATTTTTTCCTCTTTAAAATTTTTAACTAAAAATTGTAGAGAGTTAAACAAATAAAAAGGAATACTCATCCTCCTACCTCTACGAAAATGATTCAAGAGAATTAAATGTTGAGAATGCAACTTCCGGTACTTCCCATCCAAGGTAATATACTTCATGATGTAGAAACAGACTTCAGCCCACCTCCCTAGAAGAGATATTTTTGAGCAATACCATCCTCCATGAAATAGATCTTCTCATCATTATCTAGAAAAATATGCACTTCTTCTTGAAGTTGAGACCTATCCTTGAAAACTTTACATCCCCCATAGTCCATCTTGGTCACATTACCAATGAGATCCTCAGAAACCAGGAAACTCACACCCATTATAGAAACAAAACCATTATCCCAAGCCTTAGCAAAATCCCTTGAGATAATATCATAGAACCCCTCAAACTCTAAATAAAATATGAAATACCACCCTTCTTGAAAAGATCCCATAAAAATGAGTCTCTTTCCAAACTAGCTGATGAGGAAGGCTCAACCCTAACCTTAGCCCAACCCATCTCAATCCGCCTACTAAAACAAAATTGGAAAATCTTGCATAATAACTATAACCAAAGCTTTAAATTACCACTTGAAACAAATGCATACATAATAATGATTTCGATAGTAATTCTCACCCATGGTGGATTTATTTCGAGGATGTCACAAATCTTCTTCGCACAATGGTATTTTTATTTCTACATTTAGCATGGCCTTAGTACTTTAGGTCAACTCCACCTCATCCCGCCACAACCTTCCATGATGAATCCAACCTCCAATATTAGCCAACATGTCCTCACACATATTTTCTTCCCGAAACACGTGATTAAAAAGAAAACTATCAAAACTAATAAACATAGTATTTGAATTTCTTCTGATAGAATCTATATTAATATGATTCTTAGAAATTCCTTTCATCATACTAATAATGTATAAGGAATATCCCTCCACCTGAATTTTCCTAATTTGCATAGAATTATCCCATTTTAACCAAGTTAAAAGAGCATAACCCTCAACATAGTTATTAGACTTATTTCCAATAGGTTCAACATAAGGTAACACCAAGGCACCCACTTCATTTCTAATAATAACGTATCAATATTATTGTGATGTTTGATAATTCTTTCTATTTTGTTGAGTTTCTCCATTTTAAATATGTTGAGTGTTTTGGATTATATGTTGTTTGTGGAAGCCATTATTGAAAAATGTTTTCAAATGTTTGTCTAGATCCCTCATTATTATTTTGTTGGGACTTGGGGCCAATAAGGGGATTGATTATTCCCTTATTAGATTAAATGTTAGGTGGAGAGTGTCGCCTATACCCATTTTCCTTGTGTTGTGACCCAATTTTTATAAAGTTGGAAGAGTGTTATATTGGAGCTACCTTTGGTACAAAACACACAAATGGAGACTCTAATTTGGCGTTGTTGATAGCCCTTAAGTTGTAAATTGTTCATCTTAGTATTCCCACTTTGAGTGGATTATTGTAAATTTGTAAGCTTGAAAGAAATTTTGATTTGTACTAAGAAATATCTATAATTTGTAGACTCTTATAAGAATACGTTAATGAGAAAATTACTTTTTGACATGTGTTATTTTTTGAAAGGAAAGTTACCAAAAATTTCATTACTTTGGTGAAGTAGAAAGTTTGAAATAATTTGAAATGGGAATACATCTCTCTCTTGAATTTAAGTTAGTTTCATTTCTCCAAAATGTTACATGTTTTGTTTTAGAAGAAATTAACATCTTGTTAGAATGAACTTACTATGTGAAATTGTTTTCCTTTAATAGTTGAAAGAGGAAAAAAAAATAGTTACTCTTGTTTTATTAAATGAAAGGTATATGGAAGAATTTAAACCATGGATACATTCTAGTATTGTTGAAGGAAAATTTCCCCTTACAAATCTTTTTAGATTAAATAAGAAAATTTTACCAAAATTTCCCAAGTTTACTTTTATCTAAATTGGTAGAAAGCTCTAAAATTCTTGTCTTGCAAATTACCATGTCTTATAAATCAAGTTGTTCCTTTAAACTAAGTAAAACAAAAGAGATCTAGTTACATACAAGATTATAATATATTTAATTCTATAAATTTATTACAAATTTTATTTATATATATCGAATATAGTATGAGTTAGTATTTATTAGTAATAAAAATTAATAGTAACATTTTTAATGTTATTAATAAATAAATAAATAAAATATAAAATAAAATAGACATGATTATCCTTGCATTATCAAATAAATTAATATCGGTACATATTAATATCCTTTCATATATATATTAAAAACAATATTTATTAATTAAATTTTATTTAATAAAAAATATTGTATATTAAAATAAAAGAGTTTGTTGAGGCCAATGCGGCCATGATCACTTGGTTCTAAGTTTTGGGAATGGGGGGGAGGGTCACGGAACCCACCCCCAACCCCATTGTTAAATGGGATGGGGGTGGGGTCGGTGACCCTCCCCTTTGTGGTTTATATGTGGACATTGGGTGGGGGCCGAGCCACCACCAAACAAAAAATCCAATTTATTTTTAACCACAGATGCATTGTATATATAGTCAGCCACTCTTTAAAAAACAACTTGTATAAAGAAAAATGTGTCCGCGGCCGGGGTTGGAATTAATCACTTTAATAAAAATATATCTATGTATATATATATATATATATATATATATATATATATATAATTTGGGTTTTTATTTTAATAAAATAAACATCTATATATATACACACATATAACTATATATGTGTGTGTGTGTGTATGTGTGTGTGTTCTGTATGTATGTATGGAGATGTATATACACCATACAATAAAAGGATCCTCTATTTTAAATTACATTTATCAAAAAGGAAAATGTCCACTTACCCAATTAAGGCAATATAATGAACTTGATCTCCAACAAATGAATTTACAATCAAACCCTAGGAGAGGATTAAATAGAAATAGAAAAAAACAAAAAAAAACTTGGGTTTGGTGTATCCATCCCAAGTTCCATTTTCCTCTTCCATGGCTTCCTCTCCTTCCCTAAAACTTGAAAAAAAAAAAAAGGAAATAAGTAAAATGAGAGAATAAAATATTTTCATAGAGATTATTAGGGTTGTTTGGAATCGCTTAGATCCAATCGCCTAGACTTGCTCCATCAATGGCCAAAATTCTTCCATACAAAATTTAGGTTATAGTTAGGTGAAATCATCATTTAAATGCATGGATCAAGTTTGAATAGGGCCACTTAAGTGGTGTACAAGTTAGCTTTAATTTGTTATCCACTATGATTTATTTAGTAACTCTTAGAAATAAAAGGCCCATGACCTTGTGATAATTAAATTAAATTGTTCCCTTAGTAATTAGTCAACATTTATAATTGGGGACTAAATTTAATAAGCATTTGTTTGTTAGGAATATTATATTGTTTACATTGGTTAATGTTTTAATGTAATATATATTATCATGGAGATAATATATATGGGTGAATAAATAAAATGTAATATTATTAAATATGAGAAAACATATCTCATATTAATAATATAGGTTTTATATAATAGTTGTGAGTTTGTTGTATAAACAACTCACATTGGTATTTTTAGGATTAGTTGAGTGTGTTGAGATAACTAAGGGATGTTAGAGAGATATTAGGAGATGGGGTTGAGATTATTTAGGGATTGAAGATCATGTTTGACTCCACCATTGTAGGGGTTAATTGATCTATATATGTAACTCATCAATCATGAATAAAATGTCTCGAATGAAATACAATATATTTGGTTTTATTATTTTACTGTGCAATGTTTAATTTTTTTATTGATTAAATCATGCACATTTTTTAGATTTGGTATCAGAGCAGTGTTACAATCTTGTGGATGTGCATTTGTGGCTTTGGATTCAATAATTCCCGTGTAAAGATCAGGTCATAAGTTCATTTTTACGATCTGGGTCTCTGCGATTTTTAATGGGTTTCAAGATTCATATTGGAGTAGACTACTGTTAAAATTTCAGCCAAACCCACATCACGGTTTAGGAGAAAACGTGAAAGAGATTCTGACGTCCGAAGTAATTTCTGGAATTTGAGACCACAATTCAGATGAATGTTGCATAATCCTTGCATAGTGATATTTTACATTAGCTTTGTTTCTCACAGCAATGGAGCATTACTCAGGAGTATTTAATTGCAGATTTGATATCAGTATGAAGATAGTGTAAAGTTTCTCGATGGAGGCCGGAGGCAATGGAGGAAGGAGGTTGATCAGTGACCTCTCGTCAGGCACCATCGATGAGGCCGCGGTACTGATTTGGTGACCAATTTATTTCAGTTGTGTGTTTTATAATAAGAACAGAAGGAAATTCTTGTTCAATTGTGATTTCCTTTTATAAACCTCCTTGATGTAATGTTGTAATAGAAAGAAGAAAACACAAGTACAAAGTCAACATCATGATACTTGAAGGGGATGAACAAAGGTTCATGAACAAGGGTTCTTACCTTGGACTGAGGTCCATATGTGTACCAAGATCATGAGCAAACAGGGGTGTGCAAGCTGCAGAGAAAGTGTAACTATTCTTTTCTACTTTGTTCACATTAGGGGAGTGTAGGGGAAGTAATAATGTAAACAATAGGGGAGTGAATGTTAGGAATATTATATTGTTTACATTGGTGAATGTTTTAATGTAATATATATTATCATGGAGATAATATATATGGGTGAATAAATAAAATGTAATATTATTAAATATGAGAAAACATATCTCATATTAATAATATAGGTTTTATATATTAGTTGTGAGTTTTTTGTATAAATAACTCACGTTGGTATTTTTAGGATTAGTTGAGTGTGTTGAGATAACTAATGGATGTTAGAGAGATATTAGGAGATGGGGTTGAGATTATGTAGGGATTGAAGATCATCTTTGACTCCACCATTGTAGGGGTTAATTGATCTATATATGTAACTCATCAATCATGAATAAGATTTCCCAAATGAAATACAATATCTTTGGTTTTATTATTTTAGTGTGCAATGTTTTATTTTTTTATTGATTAAATCATGCACATTTTCTAGATTGTTTAAATGGAAAGAAAAATTAGACTTATCTATAGAATAATAAATTATTAAATGAATTTTCAACTGAATTATTAAATTAAATGAGGATTAAAGATATGGATACTTTTAGACCAAACTGGAAATGGAGTAATATAATATATTTATGAATTAAAATGATAGTTGGTCAACCGATAAATAAGCTAAATGTTGCATCTAGATTTTAAAAAAAAAAATTATTTCATAGTTTTTCTAATTTAACCTTTGTTTTGTCTTGGGTTTTGTGTGGGAATTTTGTGGGCATTACACTTGGTATTAGAGCCATAGGTTGAACACTTAGACACCGGGCACACTTGAAAACATGAAACATAAACAAATAAACCTAGCTCAACTCTACACCTAGAACACACGAAAATTACATGATATTTTGTTAAACATAGAAAAATTTGAAAATTGAAAGCAAAAACTTAGATAATGTTAAACTAACTCTTGCCTTGGTCTATCTAGGAGGCGCAAACTAGACGAGGGGTTCCTACACATGGAATTAGACCTACCACCACTAGATCATGTTATAGTAGATTTCTTATCTTAGATATTGTAGACACTACATGATGTTAATACCGTTATACGTGAAGGATATTTAGGAGGGTGACCTAGCAGATAAAATAGAGAGAGCCATCAGTTGAGGCACCTGCACCTTCACTTCATAGTGTTTAGGATAGGGAAGATAACTCCCAAGTGGAGTCGGTTAGGCATGGGTCACCACCTAGGGAGTAAAGAGATAGAGCCGCGTGGGGCAAAAAGACAGGTCTAGGAGTCGTAGGCCGAGAGATGATCATGAAGAGAGACCTAGGGGTCAACAGTCACCGAGTAGTGGATAACATTAGAGATATGCTCAAGTTACACCCGCCTCATTTTACTGGAGACACAAGAGGATTTTGGCAGAGGCATGGTTGATTATCTTAAGTGGATGCTTCAAACTATGCCCTAGTTCTAGTAACACAAAATATTGTGTTTCCATCTACCTTCTAAGAAACGGAGCTAGAGTTTGGTGGGGATTGAGGAGCATAAGCTCCATGTGGATTCAAATAAAGTTACTTAGGATCTATTTGAGGAACATTTAAGGATTAGATACATATCTAGGAGATTTATCCAACAATGGTTTAATGAGTTCCATGACGTGTAAAAGGTTTCCGTGATAGTGGCATAGTATGAGGGCGGTTTTAGATCTGCTTCAATATGTGGATTACATGTAGCATGAGAAGGTTAGAGTTGAGAGGTTCATTAGGGGCCTGAACTTAGACTTGGGAGGGGAAGTGTGTATTCGTTTCCCATAGACACTATCAAAGGTCATGGAGAAGGCCTACATAGCAGAACAAATGAGGGGGAAGACTCATAAAGCTCGTGATGATTGAAGAGACATTTATAGTAGATGCAAGATAGTAGTTCAAGGGGATCAACTCTTCCTCCTCATGGTAGACACACTTCATCATAGTCTTCCTTCAAGCCTCCTCCTCCTCAACAAAGTAGTAGTAGTAGACTCGACCGCCCTTCCAACCTCCTCGGTGCCATGATCCTAAGAGAGGGCATAGTATGGGACCTCTAGCTAGGGGGCCCAATAAGACAAAGGATCTACCTCGAGAAAATTCAGGAGTACATCCAACAAAGCACCCATAGAGATCTATGGAAGGATAATTAGGTTCTTCAAAGCACTTACTACTAGGCCACCTAGAGGACTATCTACTCAGTGGAGAGGACCACGTACTTTTTATGGATGAAGTGTGCATGTAAATCATTAGAGAGAGTTCCCTTATAACCCTGCTATTTAGGCTAAGGCATCTGTTTATGAGCCTAAAGTTGGTGACATGGCTAGGATGAGCCACAGGATATATGCAGTGATCGAGAACCACCAGGAAGAGCACCAGGCATGGTGATTGAGACCAGAGGTACTATTTGTGCTATTTATACCCCAATCTTATTTGATTCAGGATCGTCATATTATTTCATCTATCCATCATTAGTAGAGCATTCTAGGCTAGTGGCAGTTAGGAAAGGCCTTAGTTGAGATTTCAAGATGGCTTATGGAGTAAATATTTCACTAGAATCCTTAGTCAAGGAGTGTTTAGTGGACCTAGGACCCTTTACCACTACCTTGCATCTTTTGTATCCTTCCTTTAGGTTCTTGCGGTGATCTTGGGTGTGGATTGGTTTTGTGCACATAGAGCCAAGGTTGATTTTTACATAAGATTATATCTTGTGTAGATGATTTGGGTATGGAGTTAGTGACAGCGGGAGTTAGGAGACCCATATCTATTCACAATATTTATGCTATGTAGCTAAATAAGTGTGCGTGACGGGGATTTTAGTTTTATGCTATTATAGTTAGTGATAGTTCAAAGGATGGGGCTAGTGGACCTTAACTTGATGATCACCTCATTTTGCAGGAGTTTTATTATGTTTTCCCTGGTGAGCTTCCATGGATGCCTCTTCCAACATGAGATAGATTTTCACATTGATTTGGTTCCATGAGCGGAACCTATCTCATGCGCCCCTTATAGGATGACCACACCTAAGCTATGTGAGTTCAAGTTGCAAGTAGAGGGCCTTCTCGAGAAATTCCTAATCCATCGTAGTGTATCTTACAGTTATGTGTGGACTATCATCAGCTAAAAAAAGTAATAATCAAGAATCGTTACCCCCTTCCTCGCATCAATGATTTGTTTGATCAAATGAAGGGTGCCACCATTTTTAACAAAATAGATATTAAGTCTAGATGCCATCAACTAAGGATTACAGAGGATGATACTCATAAGACAACTTTCTATACAAGATATGGCCACAATGAGTTCACGGTGTGTCATTTGGTCTTATGAATTCCCTTACGGTGTTCATGATTTTTATGAATGGGGTGTTTGTGAATTTTGTAGACCTCTTTATACTCATGTCCCTTGATGAAATTTTTATCTACTCTCATACAGTGAGGAACATGAGGAGTACTTGTTATCAATGATATGGCCACACATTTTTAATGTGATGTTAATACGAGCGCATATACATTGAACTGATGAATTGATTGGATAGCATAGTTCTATCTCTAACGGTTGTGACTTTTTATTGAGAATTTTTAGACTACTAATGCAAGGTAATAACTATTCATCTAGTTCCAAGGAACCAAGGAGAGAGAGAATGCATTGAATGAAATAAAGTGGTGATACACGAGAAAATTATCTATCCTTCCAATGTGTGAGATAAAGGAGGAAAATGCACACTAGAGTTTGATGACAGTTCCCCACGATCTAGCAAAAATGCATTTTACAACAAAATTTCAAACATACACAATGATAGTGGATCACTGCATGAACATAAAGTAGAAATGGAGTATTCTTATAAGAAAGATTAAAGGGGAAAGAAAAATGCAAGAAAACACGATAGGAAGATACATCCTGAACTTAGATATTTTATTGCTTCATGATATGCATAGTTCAATCTATTACAAGATAAGAGAGATCACCATGAAAGAGTCCACTACAAGGGCTTGCAGCACATTGGATTCACAAATCAATTTTGATGAGCTTTATATCTAAAACTTTATGATAGCCCAACACTCAATTTATAGAAAAATGAGAAGAGAGAGAGAGAGGAAATGAAAGTGAAATTTGTCCTTCCACCACTTTTAAGAGAGGCATTAAATAGTAAAATGATTGTATATTACTTTATCTTTGTCCTGTTGCGCAGTGAGAGAAAGAATGACCACATGTTATTCACGTTTTCTAAAAATATCAAAATATCTCATCAAATGAAGAGATTTATTGACTTTTTTCTAATATTAGAGCCACGATTCCAATGAGTACAAATTTTGTGTGATTTTGTAGAGAAATACAAAAGTTATGGCCTTCGAGTGTGGGGCAATCGGACGTTTTATTGATTATTTGAGGAATGAGCATTAACCATTTGGAGCTGAATATGTTTCTTTTAATTAAATATATATACCCTCATTAAAAATAAGAGGACATCATGGAGGATGCTTATTCCGAGAAAGTCTAATTTTGTGAAAATCGAGCTCGAGTCAAAAGTTATGGCCGTTTGATCATTTTGGGCAAACATTGACTTTTCTTTTGCCTTTGACGTTTCAGAACATTTTTGTCCCATCTTTCTCAAATGAAAATCTCCTGCATATGATAAGGCTTCCTTGTCTCTTTCTACAATTTTCACCTTCGCATCCTAGAGCGCAAGCACGCTTTTGTTGTCCCATTAACTGTCGTGGACCACCCAGGACAAAAATTTCCAAACTACCGAAATGGACCGTCTTTGCAAATCGGCCAATTTGCATCCACGTGTACTTTTGTCCCATCTGTCCCAAACCGCACAAAACAAAAAAACTTGATGATTTTTCTTGCTTGCCTCTTGGACTTTTACGCGATTTGACAAATGATCAATAGATGGGATAGGAGGACAAAAATTTCACTTAGCCAATTTTATTTGTATTTCAGCCCCAAACTTGGGAATGAACCTTGATACGACCCAGGGCTGGTATGAATAGACCCAAAATGCTTTAAACAATTCTCTGACCGCCTTTTTTTTGCATTTTTCCCAGATTTCTTCTTGGATGAGAGAGTTAGAGAGAAGCCGAGGGGAGATGATTTAGCCTTGAATATGTACTTTCTTGGGACTGAAGAATTTGATGCATGTTATCAAAATTACCTTGAGGGTGAAAGGATTAGTTTGAGGTGTCTTTTGAGTTGCAAATGGGAGGAAGTTGATTTTTAAGTCGGAGGTGTAGTATTTGGGATACATCATTTTAGGAAAGTATCACAGTAATCCTTCTAATATTAGAGCCATTATGGAGCCATCACCCACCATGTGATTGAGGTGCATGATTTCATGGGATTAGCAGCCTCTACAGGAGATTTCTGTTGATAATTCACTTGAATTATGCACACCATCACTTCCCTTCAAAAAATGAAATAAGTTCATTTGGTCTGATAGATGTGAGAAATATTTTAGGACATTGAAGGAATTCATTACAATAGCACCCATTCTAAAGTTCTAGATCCACAGGGAGAGTTATTTGTATGCACAAATGCTTATTTGGAAGGATTAGGAGGTGTATTGATATAGAAGGATTGTGTAATAGCCTTTAAATCTTGAAAAGTCAAGTATTATGAGCTCAATTATCTTACTCATGACTTTGAGCTTACATCAGTTGTGCATTCTTTGGTTCAATGGAGACATTTCCTTTTAGGAAGGAGATTCATTATTAGGACTAATAATTTGAGTCTTCATCACCTATTCATGTAGCCCAATATTAATGCTCATCAGTGCCATTGATTGAGTTGTTATGTGAGTACAACATGGAGATAGAGCATGTGAACGGAAAGTAGAATTTGGTTGCAGATGCTATGAGTAGATGAAGACATTTGGTTATTTCTACTTAAGTGGGTATAGATTTATGGAGTAGGATTTTACCGCATCTTCAAGATGATAGCTTCTACATTGCATCTAGATCATAGATTAGAGTCTCAAATACCATTTGAGGGGAAATTTGATGGATTTTCATTAGAGGGAAATGGTCTTCTCATACACAGAGGCTGGAAAATTGTACCTAGAGATGAAGGTTTGATATAGGATATCTTGGTAGAGGCTCATCATGCACCTTATTTATCCCATCCAGGGGTGAAGAAGATGCATGCCACCTTGAGACAACTATACCATTGGAGAGTTCTACAGAGAGATGTACGCCAATTTGTGTCATACTATTTAGATTGTAGGAGGGTGAAGGCTGAGCATCAACATCTAGCTAGCCTTCTCCACCCACATGATATATTGGAGTGGAAATGACACACCATTTCTATAGATTTCATACTAGGGATACCGATGTCAAGATACCACCATGATTCCATCATGGTCATGGTGGATAAATTGATGAAAGTGGCTCATTTTTCTTTGGTGAATACCACCTATCTAGGTAGTGCAGTGGCATGAGTATAATTAGATGAGATTGTTAGACTGTACATGAGATTCCATGGAATATTATCTATGACCGCAATCCCTTATAAACCTCTCATTTATGGACTATGATTCATTATGCCCTTGGGATGAGTATCAACTTTAGTAAAACTTATCATCTAGAGAAAGATGGATAGGCAGAGTGAGTGAATTAGATCTTAGAGGATATGTTGTGGTTGTATGTCATGGACCATAAGTCTATGTCAGAGGAGTACTTGCATTTAGTGGATTTTTCCTACAAGAAAATTTTTAGATTTTGATTGGTATGACTCAATTTCAGGAATTGTATGACAGGTAGTGCAGGACACCGTTGAGTTGGGACAGATTGGAGGACATGGATTCTCTTGGTACACCATTATTACATGATATGGAGTAGTTGGTTATCATGATTCGACAAAAGTTATAGGAGGATAATGATATATAGAAGAAATATGCATATCGGAGGAGGAAAAATCGTAGTTTTGAGGTGTGAACAAAGGTGTTTCTTCACACGTCAGGCCTCATAAGAGTCCTATCCCTTAAGGAAAAGGCTATAAGTTAGATCATATATTTTTGGGTCCCATCGAGATCTTAGAGCATATCGGTCCTTTGGCCTATTGTCTAGAATTTCCAACTAGCTTGTCTTGCATCAATGACATATTTCATCTTTCTGTACTTAGGAGATACATTATAGATCCCTCTCATGTTTTAGATTGCACCACATTGTAGGTGGAGGAGCATAGGAATTTTTTTGGATCTTATGTGCATCCTAGAGCGCAAGACCACCGGGATTTTGAGGCTGTGACATTAACTAAGTCTGGGTCAAGTGGGATAGGTACAATGAAACAGCAACCACATGGGAGGATACTAATTTGTTAGGGCCCATCTTACTCACCTATTTAAGTGACTTCCAGTGGAAGTTGAGTCTAAGGGAGAGGCATGTAGTTCCCACTCCTCTTGGACACTATTTCATTTTGATTTTGTTACTATTTATTAGATACTTAGATATTTGATATTAGTAGATGATGGACTATGCATATATTTGGACTATTTACATTATGTGATTTGAATTTTTATTATGATACAATAGATGGCGATAGTAGATAGTTCGGTATATGTTGATTAGCATTATTTGAATTTTATACTGATAAGTTATACTTTGGATGTTTTGAGTAGGATTATAATCTCATGGATGTTAGGATCAAATTATTGATATGTTTATAGACGATAAAATTACTTTATTTTGGATGATGAGTATTGATTTTTTTATATGTATATTTGTCTCGATGTTAATACATTCATAAGGCCAGATAGGTATTCTATTATGTCGTAGGTATATTTTATCACATACATTAAAAGGGGATAGGGGACCAACCAAAAAAGGATGTTGGGTCTTGTGCCACATGGCCAAAATTTGATAACTTATGTAATGTTATATTGTGGTGTTTGTTACAAATATATTGTGACATTATTAATAAATTATAATATTATTAATAATTATTTTATTTAACTCATACTAATAATATACTTGTAATAGTTAGTATTAGTATTTGGGTGAGTTGTGAGAACAACTCACGTAGCTATTTTGAAGTGTGAGATATTAGGGGATAAGTCGAGAGATTTGTGGATAGAGATATGAGGGATTGAAGATGAAGTTTGACTCCACCTTTGTAGGAGATCAAACACTATTAGATGTATTCTCCATCGATGTAAATATATCCTGAATGATTTCTAAATTTAATATAAAATATTATTATTTTATTATGAAAATTTGTTGCTTCACCTTTATTTGGTATTAGAGTGAAATATACGAGGTAAGATGGTTTTATGATTTCTATGGGGAATGCCAATATTTTGGTGACCCTGTGGATGATAGTTATATTTGCAAAGCATGATGTTTTAAGTTGAGTATCTTTCTTTGTAGTTGTAACTTGCGGCCTAATTAGATAATACATTCTTGATTCAGTTATCAAAATTTAGAGGGGGCATAATCGAATTCCTTAGTTAATACAATAATGAGTTCATGGGATTGTTATTACAAAGTTGAGTTGGGATCAATATGTAAAAAGTTGAGTGGTTGAAAATAAGAAATATCTATTATATCTCTTGCCACATTACATATGTTTTAGTATTATTGGATCTTTCTTGGAGAAAAAGAAGATTGAGGAAGATCTATTATACATTCGTAAATATTGTAAAGTCCATTACCAACCTCTAGAAAAAAATCAATGAAACTCTTTCTCATCAATCCATTCTTCTAGCAGATACCTAGCCAAATATTTTTAATGAAGTGAAATATTGTTCAATAGTTTAGTGGCATGTCTGAAACAATTTGAATTTTCCATATCTTGGAATATTCATTTACACGAATCCACTTGATTTTTATAAGTTCTCCAAGCGGTTTCATCTAAAATATTTATCTGCAGATGGTTGATATTTCATAATATTCAAAATCTTGATTCAAAATAGGACGCATTGTAAACTCATCATGTCTCAACTTCATTGATGAGTGGTCTCGTAAGCAGTGTGAGGATATCTAAAGCTGACTTTAATGGTTAATGTAATTTGATTACTATCATTGCATCAAGAATGGAAATCACACACATGTTTTGGTCTACAAAATATTTACATGTTGTACTTCAAGTTTTTCCAATGTAACCGTTATTCCATTCTTTCGTCTAGTCATTCAAAGTCTGACGACATTTATAACACCAACCCACATATTTTGACCAATAGTTAAAGATGCGTGATGACAACTTCACCGCATCTATTTTTTTACCTACATGC
This sequence comes from Taxus wallichiana var. yunnanensis, assembly GCA_018340775.1. Taxonomy (NCBI): domain Eukaryota; kingdom Viridiplantae; phylum Streptophyta; class Pinopsida; order Cupressales; family Taxaceae; genus Taxus; species Taxus wallichiana. Next base: position 718,990,674 of record CM031240.1, on the reverse strand, counting down.
AAATTGTTCTAGCCATGCCATCTCAACAACAAAATAAGGAAATGGGTTGGTCTTGATTTTTAGATTTTTATTTTGTTAGTCATTTTTATTAAAAAAATTGTCTTTTTCAGTAATACTAAATTCAAGTGTCATTAAGAGTCAATTAAAGAATTTTCTTCGTATAAGTATGTATTTGTGTAGTTATTTATATGTGTGTCAATATAAATCATATTATTTGTTTAGATATTAGTTACTAATGTATCATTGTTAAGGGTATAGGTTTTAGTGTTTAAGTAATTTTTTAGAGTCACCGGTCTAGAGGCAAGTCCCATATTATTGTGTTATGAATAGTCAAAAGTAAATGTTAATGTAATCTAAAATATATCTATCTTTTTGTGCTCTTAAGGTTATAAAAATTATATGATTTCACATTGTGGGGGGAAATAATAAACAAGTTGATAATCATTGAGCTTCATCGATAATATTAGTTGAGCTAAGAAGTAGAGAGATTGAAGGACGGAGGCAATAGAGGCTGGAGGTTAATCAACAACCTCTCATTAGTCACCAATGATGGGGACACATAAAGATTGTGTGGTAGTGTGTGTGTATGTGTGTTTTTTAGATTTGCAATATGATTTCAGAGTTCCTGTTTAAATAAGTGAAATTTTCACATTGAGGAGGGGAACTTGAACATTGTCTCAATGTTCAATTTTCCCTCTATTTGGTTTGTATTCAGTAAGAAGTGGTTCTTACATGATTCCTAGAAGGAAAGACATAGTTGACAGACAAAATCAAAAAGTAAAAGCAACAACATAATATTTGGGTTATTGGTTGTCCTATAAAACCATCCTTTATTTTAGGTTGTTGGTTCTTCTGTAAAACCATCATTTGTTTTAGTATGTTGGTTTTCCTTAAAACCATCCTTTGTTTTAGGTTATTGATTGACCTACAAAACCATCCAAATCATGAGCACGCATAGGTGAAAAAATGTAGAAGGAAGTGTGATTGTTTTTTTTATAATGTAAACATTAGGGGAGTGTATATTGGGAATTAATAATTTTAACAATAGGGGAGTGAATGTTACAAATATATTGTGACATTATTAATAAATTGTAATATTATTAATAATGAGTTTATAGAACTCATATTAATAATATAGTTTATAGAATATTAATTATAGTTGTAATTAGTATTTGGGTAAGTTGTGCGAGAACAACTCACGTAGCTATTTTGGTGTGTGAGATAATAAAGGGATGTGTGAGATATTAGGGATAATTCTAAAAGATTCATGGAGAAAGATATGAGGGATTGAAGATGAAGTTTTAATCCACATTTGTAGGAGATCAAACATGATAAAATTTATTCTCCATCGATGTAAATATATCCCAAATGGTTTCTAAATTCAATAAAAACATTATTATCTTTCTTGTGCAAATGATCATTCCGCTTTAGTGTTTTTGCATGCCTAGTAAGGAGGTTTCCTATGGAGGGTGACCTCACATGTGGCCATGGGGTGAAATGTTTTCCTTTTATTTTAATTTTTTTGTGCTTTATTTTGTCTTATATGTATATAATTTTTGGAAATTGTTGTCACCTTATTAAAATATTTAATTGTGTCTTAATTAGCTAATCCTACTTAATTTATTAACTAAAATAAATATATGAAAAATAGATAATTATGAGGTTAGGTGGTCCTTGAAATATTTTGAATTTAAGTGAGATTTGTGTTTGTTTGTGTGTGATGTAATCTACCCCATCTTCAAAATTCGGATTTTTTTGTGGGAGGTTTCTTTGGAGGCTTTTGGGACAAGCAAAGTTTGTCCTCATGTCTCTTAAATTCACCCAAAAACCCTACTTCTGGGTTGGGGAGTTAAATTTGAATTATTTATCCTTTTAAGAGTGTAAAGGAGTAATGATAATTGCACTTTCCTACTTACCTCAAGTTATTTTTTATCCTTAGAAGACATGGTGTGCAAGTTTGATTGTCTTTTGGGTTTTCAAAGTCTTACAAGTTAATTTATTGTCATACACATGGTGTTTGTAATTGAGTGTGGGAATAGAGGAATGATGAAGTAGTATCCTACATGGAGCCACCTCATCATCCTAACATTCCATTTCTATTTATTGATGGAATTTTGATGGAATGGGGGTTACTTGTTGATTTTCTTGCTTTTGTATTTTTTAAATTGGGAGCTTGTTGGAGTTGCTTTTTGAATTTGTTTTTCTTGGAGGTGTCAAAGACTTCTGGAATGAAGTTTTCTTGGAAGATTAATGGAGAGGTAGGATCTCCATCATTGTATTTTTCTTATTTATTATTGTAAATGTGAAAGTGGTGCTTGTTAAATATTGTATGATTTTTGTGAATGTGTTTTGTGTGGTTGGGTAGTATTCCTTAAGGGAGTGGGAGATGGATTTATGGGACCATTGGGGAGAGAAAATGGAGTTTGTGAGACATGAATTTGGAGGGAGTGTGATTGGGAGTTTCACCTATGTAGAGTGAAAAGGAATTCATTGTTATATTTTTCATACTTGCAAGGAGAGAGATAAAGATATTGTCTTGTTTGTTTTGTGCACTTAGAGGGTTAGGGTGAAACTCCTACTTCACTTGGGAGGAAAAAGGAGGTGGTTCCCATAGTCCTTTCTCTTTTTTATTTTGATATCAAGCCTATTGTGTTGTTTAATAAAGTTGTATTTTTTTGTTGAGTTTTTCCATTTTAAATATGTTGAGTGTTTTAGATTCTATGTTGTTTGTGGAAGCCATTATTGAAAAAAATTTCAAATGTTTCTAAGATCCCTCATTTTATTTTTATTGGGGATCAAGGGTCAATAAGGGGATGGATTCTCCACTTATTGGATTAAAGGTTTGGTGGAGAGCGTCCCCTATACCCCTTTTCCTTGTGTTGTGACCCAACATTTTGAAATTTGGAAGAGTATTATATTGGAGCTACCTTTGGGAGAAAACATGCAAATGGAGACTCTAATTTGTCCTTTTTGATATCCCTTAAGTTGTAAATAGTTCATCTTAGTATTCCCACTTTGAGTGGATGATTGTAAATTTGTAAGTTTGAAAGAAAGTTGTATTTGTACTTGAAAATATCTATAATTTCTAGACTCTTCTAAGAATGCTTGAATGAGAAAATTACATTTTGAAATGTGTTAGTTTTGTGAAAGGAAAGTTACCAAAATTTTCATTACTTTGGTGAAGTAGAAAGTTTGAAATAAGTTGAAATGGGAATGCATCTCTCTCTTTAATTTAAGTTTGTTTCATTTCTCCAAAATGTTACATGTTTTATTTTAGAAGAAATGAACATCTTGTTATTATGAACTTACTATGTGAAATGTTTGTGATTTAATAGTTGATAAAATAAAATATATAGTTAATCTTGTTTTATTAAATGAAAGGTATATGGAAGAATTTAAACCATAGATGCATTCTAGTCTTGTTGAAGGAAAATTTCCCCTCACAAATCTTATGATATTCAATAAGAAAATTTTACTGAAATTTCCCCAAGTTTACTTTTATCTAAATTGGTAGAAAGCTCTAAAATTATTTTCTTGCAAATTACCTTGTCTTATAAATCAAGTTGTTCCTTTAAACTAAGTAAAAAAAAGAGATCTAGTTACATACAAGATTATAATATATTTAATTATATAACTTTATTACAAATATATATATATATATATATATATATATATAATCGACTATAAGATGAGTTAGTATTTGTTTGTAATAGAAATTAAAAGTAACATTTTGTAATATTATTAATAAATTTAAAAAGATAAAAATAAAAAGGACATGATTATCCTTGAATTATCAATGATACTAATATTGATACATATTAATAATGGTATTAAGATTGTAACTATACACACACACACACACACACACCCACACACACAAAAATAATATTTATTAAAATATATTTCAAAAATAAAAGATTTTGTTGAGGACAATGCTGCCACGACCACTTGGATCTAATTTTTGGGGAATGGGGGAGGTTCGCTGACCTCCTCCCCCACCCCATTGTTAAATGGGATGGGGAGTGGGGTCGTGCGACCCTGCCCCCTTTTGTGGTTTATCGTGGGTTGTGGGTGGGGTCCGAGCCTCCACAAACAAAAAATGTAATTTATTATTAATTGTCGCTGCATTGTATATACGATTGGCCACTCTTTAAAACATGACCTGTATAAATAAAAATGTGGTCATGGCCACGATTGGAAATAATAAATTTAATAATATATATATATATATATATATATATATAAATTTGGGTTTTTATTTTAATAAAATAAGCATGTATGTATATACACATATATATACACACAACTATATATATGTATCTATATATATGTATGGAGATCTATATATACCTATATATACACCCTATAACAAAATGATTCTCTATTTTAAATTAGATTTATTAAAAGGAGAAAATTTTCATTTACCCAATTAGGTAATATCTGATGAACTTGATCTCCAACAAATGAATTTATAATCAACTCTATGAGATGGTGGAATAGAAATAGCAAACAAAAATAAAATAAACTTGGGGTTGTGTGTATCCATCCCAAGCTCCATTTCCTCTTCCATGGCTTCCTCTCCTTCCCTAAAACTTGCAAAACAAAAATAAAGAAATAAGTCAAATGAGAGAATAAAAGTTTTCTATAGAGATGATTAGGGTTGTTTTGAATCCCTTAGATCCAATGGCCTAGATTTAATCCATCCAATGGCCAAAATTCTTCCCTACAAAAGTTAGGTGAGAGTTAGGTGAAATCATCATTTAAATGCATGGGTCAAGTTTGAATGGGCCACTTAAGTGGTGTAGAAGTTAAATTTAATTTCTTATCCATTATGATTTTTTAATAACTCTTAGAACTAAAAGACCCATGACCTTGTGATAATTAAATTAAATTCATTCCCTTAGTAATTAGACAACATTTATAATTGGGATTAAATTTAATAATATTTGTTTAAATGGAAGGGCAAATTAGACTTAGCCCTAGAATAATAAATTATTAAATGAATTTTGAACCACATTATTAAATTAAATGAGGATTATAGATATGAATACTTTAAGATGAAAGTGGAAATAGAATAATATAATTTAATTATTAATTAAATCGATATTTTCTCAACCGAGAAATAAGCTAAAAGTTGTAGTTGAATTTATCAAAAAAAATCCTTCATAATTTTTCTAATTTAACCTTTGTTTTGTCTTGGGTTTTTCATTAATACTTGAAATTAGTTATAATAATATTATATAAGTATAAATGAAAATAAAGAAAGATACACATAACTTGAAAAATTTATAACAGAGAGATATGGGTGCATAGACTACACAAAATCAAATTATTGAACCTCGAGATGTTATTTAGTAACATTCCAACTGGAAAATGCATTGGTATAGAACCATATAGCTCTAGCTCAATGGCCTTTGAAAGATTATACAATATTGGACCTAATTATATTTTGTTTCTAAAAAACATTATATTTTATAAAGTCATGAAACAATATAAAATCAGGTAAATTAAATTCAAAACCTAAATTTAGATTGAATAATGTATAAGAAGGTTATTATTTTGGTTGATGTGTAATCCATGCAACTCCTCTATTTACATTACTCTTAATAGTGAATAGAAATACATAATTTGCTATCATAATGGGTTTTAGAGGTGGATCTCCATCTTCATTAGAGGTTAGAGAGCTTTCTATTGAGTATTGAGTTTGTGAATTAAAGTTAAGTAATTCCATATTCAATTCCATTGGAAATGTTCACATCAGCTAATTATTCCATGAGTGGAAAAAAATTAATTGCATTTCTCAAAAGTTATACTGTAAGAAAAATGTACTTTTCATGGGTGCATTCATCATGTCATTTGATATGAATTTACAATTAATTATTCTTTTAGTAGTTGTAAATATCAAAAGAATGCATCTTTATGCATTCGATCCATCTAGTTATGAAATGCTTCCATAATGTTTTGTTGAATGCATAGTTGGTCTCTCAACATTGATAATGCTTATACCAAACCTATGTTAGAGCTAAAATGTCAAATTAGAGTTGAAACGTTAGATTAGATGATCCCCATCATGCCTATCAGAATATTATCCCCACATATGGCCCATATAGCTAGCATGTAGATCTATCACTTATTATATTAGGAAACCACAAATTATGCAAAAATAAATACGTAGAAATTAGAATAACAAAATACCAGTTTACAAAGATAGAGAAAAATAAAATACACAATATACCAAGCATGGAAAAGACGAATACAAGATTTATGTGGTAAAACGCCAAGCGAGAGAGCTTAGGGAAACCTCCACGGTGCAAGATATCAATATTTATTAATTTTAGATGAACATATTACATGTGAACTCGTTATGACAAACTATAGATCTTCACAAAAATATATACACCTAATTAGCAAAGTACAATTAGGATTCCTCCTCCTAAAAATGGATTTGAAAAATTTCATTAGGATTTTCCTTTCTAATAAAATAATTCGTTAGAATTTGGTTGAATTCATCTCTCTAGAATCGAGAGATTGAATCATTAATTTTTTCTTCGGGGGCTCCACCCTGAACCCTCACTAGGAGGGCTTCGTAACATGTCGCTTCCCCCTTAGACCCCCTGGAACATGAGTGGGGGAAATTCCCCCAAAACCCCCTCTTTAATAAGTGAGGTACAAACCATTCTCGCAAAGGATAAAAATTTAACTTTCTTGATACATATCTAACAAGGAAAAAAATAGTCATCTTATTAGCTTCCATTCTAGAAGCACTATCTTAGAGAATTATTTTGGTTACTAAGTAAAAATTTGAAAATATCATTATGCAGTCTAATATTCATTTGCATTTAAGCATTAAAAACCTTATTTCACCATCCTTTAATAGTTTAAGCACTTTATCCCAAGCACAAAAGAATTAGGTCATAAAATAAAGCTAGCTACATAGAATACAAATATATGATTTGGAATGTGGTCCTTTGAGATTGTGTACCAAAGGCATTTTTTCTAGAGCACCTCTCTAAGTGACTAAATTCTCCACTCGATAAAGGACTAAAAGTGATTTATTAAAACACCTAAAATAAGTAACATCCTAAGCATAAACATCCAAGTTTAAATAATGTTGGAGGCTCAAAATGTTTAAATAGATCTAACATGTACGAAATTTTTATATTTCCTTCATCAAAAGAACATTTGGAGTTTATCTCCTCCGTATGAAAGAAAGTATATTTATCACCCTAGGAAAATTATACAATACATTATCTTCTATGTTGGAAATATAGAAGGTCCTATACCAATATGTTGAAATAGATATTCAACATTATATGTTGCTGATCAAAAGTATTATTGTGTATTATCTTTAAAATATATCATTGAAAAATACAAATATATATATATATATATATATATATATATATATATAATTGTAGTGGATAATAATAATTTTATGTTCATTACGAATAACACTACAAATTTCCTAATAACTAATTTTGTGTTCTTTGTTTCACAATGTTTTGTGTTGTGTTTTCTGCTACTTTGTTATTCTAAAACAAATCCATTTTTTAATGGAATTGTTATATTTTTTCTCGCATTTTTCTCACTATTGTTACTACTATATTGAAATTGCAAAGTTTTTTTTAAAACAAGTTTTTCCTCCCTCCCGTAACCTCCACCTATTTTTCACTTCAATCAAGCATCATATAAATTTTTTAATTAGATACTATGGTTGACTATTTAATATGTAATCAATATTTTGAATCGACAAAACAAGCAAAAATTAATGAATCAGGTCGAGATTACTTTTTAAAAACTCCTAATTAATCGTGAGACTGATGACATATCTATTGAATATTTCTCCTCCTACTTGTGATCCTAGTAACAAAACTTCGTAACATAGGAGATGATATGGATCTCTCTTTGTATTGAATTAGGACCTTCTTGTATGGCTCCACAATGGTATTTGTATACACTCTAGTGGTAACTCATTAAAAACTTTTGATTTTTTATTTTTTTAGATATGGTAAATATAATTAGGTTTTACGGGGACCAAAAAACCCCACATATAAAGGGAGAAAGGATATAACAAACAAGTGAAAAAAAGGCCTCTTCCAATAGATGGATCCTAACAAAAACTAAAAGAAGAGGTCGTCAAGTGAAACATGAAAAATAAAACACTAACAACCAGGGATATACCCAAGAGGGTGCCACAAATTACATCAAGAACCAAGATCACTTCAAAGTACCCACTTTTAATGAATAACATTAGACTTCTTCAAAATGACCTTATTCCACCCTTTCGAGCGGATGAATCTGATCCAATGTCCAAAAATATTATTCCATCATTCCGAAATGGCATAAGGGTCAAAACAACCAAACCACAACCATCCAATCTTCCACCAAATGGGGCATCCTCCACCTAATTTGCAAATAGTTTTCCACCATTGCATCAGCTACATTTTTGCTTGAGTAAAGTTTTTTCAAATTTCAAACTAACATGCCACTCTTCATTTTTTTCAATGTTCCCGACATATGTTATTACACAACCACAAGGACATTTATTGGTTTTTTTAATTTGAAATTTTTCAGGATGTTCCACCCTACCAACATGGCTTGATAACCTAGCACACATGTTTCTAGGTGGGTCTTCCAACTATGTATTTTTGTTACTTTATATGTAGTGGAAATATTTATTTGAGATGTTCAAAACTTTCTTTTCATAAGGCTTATATAAAATATTTTCAACCTACTACTCTAAGTTGTAAAATTGAAAGTTTATTTATCTACTCCCAAATTATCTTATAGAGTGATATCTTATTCTTATGTGCTTGTTGGGTCTATGGAAATTTGGATTCTTCGAGAAAGCTATAGAGGATATATCATAATAATGGATTTTTCCTCATTCAAGTGAAATAGGATTCATTTTATTTGTATAACTTTATAGACTGCTAAATTTTAGGATATCTACTATGCTTCAACCATAGAGATTGAAAAAATGGGTTACTTTTTGAATACCATGTAATTAATGAATACATAATTATATGTTCTCTTTATTTCGTCAAAATTTCCAACACAACCAATTTTTTTATATCTAATAATCTAAAACTTATTTGATGTAATAGATAATGTTTTTATCCTTTTGTGTAATTGACGTATAACGTAATAATTCTTCCTAATTAGTAGTGTTTTTATGTTGTAGATATTATGAATCTAGATAATATAAGAATCACATACATAATGTCAATGTTTTTCAATTTTAAATACATTTAACTTCTAACCATACTCTTATGTAATGTGGGATCCACATTGTTGATGCAATTATCAACTTCAAATTTGTTGTTATAGGTGTTGATTTGGCTTGCTTCTCACCATTATGAATTTCTACAAAATCTATCTTTTTTTAAACCTATCTTATTATTTATTTTTTATTTTAGCTTTAGGGATATTTCAAAATTCCTTTAAAATATTTTCTCCTTTATACATATTATAAATATATTTTTTTGTAACCACTCTCTTTCTAAGAGTGCTCTTAAATTTCATGAAGTTATCAAATGACTTGATTTTTATTTTAATAAGTAGAAGCAAGTATCTCTACTCAAATACTCTACATATATTGTAAAATATTGATTTTTGAAAACATAAAGGGTAGCATGGACCACACAAATATAATTTCAACATGTAAAGTGAATGCCTTCATCTCTATTACTTACAATAGGAATAATTATTTATTTGTTACTTACCCAATATGCACCGCTCACTAACTTTATTAGGAATTTTAAATTACATGAAATCCTATTAAATTATATTTATGATAAAGATGCTTTAGTCAATAAAAACTTAATAATATCGAGTTGTGAAAAATAGTTTGATTGATTATAGCTATTGTAAAAGTTATAGACAACACCTATTTCATTCCTAATAGAAATATTTTTCCTTCGCCAAGTTAATGGATTTTATTTTCCTATTCTACAAAAATTTTTATATTACACATTCTCCATTTTTGAATTTAACTTCATATCCATTTTAAATTGATTTCCCAATACTCATAAGTTATTTGAGTTTAATATTAAGGACGTAGTATACATATCAATCATCCTACTATCACCTTATTTCGTGGAAATTAAGATTGATTTTCATTACTTATGTAATTCCCACTTAAAAAAACAACTTGAGACCCAAGAACAACCTAGGATTAGTTAGGAAAATTATGGAAATATATATTTTTTAAAAAGTGTCAACAACAGTGGTACAAGGGAATAATTAGCACAACAAGATTTAAGACCAACTATAAGGAATGCCTTATATAATTCCCTCTCACATCTATTATTAACAAAACACAAGGTCAAAACAAGGGGTTAGATTAATCACTTAGGTTAGAAGGGTAATTACTTACTAAACCACTCCCTATCAGGCTTAAAATATTCAACTGTATTTTTTCACAAATCTAAATCCATCAAAACTTCCCTAAATAATTCCATTAGATAGGAAAATTTCTCACCATTCCAACTATATAAAGAAGTCCTCCTAACTCCTTATATTTTTCAAGTTATGGGCCATCGGACTTTGGGAGGAATTTTCCCAAGGGAGAGTTCGCGGGCCTAGGGAGGAAAATATTCCCATGTGCGGGCTGATAGAGCGGGTTAGAACTTGGCACATTTTCCTTTCTTTGGTGCTAAAGTGTGATTTACCTTCTGCCCCCTCGTGAGCTGGAAGGACATATGTCGAGCATGATGGGGGAGTGAAACATCGGGAGTCAAAGTGATTGAAACATTTATTTTCTAATTCATAGAGCGCTAAGGAATTCATCCATGCCTCCGCAGATGCCAAAACGCTACGTGTCAAATTGGCACGGGAAAAATGGGAAAAAGGATAAGATTTTTGTTGCATGCCTAAAATTTGTGGACACCTCCGCCGATGCCAAAATTCCACGTGTCATGATCTCATTGGTCATGGGTCATTGGGGCGGTGGAGCATTTTAGGATCTAAGATTTTAAAAGGGGTTAAAAGTTTAAGTGTCAAAAACTTCCACATGCCTCGACCCAGTCTACAATGCCACATGGTAGCACTTGATTGGTTGTGGTTCGGAGTCATAGATAATTTTAGGAAATTTGCTTTTTAGAAGATAAAGGTTTAAAGGTTAAAAAATCTCCATGCCTCCACTTTGACACCAAAAATGCCACGTGGCAACATCGATTGGATGTGGGCCTGCAAGGATGCGGGAGAACATAGAATTTTTTTCCAAAGCCAAAAGAAATAAATGTTAAGTTCAAAAATTCCTCCCATGCCTATGCCGAGCCACGTGGCAGCACATGATTGGCTACGGGGTACTACTTAGGGGATGCGGGAAAAATTAGGAAAATTTTCCTAAGGCTTAATTTCTCAAAAAGATAAGTTTTAAAAATTTCCACCCCTTTGTGGTGCCATGTGGTAAGTACCCGATGTGATGCGGCATGGTGGGGGCCACGGAAATTTCTGGGAAATTTTCCAAAGTTGAAAATCAAATTTTTAACAGTTAGATTTTTTTGAAGGCCAAATTGAAGTAAAATTTCAAATGGCCATAAATTTTGATAGAAAGCTCATATTTGGGAAAATGAGGAATATTTGGAAAGTTCTCAAAGTACTATTTACACAGGAATCATTAATTTTTAATTTTAATGAAGTTTAAGTGGTCAATTTAATGAAAATGATCTACAGCTTTTCAGAGCAAATAGGTAAATGTTAACTTATAAATTTTTGTTCAAATTTCATCTTCTCCTTTTTCAACATGTCAAATAGACATGGAGAAATTTTTTTAGATGGGTTTTGGAAGGGTTCCAAGATTCAATTAGTTAGAAAGAGTTGCAATTGAAATTTTTACATCATTGGACAACAAAAGCGATTGCATAAGTTTGATTTTGATTTATCAAGTTCTCAAGATATTTCTTAAGTGTTATGGTCAAATTGAGTTCCTTAGAACTTACTATGTCTTAAATTTGAATGTTTCATTTTTCATTGCTTATTGAAGGTTTGAACTATGCATTTTAGATAAATTTTGTTGGATTGATTTACAAAACAAAGATCAATCTCTAAGGATCTATTAAACATTTTCTATCCTCCAAGTATGGGAATTCATTTCCTTTCTACTCTAATACATTTAATTGATTCAAATAACCATTTAAAAGCAAAAATGAAAAGTCTGATTTCCAAATTTTAACTTAATTCAAAGAGAATAGAGCATGGTTTTTCTCATACACATTCTTTTTTCAACAAAAATTTCAATTCACTGTATCTGATCAATTCTAATATAACAATGTAATTTGAGAAAGTTAGTGGAATCCTTTATTGATTTCAAAAATACACTTTACAACTTTCCCTTTTCATTTGATTTGAAAAATACATTATATAACATATATATCATCCTTTCTCATTTCTTCCAAAATAGAGAATGGAATACATCTCTTTACATTTCAATTTCAATATTTCATTATCAATAAAGTATCTTCTCAAATCAAATAACATATATATCATCCACTTCAAGTGGGAAAGGTTACAATTTATTTTATATCACAAGGAAGACTATTAAATAGTCCATTTTCTTGCTCTAGAACACCAACATGTTGGTTTTCTTCATCTTTCAATTGATCACAAAAAAAATAGGGGAAAGGCAACACTCTCCACCAAACCAAGGCATCCAATGAGAAGGAGAATCCATCCTTCCTCATTGGCCCCGAGCCCCAACCATAATGAAATAAGAGATGTAAATCAACTCATGGAAACAATGGCTTCCACAAACACACATGTAGTACTTTTCACATTAAAAACACAGTTCAAGAAGAATGTAGTTCACAACTACATTAAATACATACAAAAAAAATTGAGGCTTCATCAAGCAAGCCAAATAGAGCAAGGAACTATGGGGGAAGCTCTTATGCCTCCCAATGGGAAATGGGAATCCACCTTGAACAACCCACCAATATAATTCACCTCACATATCCTATACCCCCCAAAATTCCTCCTTATGCCCCCAAAGTTTCTCCCTTATGCCCCCCCAAGAGTAAGAAATGCAAGCTATTTATTTTCCATGGTGGATCCCAATCCCAAACTCCCTCCACAATAAAACTGATGCCATTGGCATTCCCTTATGCCCCCCACATGAAATCCCATAGCCTTCTCCTACACCATATCCTAGGAAGTCTACCCAACCAACCAACAAACACACAAAAACATTCACCATTTCATACATGCATAAAGAGAAAGAAGCATTTAAAAGGGTCAAGTTCCTACCTCTCCATAATGGAGTTTTTCTAAGAACAAAAGCTTTCCAATGCCAAAATATAGTCCAAGATCAGCAACAAAAAAACATGCAATGGTCTCCAATCTCCTTCCAATAAGAAAGAACTCCAAAACAACAAGAAATTCACCCCAAGAGAAGTATGCAAAAGTTCAACAACCCAAAACAAGGCAAGGAGTTCAAATTTTATAGGAGAGGGAAGAGAAGAGGATGATGTGGATCCATGTGGGATGCCACATCACACTTCCTCAACCCCAAAACAAAATTCAACATCATTCACCCATGCATAATAAATAAGAATGACAATTTACTTACACACTCCAAAACAAACCCATACCCAAAAGGACTGAATTTAAAACATGTAAGAGAAGTGCAATTAAAACTTACAATTAGTCATTTAAAAATGAATTAAAAAGGTCTAAAATAAACTCCCAAACCATAGGTATGGTTGGTGAATAATTTTAAGAGGTGTGGGACAAGTCTAACTTGTCCCACAAGCCTCCAAATATAGCCTCCAAGGACAAATTTGAATTCCCAAGAGGATGAAGTGTTTCATACTCTAAAATCTAACTTACATTCCCTTACACATGAATTACACCTTCTTACACATTACATTTAAGAGAAACAACTTCATTAATTACATTCCTATGACATATTTGATTTATTCATTTTAACACATGGTTATTCACAACATTAACACAATATATAATAACTAATGAAAGGGGTAACACATCACTTAAAACCACATACAAACATTAATAAAAGGAACCAAAATAAAGAATTACATAAAATCCCTTGGTCACATTTTAAAGGTGATTCCCCCTTGGGAATCCCTAACAAACACAAACACACAAACAAATACAGTTTCCATGGTGACCTTGTTGAATTCATCTAGAATTCTAATATGGTTGGTCTCCAATCCCCCAACATTGTTGTGATATTTTAACCTACAAAACACAAATACCTCCTTTGGCCTCGTGGCCATATCAGAACATCCAAAATGATATAAATAAAATCTCAAATCATCTAGATATCTGAATCACAACAACATCAAGCAATCAACATTATCATTTTCAATTTAATTAACAACTATATCATCATCCAATAATTTCCATACTAGATCTACTCACAATATCCAATATCACATGTCCGAACAACATCCATAATATATCCATGTCAAATAATATATCATCATCCACATATAAAAATGTCTCTAATAATCATCATGCATCATAACTGAATCAAGATCAACAATAATCCATGGTCTAACATCTAACATCCTACTAAATAAAAACCATAATAATGTCCATAATATAATCAACAATATCAAGATCAAGTATCTAAAAGTGTCAAAGGGAAGTGGGCACTACATCCCCCTCCCCTTAGACTCAAATTCCTCCTAGAAGTCACTGGAACAAATGTGGAAACTACACTCGTAACATGGTGGCATCCTCCCAAGTGGTTGCAGTCTCGTCGTATCTGTCCCACTGCACCCATACCTAATCAATCTCTCTGCCTCGAAGGCCCAGGGTCCTATGATCTATGATATAGATGGGCTCCACCATCACTGCCCCTTATCCTGCACCTGTAAAGAGGTCCAATCCAGCACATGAGAAGGATCTGCAATGTACCTCCTAAGAACAGAAACATGAAACACATCATGTACGTGAGACAAGCTGGGTGGAAATGCTAGACGGTAAGCCAAAGGGCCGATACACTCCAAGATCTCAAAAGGACCAATAAATCGAGGAGAAAAATTAGAACCTTTTCCATAATGGATAGGGATCTTATGTTTCCTGACATGAAGGAATACCTTCATGCCCACATCAAAATTACGTTTGGTCCTATGTTGATCTCGCATATTTCTTTTTCTATGCTATTATGGATCTCAGTGCCTCCTACATTCTCTTCCTAATCATCACTACCTACTGATCCATTTCCTACAAAAGGTCTGGTCCAAGAGATACCCTATCCTCCAACCTGTCCCAGCTAACGGGTGTCTTGTACTCTCTACCATACAAATCTTGAAAAGGAGCCATGCCTATAGAACTAAAAAAACTATTATTGTAGGCAAACTCCACCAAGTACATGGTACTCCTCCCATCTCACCTGATGATCCATCACATACATCCTGAGCATGTCCTCCAAAATTTGATTCACCCTCTTGGTCTCATCCATCAGTCTCGGGTGATAAGCTATGCTGAAATTAATCCTAGTCCCAAGGGCATGCCGCATGGTAGTCCAGAAATGGGAAGTGTAAAAGGATCACCTGGTCACAAATAATCTTTTGTTGAATCCGTGTAACTTGATGATCTCATCCAAATAGACATGTGCCACTGCACTAGCTATATAAGTGGTCTTCACTAGAGAAAAGTGAGCCACTTTTGTCAATTTATCAACCGTGACCATGATGGCATCGTGGTGATATCTCGACATCTATAGCCTAAAACTATAAAGTCCATGGAAATGGTGTCCCACTTCCACTCCGGTATAGCATGAGGAAAGAGAAGGCTAGTTGGATGTTGATGCTCGGCCTTCATTTTCTGGCACTCTAAATAGTGTGACAAAAATTGACCCACGTCTCTGCGAAGTCCTCTCTAGTGGTACAACTATCTCAAGGTAGCATGCATATTCTTCACCCTAGGATGGGCTGAATAGGGTGCATATCTGCCTCTATCAAGATGTCCTACCTCAAGCCTCGATCTCTCTGGGAACATAAATCCAACCTCTGTGCCTTAAGAATACAATCTACCTCTAGTGAGAAACCATCAAACTTCCCCTAAGGGGTCTCTGGGACTCGATCTCTGCTCAAACTACAATGTAGAAGCTATCAAGAGGAAGTTGATGAAGAATCCTATTTCGTAAATTTGTGCCCAGTGAAGTGGCCATACTCACATGTCTCTATCTGCGAAGAGCATCTTTATAACCACATTGATCCTTCTCGTTTCGATTTTCACATGCTCTATCTCCATTTCATACCCATAAATAAACTCCATCCAACGCCACCGACGAGTATTTAGATTGGCCTGCATGAAGTGGTGGTGAAGACTCAAGTGATATGTCATGAGTGTGAATATCTCGACCAAGAAGAAAGTGCCTCCATTAAACTAAGGCGTTGCACAACTTTCATAAGATCAAGATCATGAGTCTGATAATTAAGCTCATAATATTTGAGTTTTTTTGAGCCATTAATACACCTCCGTAGGCCACCTTGATAAACAAATGCAGTTCTACAATAAAGCATCCGTGCATACAAAGAACTCACCATGTGGATCCTGGCATCTAAACTACAAGAATAGGTGTTGTAGTGAGACATTCCTTCTTAGTTTCCTAAAGGCCTGCTCACACATATTTCCCAAGCCCCAAAAAAGCTTCTTCCCTTTCCATTGAAGGGAAGTGATGGGGTGCAATCTAAGAGAAGTCCTAAACAAATGTCCTGTAGTAACCTATTAATCCCATGAAGTTTGCACACCTCTTGTCACATAGTAGTGGGTTCTTTGACAATCCATAATGGCTTCTAATCTTGGAAGGATCAATGATACCTTCTCCGGAGATGATATGACCCAAGTATTGTACTGAGTTTGAAATAAAGAACACTTCTCCAAGTTCCCATATAAATTTGCTTTTACTCACGAAGACAACTAAAGAACTTGAACGACGAAGGTGCCCTCTTGGCTCCTCACACGTATGTGAGTAAATCAAGAATTCATTAAGGAAGATGAGCACAAAGATCTAAGAAGGTCTGAAATACCCCATTCATCAAACTCATAAACATTGATCGGGGCATGGGAATTCATCAAACCAAAAGGCACCCATATGAACTCATAGTGCCCATATTTAAATACGAAAGGTAGTCTTATGAATGTTCTCTCGTAATCCTCAACTCGATGATATCGACTTGAGATCAATCTTAGAGAACACCTTGTGGCTCCTTCATCCGATCAAACAAGTCATCAATATGTGGAAGGGGATAACAATTTTTGATCGATCATTACCTTATTCAGCTAGCATTAATCAATACACAACCACAAGGATCCATCCTTCTTCACAAAAATCATCGGTACACCCCAAGGGGATACACTAGGATTGATAAGGCCTTTCTCCGAAGGCCCTCCATCTATTACTTGAGCTCACAAAGCTTTGAGGTGGTCATCCGATAAGGTGTACCAACTGCTCATGAGAAAGGCTCACTCTCTTGGAACAAGATCTATATGAAAACAAATCTCACATGTGTGGGGTGGCATCCTCGGTAGCTCTCCTGGAAAGACATTAGACAAACTCTTTCCAAGAGATACTCTATCTTCTAATGGGATGATCATCTAGTGATGGTCCACTAGACTCCATGTCTCGACATGTTGTTACTATCTACTTAACAACATACATCCGACAACCTTTTCGTCACACACTGGATTAAGTTGTGCTTATGCTACATAGCAAAGATGGTGTGAATAGAAACAAGTCTCCTAACCCAGAAATCACCGACTCAACTCCTAGATAATTTGCACAAGATATAGTCTTGTGATAACAATCCATCCTACCCCTATGTGTAGATAACCAATCCATACCTAAGATGAATCCATAAGATCCCAAAGGAAGAATACGAGATCCTGGGAAGTAGTGGTATAAAAGGTCCCAAATCCGTAACACACTCCTTAACTAAGGATTTATAGAGATCTTGGCTCCCAAAGCCATCTCAATGTCCCACCACATTAATGACCATACCTAACTCCATCCAACCAGCCTACATCACTCTACTAAAGATGGTGCAATAAAAGAATCAGAAGAACCAGAGTCAAATAATATGGAGGTACGAACACCCCCAATGCTACCTGTAGTCTCAATAACTATGCTCTGGTGCTCATCCCCAAAGTAGTTCTCAACCACTACATAAATCCTTGTGGCTGCATCATATCACAACTTTCTACTCGAGATTGGTGTCTTACCCTTGTTAGGGTTCTAAGGGTAGTCTCTTCAAAAAATACTACAACTCCACATCAAAAACAATAGCCTGATCCTCTCCAAGGAGTAGCACCTCCAGTAGGTGCTCTAGAAGTATGTGTTGTGGATCCTAATGGTCCATACTATGGTCTGCTCCTCATTCAGCCTTTGCTAGGCATACCCCAGCTCCTGCTAACTAAGCTCTAGGTCCACCTGTCTTTCCCGATGGGACCCTAGGAGGAGGCCCCTTACTTTGACCTCTCTGCATCAATCACATTTGGAGGTTTATAAGGTGGGCGGGACTACTACTATTGAATTGTTTACTTGAGCTCACTCGAGGTGGTTGCTCTTGGTGTCTAAAGGATGATTGTGAAGAATTTTGACCACCATGAGGAGGAGGAGCTGACCCCCATAATCTAATGTCTGCATCATGTATGTGGCTCCCGACTCTGGGCCTCTAGCCTACCAAGATATAGTCTTGGGTCTTCCCCTGAGTCTCCTTTGCTATGTAGGCCTTCTCAACGGCCTCTGCTAAAGTCCATGGGTAGTGGATCCGAACCACACCTCCAATGTCTAGATTTAGGCCCTCGGATGAACCTGTGGATTTACACCTGCTCATCCTACATGTACTCAACATACTGGAGTAGATCCAAAAACTTACTCTCATACTCTGCCACTGTAAGGGATGCCTCTCAGAGGTCATGGAATTCATCGATCCTCTGGTGTATGAACCTCCATGGAAAATATACTACTCTTGAATCTCTCCTCAAAAATCTTGCAGACCTGTCTTAGAATCTACATGGAGCTTATGCTCCTCTGTCCTCCACCATACTCCAGCTCCATCCCTTAGTAGATGGATCACAACATGACCTTTCTTTTTTCTAGAACACAAGGACAAAGCTTAAAGCAACTGCTTTCACTGAGGATGCTCAAGCTCACTAGCTAGATATCCTAAAATCCCCGTGTCACCCGAGTAATGTGATGGCTGAAGCTTCAACATCTCTTGATGTGATCTATAGTTGTGGTTTGAAATTCTTAGCCCTCTCTACATCATGCTCTCACTTCACCAGTTCCCGAGCCTAGGCCTTTTGAGATCTCTCTCGTGTCCTAAAACTTGATCACCCTATCCCCTTAGAGGTGACTCTGCTCTTGCTAACTCTCCATGGAAGTTCTCTCCTCCATGCTCTTCACTGAGTGGAGGAGGTGCATGTCCTTCAATGGAAGTAACTCTATCATGTCTAAATACATGCCCTTAAACTAATCCTCTCGCATAATGTGACATTAACATCCTAAAGGTTCTGCAAGATCTGTGGCAGGATGGCTGCTACAACATGATCCAGAGGTGGTATGTCTAATTCTATGTGAAAATACTCCTCATCTTGTCTGCACCTCCTACACAGAACAAAACGAGAGTTAGTTCATTATTTTAAGTCTTCTTCAGTTTCTATGTTTACTATCATATACAATTTTCAAACAGTTTTGTTTTCTAGATTAAAAGGTGTGCTAGTTTTAAAGTGTTCATGTCTCAAGTTTTCTAGTGTGCCGAGATGGTCCAAAATTTTGAGCCACTGCTCTGATACCAAGTGTAATTCCCACTTAAAAACAACCACTTGAGACCCAAGAACAACTTAGGATTAGTTAGGAAAATTATAGAATAATTTTTTTAAAAAGTGTCAACAACTAGGGTATAAGGGAATAGTTAGAACAACAAGATTTAAGATGAACTATAAGGAATGACTTATAGAATTTCCTCTCACATCTATTATTAACAAAACACATGTTCAAAACAAGGGGTTAGATTAATCACTTAGGTAGAAGGGTAATTGCTTACTAACCCACTCCCTATCAGGCTTAAAAGATTCAACTTGATTTTTTTTCACCAAGTTAACACCATCAAAACTTTCCTAAAAATTTCCCATTAGATAGTAAATTTTCTCACCTTTCTAAAAATATAAATAAGTCCTTATAACTCCTTATATTTACAATTTATGGGCAAGTGGACTTTGGGAGGAAATTTTCCCAATGGAGAGTCCGTGGGCCTACGGAGGAAAATCTTCCCTTGCACGAGTCGGGCGAGTGGGGAAGAACTTGGAGCATTTTCCTTTCTTGGGTGCAAAATCACAATTTACCTCCATGCACTGTGAGCCTAAAAGGACACGTGTCGAGCCCCCGATTGGTTCGGGAGGAATGTCGGGCCATCGGATCCACTTGAGACATTTAGTTTCTAAGTCACAAAGAACTAAGGGATTGTTATCTCTTTAAAGTGCACCCTGTATAGAGATTGGCTGCAGTTTTCTAGTCTTGCAAAATGATCTCTCTCTTTCGTAGATCTGATGGAAACACCTCGGGTCTATGGGTATACCTATTTTAAGGTGAGTCTATGGGATTAAAAGGCCGGTTCCTTATTGGTGTATACTGAAGTGCTTTCTGGGAGTTCTAGGGTAAAAGATGACTGTAAAATAATTAAAACTAAGGTGATACACCAAATTTGTATGAGAACTTTGACTGAGTAAATGCACAAATTATTTGGGAAGGATTCTTGATGCATGAACCAATAATGTTTTTTTTGCAAAATATCTAAGGAAAAAAACTTGATTATATTGAGGGAGATTCACAATAGTACTAATAAGTTAACATGCACATTAAAATTAAGTAGAAAAGATTGAATTTGTAGCAGGGTAAGGTGGTTGATCAGGGAATTTTAATTCACAAGATTAATATAAACATACACAAGACTACAAAATAACTTGGAAAGGCATAAAATACTTCACACTCAGAGGGAAAAAATGGCAAAAATTACTTTAGTACTCCTATATCCAAAAGTCCTCGTAGGAATCCTCTTGTGCTTTGCAAAGGCACACAATATATAGCAAAATAAAAAATTTCCACACTTCCTAAAATAGACTAAGGCTATACTCACCCATGCATCCTAATTTTATCCTTTATTTAATAATAAATAAAGGGATAAAATAATACAAACTAGAGCATGTAGTTTAAAAATAGGCATTAATGGCCTTAAATACAATACAGTCAAACTGAAGTTGACTATTCTATTTTTAAGGAAAGAATGGGTGGATAATTTTCTAATAATAAAATTGCTCTCTATACCCATCTAAATTTTGATCATCGATGCTTGACCCACGGTTAGGTTTCATTAATTCTCCCCTCGATTTGGCATAGTAAAAGAAAACTTTGACCCGATGATCATTTCATTTGGATTTTTATGAAATGGCGAAGCTCATCGATAAATGTTTCCTCAACGCCATGGTTGAAACTTTTGAAGCTCATATCAGCCCGTTTCTAGATTTCTTGAGGCTCTTTCTCTTGAAATTCTCTTTCATATTAGGTTTCATGGTCGGAACTTTTTGTTCTTTGAGCTTTATCTGGTTTATGTTTTCTGTATAGCCATGAAAGCTCGACATTGATATTTCTCTATCATTTTGGGATTTTGGTGCTAAAAACACATTGAGGGAATAATAAGTTTGACTTCCTTGAGTTTTCATGGTTGTGACTTGGTCATTTTGGGCCTTTTGCAACTCTTTTTTGAGCTTCCCTTACCTCCTCTACAACTTGAGGATTTGAAGAAAAAAATCGTAACAGTATGTTTCTTGATCATTTTTTTAAATGGGTTTGTCGTAAAAATTTTGAAAAGGAAGAAATGCCATAGTTTGTGAAATATTTGACATCTTTCTCCAAATATTTGAATCTCTTTGCTAGGTATTGTAATATTTCAAATGGTTTTCTATTGTGAATGATGAATATAAGGCTTCATTTTGAAAGGTTTTTCTATTCATACATTATTTGCTTCAAAGTTGCTCCACCTAGTCTTCTCTATGATTTCTTTGCTCAAACTTCTATGACCATGTGGGTTTGTCACCATTGCATGATTGTGGGCTTTTGATATGGATATCTTCTAAAACTTGACAACCTTGGAGTCTATATTCCATAATGGACACCATTTTCCTTCATGAAACTCGACCTTTTTTGAGTTCCCTATGGTTATTTAGAGACTCAATTTTCTCCTTTTCAAGATTCTCTTTGAAGTGGCTACCGTGATTGATTACTTCTAACTCTGTACAATGTTATTACTTGATACATTCCTTGGAGGTTTTTCTGAATATCTGTATCTCTATTTTTCAGTAGCTCTTCAAGTTATATTAATATGAAATTTATTTCGAGACTGCCTTCATTAAGAAAATTTTGTTCTTTGGCTGAGAGTAGCTTCTTTGATTACAGTATTGAGTTATACTCATCCCTTTTACTCCGAGCCTGAAATGATATACCTGTTTTGAATAGATAATTACACTTTAGATCTAGGTTATTATAACTTTTGTAGCTCTAAATTTGTTCTAATGATGAAATTTCCTTTTACTTATCATTCAGAACTAGAACAATGGCTTCACTTTGATAGTTTCTTTTACTTATTACATTTCATGTACATTGTGAATCCTACAAATTAGAAACTAGTTCTGCCATCATCTTGGGATTGCAATATATAGTTATTTTTAAGAAAAATAAATATTACCTTGCTTGAAACTATATTTGTATTGTTTGACTCTTCCTATCTTTTTAATTTGATATGAAAGCCATTTGTGTGGGTATTTACCTTGTATTCTAAAGATGATGATCTGATGTATAATTTAACCTTTCTACTCCAAGTTTGATCTTTTCCTGGAGTAGGTAATGATGTTCTACTTGCTTGCATTATTGCTCTTGAGAATATGAAATACCGTTTACATTTTTGCAAAACAAACTCTGAATTTGATGATTTCCTTAATGAAATTCTACGCTTGCATTCCTTGTATTCCCTTATTTAAAAATCTGAGATGGTTCTTTGTAATATTTCAAGTGGCTTTCTAGAAATTGTAAACAATTCTTCACCTATTGTTACACCATTTTCAGGCATAAGCCTTGATTTAGATGCTTTGTTGAAATACTATAACTTGTTTCTTTTACTTAGATGCTTTATTTCCTTGATAGTAGTATTTCTGGCATGCTGGAAAATTTGAAATGTTGATTTTTCATGGAAAATCCCTCACCAAAATATTTCTAGAATTATCTCTCTTTCAAAAACATATTCAACTTGGACATGTTTCCTACATTCCATCTATTGATGTGTTGATACCGGAAGCATTTGGTTGAGTTGAGCTCATGAAGACTTATAGCTTAATCTGGTCTTTTCTTGTAGACGCTCTTTGTAATAAATATCATTCATGCACTTGTGTCTTCGTAGCTTACTTTAAACTATTCCTATATCTACTTTTAATGTCATCATGAGATAGATTCTTTTGTTCACCTGTAATGGCTTTTTCTTATGTTGTAGATGAGTACTACCTTGCTTGAATGAATGTACTTCATTGATATTATAGTAATTTTGTGCTCTCATATCTGCTTTATTTTGAAAACTGCAACTTAGAAAAGCTGAAATTTGTAAGATTATCTTGGAATTTCAATTCCCTTTAGCTGTTTAAGTTATAAAGAATTCTTTCTACATTATATATTGTATTTCCTTTCATTATATACTCGATATGTATGCTAAAAAATCTGAAATGTTGATTTTATAAGGTGAAGACTTGTCAAAATTTTACCAGAATCTTCTCTCTTATCGTGTTTCAATTGTAACCCTTTTACTTTTAGCTTCAGCTTTTGAAATCTGATTCTCCTCTTACTTGCAAATTGAAAAATGTACTTCTATCTTCCATTTTCTCTTCTTATCTGTCTTCTTCCATTTGTAGAATGTTTGCTGAACTTTGAGTTACACTCTTCCTTCTTCTTAGCATGTACTTATGACTTATTTATTTCTCTCTTTGGCTGCAACCTGTACCTACACACTTAGGAAAATAGTTAGGAAATATTTAGGCTTTTTGGCCTCTCTTATGTCCATGTTTTCTTCTTTCTTTTCCTTTCTTCTTTTTGAGTGATTAAAGCATGCATGTAGTTTTTCCTTCAAGTAGAATACATCTCCGATTAGGGAAGATTCATATGCATGAAGTAGGATAGTGTAGGAATATGATTTGATCCCTGAGCTCATAACTGATGGTTAACTTTTCTTCTTTTTAGGTACAATGGCTACTACAATGAAGATGAAGGAGAAAACAAAATATGGAGATGAGGATGCTTCAATTGAAAATAGAAACCCGAAGGCAATGATGGGTTCACTCATACTCCTATGCTTTCTCTTTCATGCATGTGTACCTTTCTTTCCAGTAGTTGTACTTTACTTTTAGTTGCATCCCATGGCTTGTGTGGGAAACATTTCATTCTCCTTGTGAATAAAGCCTTGAATTCTATGAATGAGTTGTATATCTCTTTCTGCATTTCTTCTTTCTATATGGATTATATAATGAACTAAACAACTCAGTAACATAATTGAATGTCTTAATCATGAAGGAAAGAACATTAATTTGAACTTGTAACATTCAGTAATGAACTTTGATTCTATGTGATTTGCACTTATGTTTGTTGTTCCAAAACTTTACACTTCACCTATTCTGCAATTGAATGTCCTCATCAAGAAAACACAAATGTCCTTCGGGGCTTGTTTTTCTTCTTGAGGATAGTCATGAAATTGCAAACTATGTGATATGTTACATTTTGTAACAACACACATAGCTGCAGATTTCATGTAATCTTTTAAATAAATCAAAGTAATGACATAATCTAATAAACCCTTAGCCTAGGTATACTTCAGCAATGATATCCATCATAGCAAAGTTTCGAGTTTCCCATTTCTACACAAGTGTAGAAATTGTCAACATTTTGGTGATCCTGTGGGGAAAGTTGCCTGCTAGCTTGTAGACTAGTGCCTTACTCTTGTCCATTGGGCATGGAGTCCAAACATGTAACAAAAATTTGCATTTTTCAAAAGTTCCAACCCTTCCAAAACAAACTAAAGCTAGGAAGGATCTGGTAAACTAGATCACGTGCATGAATGCACTTATAGAATTGAAAAATGATGCAATGTGTAGAACTACACTTATTGAAGGGAAATCCTACTCTAACAATCACTGTAAGATATTCAATAACAGTGTTTGAGAAACATACCATTCACATAAGAATGGGAAGTTCCTCTCCATTCAGCTTTGAAAGTTGAAAAGCATTGTGCTCCTTACAAGCTAAAATCATGTAAGGGCCACTCCAGAGTGTATCAAACTTTGAGTGTCTTCCTGGCTTTGCACGATCAACATCCCATTTCAACACAATATCTCCTTCATTGAAGACTCTAAATTTGGATTTCTTATCAAAAGTCTTCTTCATCTAGTTTGATTCTTTTCCATATTTAAATGAGCTTGATCTCTTAGCTCTTGTAATTCCATTAACTCTACATAACGAACCTACAATGGTTCATTCTCAAGTAGCTCCATTTGATGCAACAAATCTAATGTAGGTAACTCAACTGAAATAGGAATTCTTGCTTATTTTCCATACACAAGTTTGTACGGTGAATTACCAATTGATCTCTTAGGAGTCACCCTATCAGCCCAAAGTGTTGAATTTAACATCAGATGCCAAGCTCTTTGATTATCCTTGAGTGTTCTTCTGATGATCCTTAACATATTTTTGTTAGTACTCTCAGCTAAGCCATTACCTTGTGGGTAATAATTAGATGAAGAGCTTAAATAGATTCCATGGTTGATAGCCCAATTTGTTACTTTAGCACCAAGAAATGCTAGAGCATTATCTGATATGATAGTTGCCAGAACACCAAATTTGTAAACTATACCTTCATAAAAGGATAGTATTGAAGTTTCATTAGCATATTTCAAGGCTATTGCTTCAGTCCATCATGTAAAATAATTTGTAGCAGTTAAGATCCACTTATGTCCTTGTGAAGAAGGTGGGTTTATCATGCTAATAAAGTCAAGACCCCACTGCATAAAAGGTTGATCAGCTGAAATAGGCTGCAAAGGTAGCGAAGCTAAACGTTCTTTTCCAACAAAGAAAGAACATTTCTTACACTTTATAATGTATTCAAAATAGTCTTTAAATATTCTAGGCCAATAGTAACCTACTTTCATGATCTTTAAGGCTATAGTACATGCTGAAAAGTGACCTCCTGCATGTCCTTCATAGAATTCTAATAATATTTTGAAATTTTATCATAATCAACACATCCCAACAAGATTTCATTTATATCTCTTTTGAACAACACACCATCAATGAAAAGATAAGGAATATCTTGTAACCTGAAATACCTTCATTTATTCTTATCCATACCTTTTGGATAGGTGTCATGCTATAAATAGTTAACCAAATTAGTCATCCACCTTGATTCCTAAATTTCTTGAGAAGGTTCAGGTTGCTGATTTTCTTGTTGGAACATGATATTTGATTGCTGATACGTAATTTCAGCATGTTGTTCTGAATCTTTGGGTTCTACAGCTTGCTATTTTTCCATATCAGCAATTAGATGTTCACATAAAACTTTAAACCGGATATCAACATCATATTCCATAACCTTCGTTATCTAGCCTACTCTTTTCTCATTCAATTCTTTATTTAGCAAGAAAGCTTTCACACTTGGATGAGAAACAAGAACATGAATTTTATTGTTTGAAAGCATGTACTTAAAATTCTTTAGTCCTCTGACTACTAAAAGTACTTGTTTTTCAAGAAATGTGTACCTTGTTTCATAATCATGCAAACTTTATCCAAAGAAAGTAATTGGCTGCTCGATATTCTCATCATTAACCTGAGTTAGAATAACTGAGATTGTTTTAGCTCCTGCAAGTGCATACATTGTAAAATCTTTATCAAAATTTGGATTTGCAAGAGTAGGAGCCTGAGAGATAGCTATTTTGATAGCTTCAAAACCTTCTCTCCCTTGCTGGTCCAAGAGAACATTTTCTCTTTCTTTAACATAGATGTTAATGGTTTAACCAATGCTACAAAATTTAGAACAAATCTTCTAACAAAGTTGATTTTTCCCAGAAAGCTCTGTAATGCCTTCTTGTGATGAGGTAATGATAGCTGTGATATAGCTTGATTTCGAAAGGATCAATTGCTAAACCTTGCTTAGAAATAATAACATGAAGTAGTTTACCTTGATGTACTGAAAAGATAGACTTTTAGGGTTCAAGGATATTCCAAATTTCTGCATAACTGAAAAGTCTACCTTAAATGCATTAGATGTTCTTCAGAATCTTTTGAAAATATAGTAACATCATCTAAATAAATAAGGATGCATTTATTTAATAGGCTGCAAAAAGCCATGTCCATTGCACATTGAAACATTGCACCAAAGCATTTGAAAGACCAAAAGGCATTCTTTTGTAAGCATAAGTACCCCACTTGGTGGTAAAAGCTATTTTGTATCTATCTTCTTCTCAGACTAAAATCTAATTGTATCTGTTGTAACCATCTAGAAGAGATAATCTATCTGAACCTAGAAACTATTCTCAAAATTTGATCCATATTTGGTAGTGGATAATGATCTTTTAACGATGCTTTGTTAAGATCTCTGAAATCCACACATAATCTGATTTCTCCATTCTTCTTCCTAACAGGAACAAGATTTGCTACCCAACTTGAATGCTTAACTGGGAAAATAATTCCTGATTCAATCAATTTTGATAACTCTTTCCTCATAAGAGGTTCTATTCTAGGATTTACAGGCCTTTGTTTCTACCTAACTGGTTTAGAATTTGGCTGCAATTCAATGGTATGTTGTGCTAAACTAGGATCAAACCCTTTCAGGTCTTAGTATCTCCAAGTAAAAAAATCTTTAAATTATGTGAAAATATTAATAAAAAATTGTTTTTAGATAAGGAACATACCTTTCCAAGGAATAAATTCTTTCCTTCATCAACTGAAATCTCTTCATAATTATCAGCATGAGTTGACATCTTAGTTTTGTCTTTTCTCAACTGGTCATCAGTGCTGAAGATGTCTTCCAATGTGACAAGTCCTCGAGGAAATTTATTTATCTTTAATTGAACAATCTAGTCACCATATAAATGTTGTAATTTCTCCTGATTTACTACAAAAAAATTCAGCTTCTTGCTGTAAAAACCTGCAGATTTGATCATCACTTTCAAAAACCTACCAATTTGATTCGTTATCAGGTATAGAGGGCCTGACAATTAGCTTAATATGGGGTTGAATTTTGTTGTTTTCTATCTATTCCAGCACTTCAAAACTAGCACCAACTGCTGCAAGTCTATCTGCATGCTTATTTTCAGTTCTAGGAATAGACTGAATATTAATAGCATCAAAATCTTCCATTAAGTCTGAAACTCTATGTCTAAGATTTCATTAATGGATTCTTACAAACATTGAAGTTTTTTACTTGATTGATAACCAACTCAGAATCACCAAAGATTTGTAATGTGTTGATACCTCTTTTTCTGGCCCAAAGTAAGCCATGAATTAATGCTTCATATTCAGCTACATTACAAGTGCATGTAAATTGGAGACTCAAAGTTGTGAAATACCTTTTGTTTGTTGGGGAAGTGAGCATCAAACCTACTCCCTATCCTTTCTTGTTCTTAGCTCCATCAAAATGAAGTTTCCAAATCCCTTCCGCTGAATTTTTTGTTTTGGATAGCAAGGGAAGTGTTGCATTTTCTTCATGCATACAATATACACCAAAAAGATGTTCTTCAACTTCCTTAAAAGGATCATGGGCATGTTCTTCAACTATTTTTTCATCCATAAACATGTTAGAAACACCCTCTAATGCTGAAACTTAAGCTACATCATCGAAATTAGATTGATCCAATGCTGAATAATTGGCCACTACATTTGAAGAATGATGCTCAATGTGAAATCTGGCTGAAGGTTCTGAATTGACAGTAACCTTAGTGCCATAATGTGTGGTAAAAAAAAGGACCAATCTGAAGAGAGATAACCTCCTATTTTCGCTATAAAATCTCTAGATAAGCACAAAGCAAAATATGGAGGTAAATCCACAATAGTAACATCTTGTAGAATGGAAACATTTGGGCAAGCATGTAACGTTACCTCTAAATTTTTATTATACCAACTATATTAGTTGCAGTTCCATCAAGCTGTAAAACACTCTTTTCTATAGGCTCATACTACAAGCCCAATTTTTCCGCAATTGCTTTTGGCATAACTGTGCTACTTGCACCGCTATCCACCATGTAGTTATGAACTAGATTTTCTCTAATAATCAGTGATAGATAAAATGGTGGTGGTTTCTTTATGTCATGAGCATTTAAAAATTTATGAACCATCCATCTAACCCCTTTTAGGTAGTCTTGATCAAGTGTTCCAAGGACCATATCTATCTTTTGAACCTCCTTTTCTACTGTTTTGGAAGAAATTTGTAGCTTAGCTAGTTCATGAGAGAGCAAATCCTATTGTCCTAGAATGCTTAGAGCATCCCACATTGAGATGTTAACATTATGTTTCTTCATTACATCAACAATATTAAAAGAAGAAACCATTTTAGAGATAGATTCAACTATTTTAGCATAAGCTTTAGCAAAAATTGATTCTACTTCAACAACTTTAGATATCTAAGGAATAAATAATCTTCTTGGATCAGGTTGTAGCTATTTTTGTTGCTCTTTACTAGCTGTAACACTTGCTGTTCTTTGTGGGACAGCAAGACTGCTAGCTGGTTTTGGGGCTGTAGATGTTGAATTATTAGTAACAGTGGGCAGCATAGGTCTATTTTGATGTTTTTATTCTCAGTAGCCTTTTCTTGAGCTCTAGTGGTAACTACAATGAAATCTTCCTCATTGAAGCTAACCAAATTTTGTTCAAGTACTTTCTGAACATGATTTTCTTGTTGCCCACTCTCCATTTGAGGCATGAACAATGCTTCAGATTGAGGTTGTGTAACAAGATTTAGGTTCAGGAAAGCATTTGGGTAATTTGCAGCTAAATGAGGTTGGTTACAAGGTTGACACCACTCCTTTGTAGCCATATTAACTAGAACCAAAGTGTTAGATATACTAGGAACGTTAGGATCAAATTGCCTTTGCTGATAAGGCTACCTATAATTCTGATTTTGTTGGTAAGGCTACCTATTTTGCTGATTTTGTTGATAAGGAGCCTGATAAGGTCTGCTAGGCAATGTAAGTTTGTTTTCAATTGATGTCAACTTATTTCCCATGGTTTGCAAGGCTTTAAACATATCTAGGGATGGGGCTGCAATAGTAGGCTCTACAATCGTAATAGGTTATGGAAAAGGGCTAAATCTGCCAAAAATGGCATTATAGGCCTTGGTGCTAATTTTCTAGCCTGAATAAGGTTGTTTTCAGCTTTTATAGCAATGTCATAGGCATCGGGAAGAGTATCACCTCCCATGGATTGAATCATAGTTGAAATATCACTATTTAAAGCTCTGAGGTAATAAAGGAAAGCATGATCAGCTTGAGGCTTAACACTTGCTGGGATTCTTTCCCAAGTCCTAGCAAAATGGATGTTGAAACTAGACATATACTCATGAGGGGCTCTTTTGATAGTAGATAGTTGTTCTATGAGGGATAAATGGTCTGAATTATCTTGGAACTTTTTTAGCAGTTTTTCACCTAAATCATCCCAAGATCTTATGCTTCCAATCTCTAGATTTCTATACCATTGCAAGGCTTGTCCTTTAAAAGATGCAGCTAAAAGTCTTAAAGCTACGTCTTCATGAGTGATATTATGGACTACACATATGGCTGCAACATCTTTAATATGTTTGTAGGTGTAACTTGATTTTCACCAAGTGAATGATGGCAAAATTTTCATGGCAGCATTGGGAATATCATGGTAAATTGGAATTACTAATGGGCTGCCATTAGTAAAGGTCACAAAATTTCTGGGTGGTTGAAGGGCCATTGGAAAAATTGGGATATGGATTGTAAAATTTATACGTGGTGAAGGAATATCAGGAGGAAGGTTATCAAAACCATGTCTATTATAGGGTAATGTATTACCAACTCTTCTCCTTCTAGAAGAATTCAAAGGTAAAAAAACAAATTTAGGAGGAATTTCTCTTACCGATGATCTCGTAGTCACTTTAGGCATGGAACATGTTGCAATACTGGTCTGAAATCAGCTTTACGGAGTCGCCAAAAGATCATAAAAAAATCTTTAGAATAAATTGTTGCAACTTACTCCCAAAAGTAACTTTTATTTGCTGTTGTAAATATGCTCTAGATCTGCTCTAGAATCTATAACTTGCATGCAGATTTGATTTGTGGTCCCACTAGGTGTGCCAAGAACTATTATCTCTCGAAAGTGCAGCATGTAGAGAGATTTCTGTAGGTTTCTAGTCTTACAAAAATGATCTCTCTCTTTTATAGATACAATGGAAATACCTCAGGTATGTGGGTATACCTATTTTGAGGTGAGTCTCTAGGATTAAAAGGTTGTTCCTTATTGGTGTATACTACACTACTTTCTGGGAGTTCTAGGGTAAAATATGATTGTAAAATAATTAAAACTAAGGTGATACACCAAATTTGTATGAGAACTTTGACTGAGTAAATGCACAACTGATTTGGGAAGGATTCTTGATGCACGAACCAATTAATGCTTATTTTTCAAAATATCTAAGGGAAAAACACTTGATTATACTGAGGGAGATTCACAATAGTACTAATAAGTTAACATGCACATTAAAATTAAGTAAAAAGACTGAATTTGCAATAGGGTAAGGTGGTTGATCAGGGAATTTTCATTCACAAGATTAATATAAACATACACAAGACTACAAAATAACTTGGAAAGGCATAAAATACTTCACACTCAGAGGGAAAAACTAGAAGAAATTGCTTCAGTACTCCTATATCCAAAAGTTTTCTAAGAATCCTCTTGCTTTGCAAAGGCACACAATATATAGCAAAATAAAAAATTTCCACCCTTCCTAAAATAGACTAAGGCTGTACTCACCCATGCATCCTAATTTTATCCTTTATTTAATAATAAATAAAGGGATAAAATAATACAAACTAGAGCATGTAGTTTAAAAATAGGCATTAATGGCCTTAAATACAATACAGTCAAACTGAAGTTGATTATTCTATTTTTAAGGAAAGAATGGGTGAATAATTTGCTAATAATAAAATTGTTCTTGCTAGGCAAGTCTTCCTCCTTTGAGCATGCAAATTCATCTTCTTCTTTGTTCTGTCTTCTTGTGAAGCATGCAAAAATACAACTCTCTACCTATGAGCAAATAATTACATTAATTGCAATACTTTGCAAAAATAATTCATCCAAACATTAATCCTAATTGGGACCACCTTTGTCTCTGATGTTGACACTTATTTTGTTTTCTAGTGATCACATGGAGAAATAATTAATTCCAATTCATGTAAAATAAGTGGGGGCCAGTTGTGGTTGTGAACCTTTGCCTTCGTTGGGCTTGGCCACTCTTGTGGTCTTAGCAAATTTTGTGTTTTGAAATAATACAAGGGGCACCATGTTACATTCGGCCACCTTTGTGGACTTAGGTATGTTATAAGGTATGCCACCCCACTCTTACATTTGATTGGAATAAGGTTATACTTCACCTTTTTGGTGATCATTGTGTATGATTTGGTCGGCCTTTTGATTATTGGAAGCATGCACTAAATTTAGACTTTCAAAAGTCATTTGCAATGATTTATTATTTGATTTGATGATGTGGGTGCCCCTTCCCCATGGTGACTCACCCCTTGGAAATATTTTCGGTGGCATTTGTAACTAACCTCTGATCAAAAGAGAGAGTAACTCAGGTCTGTGTGGAAGTTGGTGATCATCTGGGCCATCGATCTCTGTACCTCCTGTGTTTGATGCCATTGATCCTTGACTATGATTAGGGTTCAGGATTTGCATTTAAAACAGTTGGTGGGGACTAACTGTGGTTGGTTGCTTTGAATTTGGTGAACGATCACAAGTTGTTGATCTCTGTACCCATTTGAATTTTGATCGTCGATGCTTGACCCTCTGTTAGGTTTCATTAATTCTCCACTCTATTTGATGCATGGTGTTGTCTCCCACTTCTTGTCCCGAAAATGCGAGCCAAAATGGGAAAGGCATGTTTTCCGAGCGGGTTGCGCCTTGAACAAATTCTTGGCGTGAACCGATTTGCCTGCACGAAGCAGACACGTAAGCTATTTTTTTCCACGTGGCGCAATTGAAATGGTTCACGCAAACACCCTGTTCACACGAACCCCATTTGCACGAATGGGATTCACGCGAACCCCTGTTTGTATATTGGAGGCGCTGTGGAGGAAATCATTTTCCTCCGCCCCGCCTCCTTCGTGCGAAGTTTGGACCAGAGCCCACCACACCAGCTGAGAGCCCACCACACCAGTGAGCCCACCAGCGACGAAGCCCAGCAACGACGAGCCCAGGTATGTTAGCAAAATCGTACACATTTTTTTAGCAAAATCGTAGCCACTAAAATACCATTTTTTGCAAAACCCTGGCTCGTTTTTTTGGTAAAACCCCATTTTTTCTCGTAGAAATGAATTGAATGTGAAGGTCAACTCTGAAAATACCTGGTTGGCCATTTTGTATGCTACATCCTTGTTACTTGTCAGCAGATGTTAGAAAACAAGCCGATTTCAGAGCTGTCAAACAAGTCAACTCAGAAAAAAATTAGCCTCCATAAGGTTTCTGTAGAAAAAACTCTATTCCACAGTATCCGGAGATTATATACCAGGAATTGTTCAAACTAATTTTTGCTCGTACACTTCACTGTATATGACTGTCTTGCTTTACCTATATTGTCAGCAATGGTTGAATAATCTTGAAGGCGTCTTTATATATGACGATAATTATAAAGAATTCTTTCATTTATTTTTTGTTAGCAAGAAGATTGCAAATGCTAAGAAATGCTATAGTTTTCTAGCGCAAGCTACTAATATGGACTGCCCTTCTTTCCCATTCAATCAGTTGATATAGCTTTTGTACAGATAGACATATTAACCTTTCTTATTGTTTTTTTTCTAATTGGTACCACTTTGGGCTTTGATAAGGAAATTCTATTCTATAAAACATGTAAATTTTCATGCAAAAATCTGCAAAATACATGCGTAATGTAATTTTTCTCTAATTCTCTTAACTTTCTTAAACAAGTATTTGTCAACAATTGTTGAATAATCTTTAAAGCGTCTTTATATATGATGATAATTATAAAGATTCCTTCCTTTATTTTTTTTTAGCAAGAAAATTACATTTGCTAAGGAATGTTATAGTTTTCTGGCGCATGCTACTAAAATGGACTGTCTTTCTTTCCCTTCCAATTAATTGATATAGCTTCTGTACAGATAGACATATTGACATTTCGCATTGTTTTCTTTTCTTACTGGTACCACTTTGGGCTTTGATAAGGAAATTCTATTCTGTAAAACATGTGAATTTTCATTCAAAAATCAGCAAAATACATGTGTAATGTAATTTTTCTTTAACTCTTTTAACTTTCTTAAACAAATTTTTAATTATCTAGCTTTATTTCTATTAGCTTTGATCCACGACTAAGGAAGAATTCATATGGTTGTTACCTGTACATAGAAAAGAATCTAGAACATAATAACTACAACTACAATTTCAATCTTCTAAAATGGACCATTTGATTATCTTCGAGCTTTCCCATTTGCTCTTCAATCATTGGTATTTGGTGATCCAAATCAATGTTGTAAGCAAGCTCTTTCTGAGCAACCTGAAAATATTTTGCATTTGCTCTTCCACAAGTGGTCGATAACCAATTTTTTAGAAGACTTGGCAATCACATTATGAAAAATATTGATGTCTGGCATAACTTCTTTCCAAGATAATGTGTTTCCAAAGATAGCACAAAGACTATTGTGAATAGAAATCTATGTCTTTTTAGTGAGCTTGTATTTCCAAAAAGTATGCATGATAGACTCGAAAAAAATTCTAACTAGACACTTAAGACGGTTGGTTACAAGAAATTGTATGTCATCGCCAATAGGTAGTGTGTGGAAGAACAATGGCTAAAAAACCTTTTTAGTCATGGCATTAGCTTTGAAATTGTAAATAGTAGCTCTGAGGTGCTACCATTTATATTCTTTAAGTTTACATCTTCATTTTGAGTTGAGTCTTTGTTCCAAGGACAAATCCAGGATGAATTTTCGATAAACACATTTGAGCATGGAGTGATTTAACATGTTGTTGTTAGACCATGTCCAGTCCTTCAAGAAGTTGCATTGAACCAAGAGTAGACATCTTAACAAGGAGTGAGTCATCCTCAAGTTGCAAAATTCTAATTATAGTTGTCTTGTCAGCTACACATAAGTGAAAAAAAACCTTTAAGAAATGCCAATGTTTCCATTGGTACCATTATAAGTGACACAAATCTTCAAACTCGCATATACCTATTTTTAAAAGACGTTTTTATTTCAGCCTAGACTACAAAGAAGGGGAAGATTGTTGATTTACACGTCTATTCAACCAAATCGATGAAGTGGGAAAGCTAAGGCCATGTTAAAGAGATTTGTTATTCCGTTCCAACAGCTCATAAATGTCACGTTGTGCTTTCCAACGAACTTAGAACTGACAACTTTGATATTTCCAATCAATTACTAGCGAAAGGGTCTTCGAGGGTCTGCATAGGAAAAGATACTCATCTCTCCACTCTTGATGGATGATTTGTCTGATCTCAACATAGGCGGATTAAATTTACAAGAAGGCAAAGAAGAATATGACCCGCTTGTGCTCTTGGCATCTAAATTATAAGTAGAAAATTTATTCTGCAATTGAAGATCATCATTTGAGGGCGGCCTTATCTTTGGAGCGCTGAAGGAGCGCGCTTTAGCCTTGGCAGACCTTACACGGGCCTGAACCCTGACGAGTGCTTGCATACACCTCAAAGTAACTGCTGCCTGCTTCCTTACCTGACGACCCCTAAACAATGCCTGGAGCCTCACCAGCCCTTTCAGTGCTCGTAGTGCTCTCCTCGCCTGTAAAACCCAAAAACCAAATCCAAAAGAGTGACAATAATCCCCTTCAAAAATAATCAAACGAAATTCTCACAGACCCGTTATTGTTCATCGAGAATGGTTACCAAAAAGCCTCAGAATGCAGTCTGGATTCGAATGACAGCCCATTCCTGTCATACAACCTTGAAGTCCTTTGGAGGAGCCCTCACTATTGTTGCCACTGCAGCATTATAGGCCTCTGCAGCAGCCTCAGATGCAGATTCAGCAGTCTCCACATTGAGATGTCTCGACTGCTTATGCTAACTTCCTTCGCTTCTTTCCCCTGACTCGTGCTCACCAGATATTTTCCACAGACCCCATTTTTTGGACTTGACGTTGGTAAGCTTCTTCTGTTCATGATTCAACAATAGCAATCAATCAGCTTGCTTGTAAAAGGGCAAATGAATCCTCCTTTGTAATTGGTTGCCCCCGTTTTGTATGCTACATCCTTGTTACTTGTAAATGGTCTCTTTGAGAAACTCTGAGGGCAATAGGCAATATTTATACCCTTCCATTATGTACGTCCAATCAGACAATAAAAGTATTCTTTTACCAGGTTCAGAGAAAATTGTTTTTTACAATGGACGATTATACTGTAGTTTCAAGCTAATTTTATCTAGCTTTATTTCTATTAGCTTTGATCCACGACTAAGGAAGAATTCATATGGTTGTTACCTGTACATTTTTCCAAGGTCCTCTTGGTTGCCCCCGTTGTTCAATGTATTTTTTTGAAGGGCTTCTTTTATGTGCTGCAAATTGTAACATAAAGGATCTTTTTAGTTTCTAGAAAAATGAGTATATTGTGTAGCTCACAGCTGCCTATGCCATACTAAGATCCCAATAGTGGCATAATTGTTGATTGGAACCGAGATTGCAGAGTGCACTGCCAGAATAATGCATATCATGGAGATATTCCATTTTCACAAACCTTAATACTACTGCCACTGCTAGGAAGCTTTGCATATTTCTTCTGCAATATCTGTTTTAATGTGCCTTTAGGGCTGCTTCAAAGCTTCTAGATAAGATAATATAAATATAAATAAATAAGAACTCGTTGGTAGTAGTTTCCTCCTAGAACTCGTTGGCTGCATGTATGCCTACACTTGAGAAGCACATGCTTTAATGATATCACTGAACTTTCAGATTATATTCTTGTATCCAGTAGCATCTAGAGGTTTTAGATAATGTATTGTAGTGATATTGTAAGGCACTATCAAAAACAATGTTGACAGGAGTAAGGATGGGAAATGTGACGGGAAATTTCAGTCATATGAGTTAAATAAGATAATGCCAAAGTTAAACAGCTTCCTTGAAATAAACAACTTCCTTGAAATGTAAAGTTGATTTATCCCTGATTTTGTATACAAACACTGTGATGACATCAATAATAGATTACAAATAATTTCAATGTTTTTGTGATTTTTAAGCATGCATAAGTGGTCAACTTGTACATGTGGAGATATAGATGCATTAGACATGTCTTTTACCGATGTGTTTTGTTGTTTAAAATTGGATTGGTGTTCTATTTGATTGCGCTAATTCTGTATCATATGCACAAAAATTGTGTTCCAGGGAAAGGTGAATCCCACTCAATTGTTCTGCTTTGATAATGGTTTGTGCCCAGGTAAACTTACATTCTCTTCTACAAACATTGCTTTGACTTTAAGATCATCTAAATGTATTCAAAACTTTTCATTTCTGAACTCTGCAACATCACTTGGTATATTTTGTTATCATTGTGATTTGTAATTTATGTAATTTATTTGATTTTGTAATTTATTTTCTATATTAGTTGCATTGAAGCTTGAAAATTTCATATTTCTGTTTTCATTAATATAGGAGAATATCTTAGGAATTTTTTTAATTAAAAGTACTATTAATTAGAATTTTACTTTCATTTTTTTTACAGTCATGGCTTCTTCTGGAACTCCTAATTTGTTTGAGAGGACCGATTTAGAGATTGCAAAATTGCAATCTATTCTCGAAAATCCAACTACAGTTGGGCAGTATAAAGCCCATTGTGAAAAAATATTGGTTGATCTTCGTAGAATAGAGACAAGTTTGAAAACATATAATCCATTTGATTCTGAATCAATAAAAAATTTATGGATTCACTAAAATCAAGTGTCTCAGGAGATGTAGGTTATAATGAGATTACATCACGACTTTCCGATAAGGAAGTCGTTAAGAGGTCTTGTTGGAGTTTTTATGCAGACAAACGGAAAATAAGGGCATATTATGTAAACAAATGTTCATGTCCTTTATGTGCCCCTTTGATTTATCCTAGATTTGTGGCCTCTCAAGGCCAATTTCCAAATAATGACCAATTACCGTTATACTTCATAATGATGCTACATGCTGAGGTTCACTTAAACCTAAAGGTGAACTATTTAGACATCCCTAGTTATTTGGGGCAGGGGCGTGGCCGTATTAGCCACAAGCAAGCATATAGAAAGGAGGGAGCTCCTGCAGTTGTTGACGCGTGGTGGCAACTTGTACCAAGGCCACAACCATTCTTATCGAGGCTTTCAGGATGTCGCAAAGCTTTTGTCGTTATGGACTGCACATGAGGTGCTATCGAGGGTCTTCTTTGGCATTGCTCGTGAGACCCAATTGATCTCTTCTGACCGTGTGGGTCAGTACCTTTAGAGACGCGATACTAGCAGTGGAGGTGCTAGTAGCACCAGTGATGCACGCAGTGAGGTATACGCTCGTGCATCTTTGATTTCCCCAGATGACTTTGAGCTAGTTACAGATCCCGCTCAGGCACGTCGGCTAGGACGCATCATGGCTGCTGACTTGTTGCGTGCGTATGAGGTGATTGCTCGGCATTGCAGCATTCCACTATCGGGGGTTTTAGATTTTATAGAGCAGAGTGGGAGTGTATCTTCTAGTCAGGGTACTACTGCCATTGCTGCTACAGATAGACTTCCTGTTTGGGATTGTCACACCTGATGTTCAACACATTTCTGTTCCGGTGTGTGAAAATTAAACCTTTAATATAATTAAAATTTATTTTAATTGATCATTACTTTACAATTTATTAATATTAAAATTAAACATGTACTTTTGTGTTTAGGCTTCTGCTCCAGTGTGTGGAGCTTCACAGCCCACACCATCTACCCGTGTCACATACACACAGACTCTTGACTGAGCACAACATGGATCTTGATGTTCCGGGTCTGAGTCAACTTGGCTTAGTTGGCGAGATATTTGCTGGTGTTGAGGTCGTGGATGACAATCCCATACATTTGGAGACGCGTTCCAGAGGTATAAATACATGTGTTTTAATATAATTAATATTTAATCTAAATTGAAATGTTAGAAATTAATGAACTTTATTCAAAAAACTTATTTATCAACTTCTTACATTTTATTTATTTTGTTTCACAGGGATCTACGGGACAGAGATCTACGGGTAGCGTAGATACTCCCAACATCCGCGCAGGGACAGATACTGAGGTAATCAATTGTACATATCAGTTATATAATGTATTGAATTAATCAAGAAATTGTTGTAGATTTTGCTTATATATTTTAATATATGGTACATGCTATATATAGTTTATGACATGTATATTCCTTTTTTTTAACATGCAGGGTGCAGCAGAGCGTAGTGAGGGGTCTGGCACTCGCCCTAGTGCACGGAGGAGACTTCAGTGATATTTTATAGATTTCAAACATTTTAGACATACTTTTGGAGATTTTAGACATGTATATATATTCATACTCATTCTAGACATTATTATTATATTTTGATATATGTCTTAGACACGTGTATTTACAATTATGGATGTGAATATAAGACACCCCCTTATCTTTCATTTTTGTCTCTTGATGATATCATAATAGGTATATAACTAGCAATCGCATGTGTTTCATGACATGTGAACGCCGAACGGTATATGTTATTTGATTTAGAGGCATAGTTATCTGAGTTTTACTATCGAGTTCGAATGCTTTTCTGTGAAATGTTTCAAAGACGTTTGTATCAAGAAAATGGAAAAGGGATTTGCAAATATTCCCAGTCTAAAATAGATAAAGATCACATCAGCTGATCAAATTGCCAATTTTTCCTTGTTTGTGTGTGAGACCTTATGTGGATCAAATTGCCAATTTTTCCTTGTCCTGTGTTTGAGCTCTGCACAAGTTTGATAATTCACGGGACTATATCAAAGCAGAAACTCTGCATAAGGAATAATAAGTCAACTGAAGCAAGTTTTTGCATGAATTCACAACAAATTATTTTGTAAGCTGGAATAGGAGACATACAGTTATCGTGGGATAGATTTATGAGAAATTATCTTCCTTGTTTCAGTCTTAACTACGTTAAAATGCCCCTACATTTATCATTGAAAAATACTCATCGGTTAAAAAAACTTTGGAAAGTGGGATTGGGTGAGTGAAATTATAAGGAAAATAATATTATAAATGTCATTGACAATACCGGAACCCAACTGATGAGAAAGTAGTGTACAAATGTTAGAAGGAGAAAGTTGGAGATGTGGTGTAGTGAAATAAATTGGATCCCATTGAAGAATTCTGGTTGGATCCCACCTTTTGACCAACACGTGAAAAGAAAATGCCAAAACATACACAAAAAGGGTCCTGGGGCGATGAAGTGTCTTGTTTCATTTGTCACATGTATGGCACAATTCCATAACAGGAGGGTTTCTGACTCTCCAATATACCCAAAAGCGGAATGGAACCACCCTGAGCTCTTGAGCTCTCTTAGAAACTGTACAGATCTGTTTACAAGAATTTGTTCGTGTTAGAAAGGAGCAAAGAATTTAGTTGACGGTGGGAATTTTTTGGCTTAAGAATGCCATGATACAAGTAAATGTCAATATCGTCCTTTTGAGTAGAATGCTTAAATGCTTTAGTCATTTTCACCATGAGCCTGCTAGATTTTATAGAGCATGTCCATACCCTGTTCCAAAGCTCCCATTTTGGCACAGGCAGGGAGGATGCTGACAAAGGTTGTGGAATTTGGCTTTACATCTGCCAATTGCAATTGTAAAAACCATAGCATACTCACTCGCAGGAATATTAAGGAACTCCATAATTCTGTCCCTCAAATCCTTCTCCAAGCTGCTTGATATACCATTTAATGCATGAGAAGTGAGGTTCACGGAGATCTGAGACAGCCCAAATGAAAAACACTCCGCCTGAGAATGAGACAAGAGCCCAAATCATTTGTCCAAAGGAATTGTTGGTGAAATGCTTGGGCATCATTCTTTACCTTGTCTTGGACCACAGCAGGAACAACAGAATTAGATATGGCATTTGTGAGCAATTTGGCAATAGTATTGGGAGCTATGGATTCAAGGTGTTTCAGGCACCAGGAAGTTTCTGGGACATCACACACAGACTTCACCAGAGAGCTGACTACTTCAAAACCCATCCATAAAAGTATATGTCAAGAACATGTTTGCTTCAATTCTTGAGTGGTATTTCAATTTCCTATGACCGTACTAAAGTGCCAGTGAATCCAGTACCCGATACAAGATTGGTTGGGATTGTATCAAGACACTTATTGAGGGTGTCCTCTACACTTTTTTCAACCCCAAATTCTTGAATTTCCACAGGGAGTTTGACAGGTCATGTTTCTCATGATTGTCTTTGGAAGGCATAGGATGTTTTGCTTGCATAGAAAAGAAGACAAGAATTCAATTATAATCTACAAACTCTATATAATGGATCAACTGCTTATCACTAACAACACACCATCTTTGTGTCAATTGTCTAAGCAGTTGAGAACACCCAAATGTTCATCATTTCTACTTCCACCACTAAATTTTTACAAAACCAACAATGGGAATTCAAGCTTAAACCCATCAAATGAAATTCATGTGCTGAGGACATTATTAATCACCGATTTTATCTGTACTGTTTAGACATCCAAATTGGTATTTGATGCCACACACACACCATCTTTAAAAGCACACAATAAGTAGTGCTAGCACATTCGGCATTGGGATACCTGCAGAATGCAAGTTTTTATGATTATGCTCTTTCATGGGATATACACACATAATTTAGAAGCTGACCTTACATAAACCCAGTGTTATCGGAACAGTGAAAGCAAGTATATAGGTTTAACCACTAGTTAATGATTAGAAATAGCATGTAGTAGCTGCTTGACTTTTCACCCACTTGAGGAATCGGGATGATTTGTGGGGCTTTCTTTCCCTATTATCCAGAATTTATATTTAATGTGGTAGTGCTGGGGATAGAGCAAAGGCAACAAGCTCCAAAAAGGCTAATGTCAAAGAAGAAGCATCCTAGGCAAGGCTGCAGTCCAGAAGTACGCAAGCCACATAATAACAGACTTTGCTGCTAATGTTAAAGTACAAAGTGGGGGAATGCATAAACTTTGTACCCTTACACAGTTTAACCTGTACACCCAGCTACAATATTCAATAACTATTAGGTTTCGTTATACATTTTCTATATGATCAATGTATGTCTGCTATTTTATTTTAATGCGAAATGTTCGTAGCACTACTCTGTTTTCAGATCATGGATCGCCGTTTCTTTTGGATGGAAGCTATGTCGAAGCATACTCTTTGTGCTTTCTTATTGCTCCTCTCAATGCAACCACAATTTCAATAAACATGTCTGCAATTCCTGTTGATCAGTAATTTCTCGTTTTCTGAGTGATCCGGAGTCATTACAAATAACACATTGATGAAATAGTTTGCCAGGGTATTATGTCATTCAGTTCCAGATTCCTTTGTATTTTGAAGGAGATTATTGTATGTGACAGTTAAATCGATCACAAGCCTCTATGAATCTGATCCTACATCATAGATGATAGAATTGATTGATGAACACTGTTTTGAAATCAAAGCAGCTTTGATGCATTTCATAGGGCAGGATGTGCATATTGCCCTCTGGAACCTAGATATTACTTTTAGCTTAGTGGTGAACAACTAAGCCCTTTTGCATAGAGATAGGATGTGGATTATTGCACGGATATAGTATTACGATGGCTTTTGGTTTTAATGCCCCCTCTAGGACATAGAACTTTATGAATTTTGTTATATTTCAACACGATATCAAAAACAAAAACCCAATCTGAAAAACATAAAATATTGTTAACTTGTCCATTGCTTTTTTCCTGTGCTTCTCGATCTGCCTGCTTTCTTTCCTGATCCCTTGGCCTCCTTTGTTTTGCTTTTATTAACTTTAGATTTTGATAGACCAGCTTAGTCATCTTCAATCTCCCTGCTCATTAGCTTTTCTGATTTTTAAGACATAACTCTTGGCTTTAATTGGTTAACTTTACTGGCTGGTTCATGGTTTTTCATAAGGACCAAGCCCCTCCTGTTCTGTCTCATCGAGGAAGCTATGTCAAGAGCATAGCCGCTGCTCTTTGTGCTTTCCTTATTGCTCCTCTCTATTCTGCTCTTGTTTATGGCCTCCCCACAGTAATACCCTTCCCTCTTGTCATCCCTGACCCTTACTATACTGACAGCTTTTCTTCTCCCTTTCCCAGCAGGACTTTCTGAAAGACATCTGAGAGATGAAATAATGCAGACATGCAGAGTCGTCAATTTCTACAAGAGTGAAGAACAGACAGATAGTGACCTAAGAAAAACAATAAAAGACCCTTTCTACTATACAACACTCTATTTATTGTGACAGTTAGAATCCCCAGTAACTCTGGTTTGAACAAAACAGAAATCAAAACAAGGGCTTTTTTCTTAAACTTGGTTATTTTGTTGCTGTTTCAGAAGACTTATATGAAAACCATAAAAAAAACTAAGGCTTCCAAGGAAAAATGCCTCCGTCTGCCAAAACAAGCTCCAAAACAGAATCGTCTGCTCATCTTTGACTTATCATTTTCTTTAATGAGTATAGCAGCTATGCAGATTCCCAGAAGGCAACTAGGAAAAACATTGCATACATTAAGGTCCCTTTTGGTAAACTTTTTTTATTCCCGTCTAAAGGGTAAAAATTACTAAAACATGAAATACATAGCAGCAAGTGCTGAATACTTTTTTCGCTCGAGGTCTTTGCAGCTACATTTTTTTGA
This sequence comes from Taxus wallichiana var. yunnanensis, assembly GCA_018340775.1. Lineage (NCBI taxonomy): Eukaryota > Viridiplantae > Streptophyta > Pinopsida > Cupressales > Taxaceae > Taxus > Taxus wallichiana. The sequence continues at coordinate 718,946,555 of CM031240.1, read as the reverse complement.
TGTGGCTTAAACCTAGTCTAAATTGCAGAGTAAAAACACAGGCATGAATCAGGTACATCACTACCAAAACCAAACAGAGAAATCGGTCATGGGAGCCTGTTGAGATTTAATATTTCTCTGAGCAAAAATTCTGGATGTTCTGAATGTAGGTCGCTATTGGGCTCAGAAAGTACAGGTTCCCTTCACTTTTAATTTCTCTGTATGTGAGCCAAATTGAAGCATTTCAACTAAATAATACATCTGACATGTTTAGATAATTGACCTTCAGCATAAGAACACAAACAGAGATCAGATTACAATAACCTTCAATGCAGGCTCATCAAATCCGTCTCTTTGGTGTGATTGTTTCAAGTGCTGTTCATAAAGTTTGGCTGTCATAGCATTGACTGTTGACTGTCCTATCCGATTTTCAGGATTGATTGAGTTAGCAGCACCAATAATAGATGGATGACTCATGTTCCTCCTTATCTGGGCAAACATTTGCTGCTCTTGTAGTTGTGGGTTCTGTTGTTGTTGCTGTTGCCATTGCCTTTCCTGTTGTTCATGCTGTATCTGCAGCTCCCTCACTTTTGTTTGTTGTATCTGTAACATTGCCACAAATATGCACATTCACACCACCAAGTACATTAAGTATAGAAAAAAAAACACAAACAAACGTAAAATATACTAGAACAGTTGAAATGAATGAAATTCTTTCTTTATTGAAACATGATCAAAGCACATATGATTGCAACATACAGAGTTACCATAAAGAACTCGATGTCTGATCAGGGAATTTCTTACCAACTGGCTCTGTACAAACTTTACCCTCTGACATGAAAGTCTTGGCTGACAGTTGGAGACCTCTTTTGACAAGATAGTCGTGAATGTACACATCCAGCCTAATCAGGGAAACAAGGAAATTGGAAATCAGAATATTAACCTGAAACTAAAATCTGAATTAACCTCCATAAGCTTTTATCTGTAATACGTATATATGTAATTCAATTTAAACAACAAAAAGAATACTATTCAACATCAATACTCCTTTATTTACAATTCTGCATTACAGAATGCACATTACCTAGAAAAGCCAATGCTCCCCTTGACTCAACTTTCTTTCTCTACCTTTCTCATAGAAGTGAATTGAATCCAAAATGACTCCGAATATATAAGACCTCCCAAATCTAGACTTCATCTTTCATGATGACTACAATGGGGACTTATTGGAAGTTATAATCTAGAACTTTATTCTAAATCTCGATCTTTCAAAATAAACAAACCCCCAAACATTTTCATATAACTCGATTTTCTAGAGTTAGATTTTATGATCAATGTACAAAACAATTACTAAAACAGGCGATTAATAAAGAAAGGCCATGCAACCATGTATAATTTGACAGTTGCAGTGAACTGCCATACCTACAATCATAACTTCTATTTGAGTTGATCTGTCATATTCAAAAGTCTCCATTCATGAGTTCATTGAGCACCTTACATGAGTCAGGCTGGAATACATTTGAAGACCATGTACATTACCAAATATGATAATGAAGACATTTTAAATATCTTCATGTATATGCTGAATGCATATAATTTGCAGAGGTACAGGGAAGTTAAATTATAGGTATAAAAAAAAGCTTTCGTAGCTATGTTCATTTGCGGTGAATGTTTAAAGTTTTCTATGTTCATTTGTGGTGAATGTTTTGTTTGTGTTCAAGATAACTATTTTTTGGGCCATTGTTGTCTTCTTGCCTCACCATCGGTGTGAAACATGTATTGTCTTCTGCTGTCATCACCTATCACAGTCCTCAATACTCCAGTCAGTCTACAAAATGGAAAATTCTGAAAAACAAAACATGGTTAAAATTTGTGATAATCTACGATGAGCCCGCATAAGGGTGTGTAGCTTGTACGTGTGCTGCGAAAAAGTTTATCAAGTTGTATGATTTCAATCCAATTAAAGAAAATTAGGATTAGAGATTGTTATAAATGTAATTCCAATAATGAAGTCAGGTCCATGGAAAGAGTGTACAGACAATCTATCCCAGGGAACTTATAGAATTGTATGCAGCTAGGAGAGAGAGAAATCATTTGCTTATCCTGCTCAAGCGAGGATGCTAAGGATTAAAAGGACAGGTGAATGTATAGGAATTTAGGCAGAATATAAGAGTATTATTAAAATAGAAACCTATGTGAATAGCTATATTATCTCATGTTATTATGAGATGTGTTCTGGACATTTCCATACCAAAAGGTTTTAAATTGTAGATTTCAGTATTTTACTGTTGTTACAAGTATTTAATTGAACTTCCAATGGAAGCATCATATAGGATTCAGGAATATGTATATTATCATATTCTCTGGCTCCCATTACATATGTATTCTATTATGCGTATCATTTAGCTTCGTTGCCATTCGCAATTTACTTTACCTGAAACTAGAATGGAGTTGGCCACAACAAAACAACAGTTCCGATCATTGACCAATAAAGGTTGTCTGCCATAGACTTTCCCATTTTGGACCGATTAGATTCCAATAGCATCTAATGAAATCTTTAAAGCACATTATAGCCAACATTAAGAAGAGAAAAATAAAGCATTTATATAATTGTAATTCAGACATGAGACTGTTTTCCAATTGCTACTAAAGTAACATAAATTGGATTCAAGTTCGAAAAAGAGGGAGGTAAACAATCAAACACATCAACATGCATGACCAAAAGGAGGATCCCATAGTAAGAACCCCAAATGTCCAAATGACCCAAAAGTTCCAACAATACCATCGCCATGGGTGCAAAGGCCTTTGGAGGATCACCTTTTAGCCTTTACGCAAAAAATATCAGACATAGGTATATATTAATTTTTGTTGGTAGCATTAGCAGATTAATTTTTTGGGTTTGTTTTGTGTTTTATATGTTTTATTTTTGCACTTTATGTGCTAAATGTTGGGGGGGACGGGGGAATTAAGAATCATATTTTGCTGTGGGTACGGCTTAGAAAGAAGTACAGGGATGGCAGGTCAGGTATGATGGATATGTCTGCACACGTATCCGTCTGTGCCTGACCTGCCACCCCCATATCCTATATGTATCCATAGCCGTTTCCAATACGTATCCATACCAGAAACGAACCATACCTGACTCCTACCCCTAGGGCCTGCCATACTGGTATCCTAGAAGGAATCAACAACTCCAAATGAGGGGAATGGCTTTCTCTGTTTTTGAACAACTGAGTCTTAATCTCAAGCTCAGAGAACCTTGCCATGACTCAGTTTAATCGGTCATCTGAACTCAAAGAGTGAAGAGTAACAATCCATTTGGCTCGAGGATCATTACTTAATAATATTTAAGCACATTCCAACAAATCATATACTCTCACTTCAATCCTAAACATCCAAACTGTTATTATAGCTTTTCTTCATTTGTATCATCCCATCAGAGTTAAGAAGAGATATTTCACCAAGAAAAATAGTATCGGTTCCCATTCCAATGCCTTTGATTAGCATGAATTAATTAAGAAAATTCTTTGATTGGTTTCCTGATTTCAAAAAGTTCTTTCCCCATTGGCGTTTGATTTTGAGATCATGTCAATGCCATCCTCATTTTGTATCAAATACGTCTCACATGATTCTTATTGATTGGATTTTCCGATTACAATCCAACATGTAATTGTTTTAAGTAATTTCGAAAAAGAAATCACTTGGTTCCTCAAAGTTCGAGTCATTGAGTCCTCTTGGGACCTTGCATACAACATTTTAATTTCACTTGCAACTAAAAGGACAAAATCTTTTAAGAAACTCCAATAGGTTTTAAAGAATAAAATACCAAAGTTATACTTCCACCTCCAGCATGTGGCATTGGGTTAGTGCCAAAGAATTTTGAATACATTATGTTTAAAATCAAGCCAGATAAACCTCAATAATTTTAAAAACTCTTGAAATTTGATTCAAGTGAATATGTACACTTGGAAATATTTAAAATTGTTCCTTGTGTATATGTCCAGTTAAAGTTGAGGTTTTTATCAAACATCATTTCTTGTTTCATTAACAATTTTCAACAGCACATGTAAGGGAGAACCAGTTATTTTGTTTGTCTTCTCTCTCATACCATTTTTAAACTTTTTGGAAGAAAGCATTCTAAGCATTGCAAACCCATGACTGTTGCTGATTGAATGAGACATACTAATTTCAAGGCCAGTACAATAATGTTGATTGAACAAATTTCATTATTCAGAAGCAGCCATTTGAGTCCTAGTGGCCTGGCAAAATAACGATATGGATACTATTGTCTACTTGTGACTTGTCTTTCCTTTGTGTGTAAACAGGATAAGATACTTATCACCACAATGAAAAAACTGTTTAAAAATATATAAGCGTGACCTCTGAATTATGCAGTTGTGTATAAGATGGAAAACAGTCCTTCCTAGAATCAGTAATTGGACATGGTTAAGAACTAGTTAGCTTACCAATTAAGCTGAAGAATACTGTATTGTGCGAGGAAGGCCTGAACATCCTTTTACCTGATAAAAACTAATACAAGGGAGTGCCTCTATATATATATCTTCATAGTAAGACATGTTTTGTACTTACAACCAGTGATTTAATTCAGTGAAATAATTATCCAAATTGCAATGAGTAATATATTTTATAAGTTTCCATTCAATTGATATCTGATATTTCTAGACACAATATCAAAAATTGGCATGCCAAGCATCAAATTTTGTTTGCCATATATACTGACACAATTGAGAATGCAATGGGAAGTTTATGCAAGTAAAAAATCATGCATGTAGCATGCATAAAGCCCCTCTCCTTCCCATTATGGAAATTAATATTTTATTTTAGCATATTACATCAAAGATATAATATTCCATCAAAGATATCTACATAGTACACTTTATCCTGAAAACCATAATCTTTATCTTTCTTCCCCATACCCCCAGCTCAAAATCTGTTAGCCCCAAAAGAAGTCTTGGTTATGGAAAGACATCCTATTTTGTGCTTAGCAGTTTATCCTTTAATTCAATGAAATATCATGTCAAAATGCCTATGTTTGAACACCAGCTACCCCATGTTTGAACACCTTTAAGAAAGCAACTTTCAATATTTTGAACTTTATTAGAAAACATCAAATCTGAGACGTGAAGCAAATTGATGCAAACAAATGCCATTTATAATTGGTCATAGATGGATGTTAATGTCAATGTGTCACTAGGCTGAGACAAGTCACAAGTGATGAGAACTAATGCGGATACTCTTGAACTAGTGATGTAAGTTTATCTTGCAGAAAATTTAAAGGCCACCCAATGAGATCCCAACAAGCAAAAATTACATAAAGGTGTGATCCTGATGAAATGTTGAACGGATTACCACATAAAATAAAGCGTTGTCAAAATAGCAGGAACAAATTCTTGGCTCCAAGCAGATTGAGATTTAAAAGAGAGCACGCAGGCCTTTGTCATGAGTGACTTCAAACTATTCATGATGTGATCAAAAAAGTTATGATTCTCAAGATGAAAGCAGGATTGTGTTAAGACAGTTTAATCCAAACTTCGAGTTAGTCCTATGTCTAATCGGACAATAAGCATCAATACAACTCATTCTAATTGACAAAACAAGAATAAGCAAATGATTGCATTAAATCTCCTCAGTGAAATACTAATGAAATTTAGCCAACATTAAAAGGGAAACAGTAGTCCAATCTCTGATACCACTGATGCAGTTTCAAGCATCAGAAAGATCTGAAAAATGTAATGTTGCAATTGATCCATAATCAGCCTATCATGAGTCAATAAATCATGTTTATACCATACATACTTCCATGTAACAACCATATCACAATACTTGTAAACCATAAACCATCTCACAACAAGTAAGAATCACAAGTATTAAACAACTTTATTGTATAGTGGTCTCCATAGTCCCTTCAAGTAGAAAATACAATGCTATCTAGCTTAATAGTTTATTACCAACAAGGTTTAGTAATTTATTCCATGTCCTTCTATATAATACCAAGTGGCTCTGCTCGTTGTTCAATGACTTGTAAAAGTTTTTCATGGTCTTCTACATCTAGTCTCCATTTTTTGCGTTTACTATTTGTAGTCTTCACCTGCTGCAATTGTAACCCTGTAGCAATTATGTGATGGGTGTAATGATACACCTTTTTGTCTGGTTTGTAATCAACAAAGTGAATCCCACTTTGGAGGGCTTTCACTTGTTGTAAGTATGTTCCCTGCACTACAACCGAGCCAGTAAAAAATGTTGTCACTTCACTTGTTATTTCACATGTTAGCTTTGTTCTCTCCTCTGTGCAACGCAACAAGTAGTACTCCACTTTCTCAATATTGGCTTCTTCAGCAATGACTGCAAATACATCTCCTACAACAAAATGCAAAGAAACATTCAATGATCGGATGTATAGTATAAATTATATACATATATATTTAATTATCAAATTATACTTGATCCTTTCAAATAAAACATACCTTGTTTAACCAGTCCAGATATGTGGTCATAATCAGTTGAAATTAATGGCACATCTTCAAAACTATCATCATGATCTGATCCATATGTGTCATCCACAACTAAAGGAACTTGCTTCCACTCACCTACATACCCATGTTTTTGACTATTGCACTCTGAATATGATTTGTTCATGCATTCATAACAAAAACAAGAATAATCTCTTATGCATTGTCCGATTATTACTATCCATAGTCATCAAAGAGTGCAAAGACCTAGAATTGGGAATCCTTTCACATCCATACTTTGTCCTCCGATCAATACCTTCATTTAATCATGCTCAAAAGATCAATAAAGTTTAAAACAAACAACAAAAATCAGAATAAAAAAATTTAAAGTTAGTAACTTGTAGTTCACTTAATAAATCACATCAAGATTTACATATCTATGTTTTAAATGTGCATGTACCTGTTATCTCCCAAAATACTCTGTGTGGGGTTGAAGTGTGTGATGTTGAAGCCTGTGATGTTGAAGCCTGAGGTTGAAGCTTGTGAGGTTGAAACCTGAACTGCAAAATGTTTCTTACACCATTCAACAATGGTGTGGGCATCAATCAATCGATCTCCCTCATAATCAAAGCTTTGTTTCTTTAGAGCACGTTTGATGCATGCACCCACACCATCGTGTTCTCCCTTCCCATGACCACTCTCAAAAAAACTCCATAAATGAGGAATTTTGTGATGACGATGATAACGACTGAGTGCAAAGAAAGGGCGAGAGGATTTGAATTGTGATGCGCAACCATCTGACCAAACAAAATGGTGATCTATTTGTATTCCTCACTGATGAAGATATTGAAAGAACAAACCAAAACAATGTTGCACAAAGTGGGTGTCATGTTCCTTGTCATCACTTATATAGAAGTGATACTCCTTCTTGATCATTCGCTTCACATATGTACTTTCAACCCCATCCAAATCCAATTGTGCATGCCTATAAAATACTTGAACCATGATAGTAACCTGGTCAGTATGATAATACTGTGTTTGAATTTCTTTTTGATGAGAAAATGAGTAATTCTCAGCAAAATCAACCACGGACAATATGGAACCAATAGGGAATGTGTCCCTATTAGTCTTGAATTGTGTAGCCTGCCACTTTGAATAGTGAGAATGTTTGATGTACGGACTAATTAAACTTCGGAAACTTTGCATGAATGTAGCAATGGGGATTTCCTCTTCTACCAAATCCAACCTGGTTGCATCTTTTCCAAGCCTTGTTGAATATTTTATGTATTTGAACCTACAAAATCAATTCATAACATGGACAAATTGTCATGTATTCATTTGCAGTAAAATAAAAATCAAAATAAAATCTAACATCCAAATTTAAAAACATAAATTTATATATATCACCTCTTGCAAGCAACCAGGTTAACTGTGTCCAAATCTTCATTTGTTTTTGGCAATAATTTCAAGTCCCCACACTTGTCACAGACACCTTTGATGCAAGTCATACGATCATCAACATGATCATCAGATACGTTGCAAATAATTGAAGTTATGAATTCACTGACACGTGTAGGTGGGGCAATTTCTTCTCGTAACTTTCTATACACCTGAAAAAAACATAGATTTTGAAATACATTAATTTTAAATCACATGTCTCAAAAAATGATATTTAAACAAATTTTAAATATATAGATATAAATGAAAGCACGCCTCAAAATATATATACATTGAATCTATAAATTTTTATGTACCTGATAGTGATAATCAAACTCAACGTGATAATGACAACAACATGTGTCAAGGACTTTATCAGCTCGCACATACCAAGGCTTCAAATTTTCAAACATTCGTTGTCCAATCTTAACATCTGGATTTTCTTCTGTAAACTTTATGTACATCTCATGTTGAGTTATTTCAAGCCAATGTTTTATATGTTCGTCATAGTTATTGCGAGTTACCCTATGTTTTAAAACATCCCTCACATTCGGAGAAGGACGAGTCCTCTCAGTCCAAAAATCAGAAACTATCTTCACAATATTATCCTCTATTTTATCAGAACGTGGATTTCTACACATTAGTGCCCAATTTCCTTCCATAGTAGAGTCATCCAATGTCTTCCTCCTTTTTGCATACCTGCTAACCGTCTTTCTAGATAAACCCAATGCCTTGGCAAAGGCGGTAACATGACGATTCTTTGTTGTATCTTCACTTACAACTGAAGTTAATATTGCTCTACGAGAAATACTCTTATCAGCAGACCTAGTTTTTGTACCCAAAGAACTTATTCCTTTAAAAACATTCCCAACAAATTCTTCTTCTACACGTTTTGAATTTTTCCGTCCAAAATCAACACCTAACAATTCTAATGTTTCCCTCATATCAACATGATTCAAGAATGTAACCAACAAATGTGCTCTAGCAACTGTAGTCAAATTAACAAATTCACCATATACTATCTCTACACTTTTTGTTGTTTTCTTTCGTGATAGTGGTTCTTGTTCGGAAAATTCTTTTAATTTTTGTAAATCCATCTTCACCAAGTGTTTCACATTCTTTTTGGGAAGTAATTCCATAACTTTTGATATCACTTCAGCATAATGTTGCGCATCATGATCTGTGTCCATAAACATACACATGGGATCCTATCAAAACCCTTGCCTTTACGCAATCTAAAAAACATAAATTATCATATTTAAACCTTAGAACTAAAAAAAAATTAGGATCTATCAAGGGTTTCTATACATATGTACCAATTTTTGCAGCGTTGTCTTTCACTTGTTGTGTCTCTCTCTCTCTCTCTTTGTGCCCTCCTACGAACAGATCTTCTAGCATTCTTCTCTGCATTCTCTTCCTCGGTATATTTTCGTTTCTCATTCTTTGCATTTCCCATGATTCATCCACTTCAAAAATTTTCACCCGCACACATAAATCGTGATAGATCTGAATGTGTAAGAGTAAACTTGATACAAAACTATATGTGCATGCATGCATGCAACTCTATTTATATACAAATCTCAGTAGAAATTATGTTATTTTTAATTTTAGTTTTCTATAACTTTAAAACAACTTTTCTAAATTTAATAGAATTTATATTTAATATGTAAAACAACTTTTCTAATTTAATATTACATATTTTTGGTTAAAAACAATTTAAAAAAACACACTTACTTTAAAACAAAAAAATATGTAAAAAATTAAATTTAAAACATAAAAAGTGAACAATATTAAGTAAGTAACTTGTAAAATATTAAATTTAGAAGGGGAGACGCAATTGTGAATCATTAAATCTAGAAGGAGACGTTTTGGCGGCGCTTTGGTGGCGCGAGAGGGGTTCGCGCGAAATGGGGTTCGCGCGAACCCCATTCACGCGAACCCCATTTCGCGCGAACCTGCTGAGTGGCAGTGACGTGGCGCCCAAATGGCACATTTTGGCTCCAAATCCTTTTGGGGGACAATTGTGAGCCAAAATCTGCCACTCGGATGCCACGTAATCGGGTAAACGAAATAGTTAACTTACAAAATTTTGACACAAAATTCATATTTTTATTGGCTTTCTAAAAATGTAATTTTCATTTTTTAAAAATCTGTTTTGCTATTTATTTTTTAATTTTTACTAACATACGGTATTTTAGGACAATCAATAGTACACAATCAACCAAATTTGAAAAATAGTACAATATATCAAAAAAATTTGAAAAAAATATACTTAGTATTTGTTGAATTCTTCTTCTTGCCTGTGAAAAAAAAATTAATTTCGATATAAATATTAAAAGTTATTGGCATTGAAATATGGACGCCATTTATTTTAAAATATAGTTACTAAATAATTAATTAAAAAAAAATATAAGTCAAAAAAATATGAAATTTTGACAGCACGTCAAAATTATAATCTTGAACATATATCTAAAATTTCATAGTGAAAAGATAAGTTTTCATTTTAAAAAACCACCGGGGGACAGTCATTCCTCTTTAATAACATAAGAAACAACATATGAATAAAATTAAGAAAAATACTAGATTTTTTGCCAAATATTTTTAAAAAATATACATGTATTCTACACTCTAAACACAACATTTCGTTAGTTCGTAGAATTTCATGAATGTGTACGGTTTTGTGGCTATTAACTTTAGAAAATCAATTAAACTGAAAATTCATGTTTACTAAGGTACAAACCATACCAAAAAGTGGGACATTTTATTTTTTGATCATTTTTTAAATGGGTTTTTCGTAAAAGTTTTGAAAAGGAAGCAATGCCATAGTTTGTGAAATATTTGACATCTTTCTCCAAATATTTGAATCTCCTTTGCGGTATTGTAATATTTCGATTGGTTTCTTCTCTACGAATGATTAATATAAGGCTTCATTTTGAAAGTTTTTTCTATTCGTACATTCTTTGCTTGAAATTCACTCCACCTAGTCTTCTCTGTGATTTCTTTGCTTTATCTTCTACGGTCATGTGGGTTTATCACCATTGCATGATTGTGGGGTTTTGATATGGATTTCTTCTAAAACCTGACCACCTTGGAGTCCTATATTCCACAATGGCCACCATTTTCCTTCATGAAGCTCGGCCTTTTCTGAGTTCCCTGTGGTTGTTCGAGACTCATTTTCTCGTTTTGAGCTTCTCTTTGAAGTGGCCGCCGTGATTCATCACTTTGAACTTTGTACCATGTTATTGTTAGCATACGTTGGTTATTAGGTGTCTATCTTATCACATTATCTCTTCTTCCATCATTCTCTGCTTATTGTGGATCTTCTCCATTTAGTTAGGGAGTCTAGTATGATTTCTGTCCTATAAATACTGTACGTGTGCTTTGTGTTATACAGAATAACATGAGATAAACTATCTCTTCTATTTCTCTTTTCTGGCTCTCTCTCTCAGTTTGGTATCAGAGCAAAATATTATTATCCTGAGGAGCCCCGCTGATGCTAGCAGGGGATCTTGCTGCAGACGCTTGAAATCCCTCATGAGCCTCTTCCTCGCAGGTGTAGACATTGACGGCCTGTCTTAAACTGCGACCTGCTCTGCCAGCAATCAACGTGGACGTGACGGAATTCACCAACAATGACGGTTCAGCCAAAACACGCGGCTCCAGGACAGGCGTGAGTACCCGCTGAGTTTGAGCATATCACTAAGCGGAGGAAAATAAGCCTGTTCCAGAACGTGGAAGTTCACGTGGAGAACTGCTGAAGTTTTGGTATCTTAGTCTTAGTGCAGGTTTCGCATGCTATCTTGCTGTCAGGATCCTGCTCGAGACATGCATCCAACACTGCGTCAGAAATCTGATCACACAGCTTGTCCGGGTGTCCCTCGTTAACAGACTCCGATGTAAACAGAAAGATCTTTGAGCATCTTTTGAGATCGAAACGCTGGGATACTGTTTCATCAGTTTTTGAATAGATTGAGTAACCTGCTTGGATTCATCGACGGTCATATTAACTGCAATAAAAGCGAGCAGTGGCACTAAAATCAATTACATCGAACTCACGGCCAGCCGAGCCATGTTCGAAACCTGAGCGTGTTGGAGACCACAAGCTGGACGTGGAGATCTCGCGGAGAGAGAACTTATTTCTGTGCGCGGAGACCTTCAAAGGCTGTCGAGGTAGTTTTGAGTCTACAACAGTTTCTTCAACACTACATCGAATGTCGAGTGTAGACAACTCGATTGAAAGCGTCAACAACACGGTCGCCACAGCTGAAAGCCACAACATCAACTCATTGCCTAGAGAACACCGTGGAGAAGCTCTGAGAGCTCGGGTTCTACTTTGCTTTCTCAACAAGCTTGAAGTGCGGCGATCTTGCATTTGACAAACTTGTTCAAGAAGGACTCCTTGAGTACTTTCTTTTCAACGTCATTTCTTAAGCAAAGCGAGTACGGGAAGAATTAGAAGCCGGATACGACGCCGATTGTGACGACGAAGAAGAACACCCTGCAAAGCGTCATCGTCTCACAAAGACGTGAATATCACGAGCATCTACGAGCCAGTAATTCTAGACAGTGAGTCCAAATTGTAATAACTTTTTCAAATAAATAAATATTTTTTTATTACAATGTCTCTGCTCAGAAGTTAATTCATCGGCTCGACGTTTCTCAAAGGCCTAATTTTGCGGCCTGGAAGACAAAAATGAAGACAATCCTTTAGTTTGAAGGATTATGGGGAATTGTCACAGGGTTTGTGCCTACTCCCACAGCCCCCGATGAACTAATAAAATATGACATGGCTAGTGCTAAAGCCTTGATGCTGATAATGCTCAGTATCAGTGATGACGTGAAACCGCATGTTTGGAATGTGGAGAAACCCAAGGAGGCCTAGGACAAGTTGGAAACCATTTATGAAGCCAAAAATCGAGACAAATATTCTTCATCTTGATCGAAGTTTGCACACCCTCTCTATGGGGTCTAACGAGAAAGTGGAGGAATTCTGCGTCGCGTGGCTAAGTTGAGATTGGAGTTATTAGTGCTCGGTGAAATGGTAGCGATAAACTACTCGTCCAATCACCTTGAGAGCACTCCTTCTCAATTTCGAGTGTTTGTTACAACACGAATGTGTCTAAACAAACAGTGACATTGAAGAGCTTGTGAATTTGCTGCAGCGGGGAAGAAGCTATCACTTCATCGCATGGGAGTCTCGGGACAAAGCCTTGTTCTCAAAGCCTAATCGTGGCGGAGAAGAATCGGAAAGGTCCCCCAAAGTAGCCAAATCCGGTCAACCCAAACAGAAAGATCAAAAGTCAAAGAGATGGTGTCACATTTGCAGAACCAATACTCACGACATTGATCACTGTTGGCACAACTGACTGAAACAAGGGCCTTCAAGCCATACAAGCACATCCGGGCGCGAAGATTTTCAAAAGTCTAAATGACGCGTCCCGATGGAGAAAGCAAAAGGACATCTTGCAGCCCAACAAGAAGATGATGACTCTAATGAGGAGACATCAGAAGGAGCTCATTGTAGTAAGAATCTTGTACTCGTCTCTCAAACTTCTCAGCCCATGAAGAAAGTCTGGTTGATAGACTCTAGTGCAAGCAAGCATATGTCAGGTGACAAGAAGCTGTTTGATTCACTACACGAAGAGCCAACTGGAGATCGAGTTCGGATAGCGGATGACAAAGAGTACATTGCAGAAGGAATAGGGAATGTGACCATTCCTTTGGGGCCACGAAAATGTACACTTACAAAGGTACTATATGTTCCTGGCTTGACTAGCAACCTTTTGTCAATTACTCAGCTCTTGAATCATCACCTTAAGGTTGAATTTCTTGTTCAAAATGGCATTAAATCATGCTTAATATCCAGACATAAGGTACGGTTCTTGCTAAAGCTTTTTTAAAAGATAAGTTATTTGCTTTGAATCTTGTTTCATCTTCGCAAAGTAGCTTTATACGCTTCAACAATAGAATCAACTCGCCTATGGCATTTTAGATATGGAAACTTGTTGGTTGGTTCATTGCACTAGATGAGTTCAAAAGTAATGGTCCGTGGACTACCCAAATTGTCCAGTTCCTTGCCTATTTGCCCCTGCTGTCTTGCAGGAAAACAACATAGAGATCCATTTCAAGCGAGCACATTCCATGTCAAGAAGTGTTTGGAGGTAGTTCATACCGATCTGAACGGCCCATTACTCGCTTCGTTTTAGGATACAAATACTTCTAGTTGTTCGTAGATGACCACTCTCGCAAGATGTGGGTATATTTCCTAAAGCGAAAAAGTGAGGCTCTTCTTCTATCATCGTGTTGTCAAAGAGTCTGGACAACCACTTCTTCTACTCCGCTCAGATCGAGGGGGGGAATTCACATCAAAGAATTTCTTGGCCTTCCTAAACCATCACAAGCATTAAGCGACACTTTCTGCTTCCTCACACCCCAACAAAATGGCATTGTTGGCGTCGCAATCACATAAAGTGATGGAGATGGCTCGCTACACGCTATCAACTCGCAAAGCTAGGAGAACGCTATTGGGTGCAAAGCAGTACAAACGGCTGTATATCTTCTCAATAGGGCACCGACAAAGATTCTACTGAACAAGACACCAGAAGAGGTATGGAGTGGTAAAAAACCATCAATTTCTCATTTGTGAGTATTTGGTTGCACAGCATACATGCATGTCCCAGCTCAGAAGAGAAAGAAGGTAGAGCCAAAAACACTCCTGTGTATCCTTCTTGGCTATAGTACTACCTTGAAGGCGTATCGTCTCATGGATCTGAGACAAAGAAAATATACGAGAGTCGAGATGTGGTTTGTGACGAGTCATCCTTTGACTCAATAGTATCAACAGAAGATCCACTTCCAAACACATCTCACCAATTAGTCTCTAAATCAGATGATGAGCTAGAGGAGACTACTCAGAGAAAATAAATGCTACCAGGAGAACTATTTGTTGACCTTGGAGAACTAGAGAATGTGACTGCACATCAATCCTCATGGCAACGACACAGTTCTTCTCAAAAGCAGTCAAGTTCTCATCCGAAGTGGGTACAAAGAACTATCAAGGACTCAAATTTGCAACAACACCCAGATACATCATCCGGAGTCAAAACAAGGAGTCAAACAAGAAATGAGGTAAACTTTGCACTTATGAGTTCATTGATGAATAGCTCCGAGCCAGATAATGTTCGTGAAGCACTCAGTCAAACTCGGTGGAAGGAATCTATGGAAACAGAATATGACTCGCTCATGAAAAAATCGAGACATGGGAACTTGTTGATCCGCCTACTGGAAAGAAACCCATAGGCTGCAAATGGGTCTTCAAGACAAAATATAAAGCGAGATGGATCCATCAAAAAACATAAAGCATGACTTGTAGCCAAAGGATATGCTCAGAAAGAAGGCATCGACTATGAAGAAACCTTTGCACCCACTGCGAAGATGAAGACCATCAGAGTAGTTTGTGCACTTGCAGCACAGAAAGGATGGAGACTTCAGCAGATGGACGTCAAGAGTGCTTTCCTAAATGGTGATATGAAAGAAGAAGTATACATGACCCAACCTGAAGGATTTGTTGATGAAAATCAGCCTAAAAAGGTATGTCGTCTCATCAAATCTCTTTATAGACTGAAACAAGCTCCAAGGGCATGGTATATCAAGATCAACGATCACCTTTTGTAGCATGGGTTCACTTGTAGCCCCTCAGATTCAAATTTGTATATAAAGAAGGTAGGAAAAGAAATTGTCATTCTGGTTGTTTATGTAGATGATCTTGTGATCACTGGTAGTTCAGAAGATCAGGTTGATATTGTAAAGAATGATCTCAAAATAACCTTTGACATGACAGATTTGGGGCTACTACATTATTGTCTTGGCTTGGAAATATGGCAAAAGGAGCATCACATCTTTGTCTCCCAGACAAAGTATGCCAAGACACTCCTGGAAAAGTATAGAATGTCTGACTATAAACCTATATCCACTCCCATGGAAAAAGGCTTGCAACTTTCAAGATTCTAGGACTCACCTCAAGTAGATGCTACTCTCTACAGCAATTGGTTAGAGGGCTCATCTATTTGACATACACGAGCACCGGATCATTTCGCTTTATCTTTCGTCAGCTATCTTTCAGGAGTTCATGCAAGAGCCAAAGAAATGTCACTGGAATGCAGCAAAGCATGTTTTGAGATATGTCCAAAACAAAACTAATTATGGTCTGGAATATAAAAAGAATGATCAATTTTTCCTACGGGGATATGTCGACTCGGACCATCTTTGGATCGTTGATGACAGGAAGTCAACTATAGGATACATATTTCATCTCAGATCTGGACCTATCTCGTGGATAAGCAAGAAGCAGAATGTTGTTTCTATCTCATCCACAGAGGTAGAATATCGCGCCGCACGAGGAGATGTGTGCAAAGTGATATGGATACGTCGCATTATGGATGACCTAGGAATTCCTGAAAAATAGTCACCTATTCTCTATTGCGACAATCAGAGTGTGTTGAAGCTCGTGTAGAATCCAGTCTTTCATGAACGAACAAAGCATATTGAAATTGATTGCCATTTCATTCAAGAGCACGTCTTGAACCATCAAATTCAGCCAAGATCTTGTCCCTCTTGAAGCACAAGTTGCTGACATTCTCACTAAATCTCTTGGAAAAGTGAAATTTGAATCTTTCAGAGGTCACATTTGCAAGAATAATGTAATAAGGGGGGGAATGTTAGCATACGTTGGTTATTAGGTGTCTATCTTATCACATTATCTCTTCTTCCATCATTCTCTCGCTTCTATTGTGGATCTTCTCCATTTAGTTAGGGAGTCTAGTGCTGATTTTTGTCCTATATAAATACCGTACGTGTGCTTTGTGTTATACTGAGAATAACATGAGATAAACTATCTCTTCTATTTCTCTTTTCGGCTCTCTCTCTCGGTTATTACTTGATACATTCCTTGGAGGCTATTCTAAATATCATGTATCTCTATTTTTTGTAGCTCTTTAAGTTGTATTAATATGAAATGCTATCCGAGACTGCCTTCATTAAGAAAAATTCTATTATTTGGCTGAGAGTAACTTCTTTGATTACAATCTTGAGTTATACTCATCCCTCTTACTCCGAGCCTTAAATGATATACCAGTTCTAAATAGATAATTACACTTTAGATTTTGGTTATTATGACTTTCATAGCTTCTTTTACTAATTAAATCTCCTATACTTTGTAAATCCTTCAAACTCAGAAACTAGTTGTGCCATCATCTTAGGACTGCAATATATAGTTAGTTTGAAGAAAATAAAATATTTCCTTGCTCGAAACTATATCTATATTGTTTGAATCTTCCTAGCTTTTGACTTGGATATGAGAGCCATTTGTATGGGTATTTACCTTGTATTCAAGATGATGATCTGATGCACAATTTAACCTTTCTACTCCAAGTTTGATCTTTTCCTGGAGTAGGTAATGATGTTCTACATGCTTGCCTTATTGTTCTTGATAGTATGAAATAATGTTTACTTGTTTGCAAAAAAACTCTAAATTTGATTATTTCCTTAATGAAATTGAGCTTGAATTCTTCGTATTCCCTTATTTCAAAATTTGAGATGGTTCTTTGCCATATTGCAAGTGGTTATCAAGAAATTGTAAACAATTCTTCACCTATGGTTACACCGTTTTAGGCATAAGCCTTGTTTTAGATGCTTTGTTGAAATATCGTAACTTGTTTCTTATACTTAGATGCTTTTATTTACTTGATAGTAGTATTTCTGGCATGATGGAAAATTTGAAATGTTGATTTTTCATGCCAAAGCCCTGTAAATTTTTTCCATAATTATCTCTCTTCCAAAACATTTTCAACCTGGACATGTTCCCTACATTCCATCTATTGATTGTGTTGATACTAGAAGAATTTTCTTGAGTTGAGCTCATGAAGACCTGTAGCTTAATCTGGTCTTTGCTTGTATGGCTACTATATGATGATCATTCATGCACTTTGTGTCTTCTGTAGCTTACTTTAAATTGTTCTTGTATCTACTTTTAATGTCATCATGAGATAGATTCTTTTGTTCACCTGTAATGGCTTCTGCTTATGTTGTAGATGAGTACTACCTTGCTTGAATGAATGTACTTCATTGATATTGTAGTAATTTTGTGCTCTCATATTGCTTTATTTTGAAAACTACAACTTAGAAAAGCTAAAATTTGTAAGATTATCTTGGAATTTCAATTCCTTCAGCTATTTAAGTTATAAAGAATTCTTTTCTACATTATATATTGTATTTCCTTTCATTACAGACTTTGATATGTATGCTGAAAAATCTGAAATGTTGATTTTACAAGGTGAAGTCCTATCAAAATTTTCCCAGAATCTTCTCTCTTATCCATTTTAAGTCTGTAACCCTTTTACTTTTAGCTTCAACTTATGAAATCTGATTCTCTCTCTTACTTGCAAACTGAAAAATGTACTTCTATCTTCCATTTTCTCTTCTAAGCTTTGTCTTCTTCCATTTACATAATTTTTGTTGAGATTTGAGTTGCACTCTTCCTTTTTCTTAGCATGTACTTATGAATTATTTATTTATATCTTTGGCTACAACATGTACTTGCACACTTAGGAAAACAATTAGGAAATATTTAGGCTTTTGGCCTCTCTCATGTCCATGTTTTCTTCTTTCTTTTCCTTTCTTCTTTCGAGTGATTCAAAGCATGTATGCAATTTCTCCTTCAAGTAGAATACATCTCCTGATTAGGGGAAGATTCATATGCATGAAGTAGGATAGTCTAGGAATATGATTTGGTGCCTGAGCTCATAACTGATAGTTAATTTTACTTTACTTTTTTTTAGGTACAATGGTTACTACAATGAAGATGAAGGAGAAAACAAAAGATGGAGATCAGGATGCTTCAATCGAAAATAGAAACCCCAAGGCAATGATGGGTTCACTCATACTCCTTTGCTTTCTCTTTCATGCATGTGTACCTTTCTTTTTAGTAGTTGTACTTTACTTTTAGTTACATCCCATGACTTTTGTGGGAAACATTTGATTCTCCTTGTGAATAAAGCATCGAATTATGTAAATGAGTTATATATCTCTTTTTGCATTTCTACTTTCTATATGGATTGTATAATGAACTAAATAACTCAGTAACATAATTGAATGTCTTAATCATGAAGGAAAGAACATTGATTTGAACTTGTAACATTCAGTAATGAACTCGATTCTCTATGATTTGCACTTGTGTTTTTATTCTAAATCATTACACTTCACCTATTCTATAATTTAATGTCCTCATGAAGACAACACAAATGTCCTTTGGGTTTTATTTTCTCTTCTTAAAGATAGTCATGAAATTGTAGACTATGTGATCTATTATGTTTTGTAACAACACACATAGTTGCATATTTCATGTAATATTCTAAATAAATCAGTCAGTAATGACATAATCTGATAAACCCTTAGCCTAGGTATACTTCTCCAATAATATCCATCGTAAAAAGTTTCGAGTTGCCCATTTCTCGCACAAGTGTAGAAATTTTCAACAGGATCGAATTGATCCACACCTCTGCGCAACACAAAAAAATGCCACGTGTCCTCTCTAATTAGCGCAAGGAAAACAAACTTGAAGGAAAACTTAGGAATTTCAGATTTTTAGAGTTAAAAAATGAAAAGCATAAAATTTATGCGCGCCTGCATCGATGCCAAAATTCCACGTGTCATGATCTCATTGGTTACGGGACATTGGGGTGGTGGAGCGATTTTAGGATCTAAGATTTTAAAAGGGGTAAAAATTTAAAGTGTCAAAAACTTCCGCACCTCTGACAAGGAAAAAAATGCCACGTGGCAGCACTTGATTGGTTGTGGGTCGACGGGTCATTGAAGAATTTTTAGGAAACTTTTCTTTTTAGAAGATAAAGGTTTAAAGGTTAGAAAATCTCTGCACCTCCGCTGACACCCAAAACATCATGTGGCAGAATCTGATTAGCTACGGGCTAGCGGGGATGCGGGAGAACTTAGAAAAAATTGCCAAAATGGAAATAAATGTTAAGTTTGAAATTCCTCCCGTGCATATGCTGAGCCACGTGGCAGCACGTGATTGGCTGCGGGGTAGTAGGGATGCTAGGGAAAATTAGGAAATTTTTCCCAAGGATTAATTTCTCAAAAAGATAAGTTTTAGAAAAGTTTCACCCCTCCACAGTGCCCCGTGGCGAGTGCACTCGATTAGATGCAAGATGGGGGGCATAAAAATTTCCATGAAATGTTTCCAAAGTTCAAAATAAAAATTTTAACAATTAGATTTTTTTAATATCAAATTTAAGTAAAACTTCAAATGGCCATAACTTTTGATAGAAAGCTCAGATATGGAAAACGAGGAATTTTTAGAAATATATAAATGTCCTCTTTTCATAGGAATCATTAATTTTAGATTTTGATGAAGTTTAAGTGGTCAAGTTAATGAAAACAATCTATAGGCTTTTACAGAGAAAACTTGTAAAAGTTAACTTATAAATTTTTGTTCAAATTTGATCTTCTTCTTTCTCAACTTGTCAAATAGACATGGAGACTTGTTTCTAGATAGGTTTAGGAAGGGTTCCAAGATTCAATTAGTTAGAAAATTTGCAATTGAAATTTTTACATCATTGGATAGCAGAATGACTACACAAGTTTGATTTTGATTTTATCAAGTTCTCAAGGATATTTCTTAAGTGTTATTGTCAAATTGAGTTCCTTAGAACTTACTATGTCTAAAATTTGAATGTTTCATTTGTCATTTCTTGTTGAAGGTTTGAACTGTGCATTTTAGATAAATTATTGTTGGATTGATTTACAAAATAGAGATCAATCTCTAAGGATCTATTAAACATTTTCCATCCTCCAAGTATGGGAATTCATTTCAATTCTATTCTAATACATTTAATTATTCAAACAACCATTTAAGAGCAAAAAGGTAAATTCTGATTTCCAAATTTTAACATAATTCAAAGAGAACAAAGCATGTTCTTTTCCTCATATGCATTTTCTTTTCAATAGAATATTTCAATTCACAACAACTGATCAATTCCAATGCAACAATGCAATTTGAGAAAGGTAGTGCAATCCTTTATTGATTTCCAAAATACACTTTACAACTTTCCTTTTCATTTGATTTCAAAATACAGTATACAACATACATATCATCCTTTCACATTTCTTCCAAAACAGAGAATGGAATACACATCTTTACATTTCAATTTCAATCTTTCATTATCAATACAAGTATCTTCTCAAATAAAATAACATATAGATCATCCACTTCAAGTGGGAAAGGTTACAATGAATTTTATATCACAAGGGACTATCAAACTGTCCATTTTCTTGCTCTAGAACAACAACATGCTGGTTTTCTTCATCTTCCAATTGATCACAACAAGAATAGGGGAAATGCAATGCTCTCCACCTAACCAAGACATCCAATGAGAAGGGAGAAGCCATCCTTCCTCATTGGCCCCCGAGCTCAAACCATAATGAAATAAGAGATGTAAATCAACTCATGGTAACAATGAATTCCACAAACACACATGTAGTATTTCACATTAAAAAACACATTTCAAAAGGAATGTAGTTAACAACTACATTAGATACATATAAACAAAACCGAGGCTTCATTAAACAAGCCAAAAGAGAAAGGAACTATGGGGGAAGCTGCTTATTCCTCCCAATGGGAAATGGGAATCCACCTGAATAACCCACCAATATAATTCACCTCACATATCTTTATGCCCCCAAAATTACTCCTTAAATTTTCTCCTTTATGCCCCCAAAGAGTAAGAAATGCAAACTATTTCTTTTCCATGGTGGATCCCAATCCCAAACTCCCTCCACAATAAAACTGATTGCCATTGGCATTCCGTTATGCACCCCACATGAAATCCCCATAGCCTTCTCCTACACCATATCCTAGGTAGTCTACCCAACCAACCAACAACACATAAAAACATTCACCATTTCATACATGCATAAAAGAGAAAGAAGCATTTTAAAAGAGTCAAGTTCCTACCTCTCCATAATGGAGTTTGTTCCAAGAACAACAAGCTTTCCAATGCAAAAATATAGTCCAAGATCAGCAAAAACAAGCATGCAATGGTCTCTAATCTCCTTCCACAAGAAAGAACTCCAAAACAACAAGAAATTCACCCCAAGAGAAGTATGCAAAAGTTCAACAACCCAAAACAAGGCAAGGAGTTGAAATTTTTAGGAGAGGGAAGAGAAGAGGATGATGTGGATCCATGTGGGATGCCACATCACACTTCCTCAACCCCAAAACAAAATTCAACATCATTTCCCCATGCATAATAAATATGAATGACAATTTACTTATACACTCCAAAACAAACCCATACCCCAAAAGGACTGAATTTAAAACATGTAAGATAAGTGCAATTAAAACTTACAATTATTCATTTCAAAATGCATTAATAAGGTCTAAAATCAGCCTCCAAACCATAGGTATGGTAGGTGAATAATTTTAAGAGGTGTGAGACAAGTCTAACTTTTCCCACAAGCCTCCAAATAAGCAAGGAAAATTTGAATTCCCAAGAGGATGAAGTGTTTCATACTCCAAAATCTAACTTACATTCCCTTACACATGACTTACACCTGCTTACACATTACATTTAAGATATTACATTTAAAAATTCATTAACTACATTCCTATGACATATTTGATTTATTCATTTTAACACATGGTTATTCACAACATTAACAAAACATATAATAACTAATGAAAGGGGTAACACATCACTTAAAACCACATACAAACATTAATAAAAAGGAACCAAAATAAAGAATTACATAAAATCCCTTAGTCACATTTTAAAGGTGATTCCCCCCATGGGAATCCCTAACAAACACAAACACACAAACAATTACAGTTATCATGGCGACCTTTTTGAATTCATCTAGAATTCTAATATGGTTTTTCTCCAATCCCCCAACATTATTGTTATATTTTAACCTACAAAACACAAATACCTCCTTTGGCCTCATGGCCATATTAGAACATGTAAAATGATATAAATAACATCTCAAGATCATCTATACATATGAATCACAACAACATCAAGAAATCAACATTATCATTTTCAATTTAATTAACAACTATATCATCATTCAATAATTTCCATACTAGATCTACTCACAATATCTAATATCACATGTTCGAACAACATCCATAATATATCCATGTGAAACAATATATCATTATCCACATATATAAATGTCTCTAATAATCATCATGCATCATAACTGAATCAAGATCAACAATAATCCATGGTCTAACATCTAACATCATACTAAATCAAAACCATAATAATGTCCATAATATAATCAACAGTATCAAGATCAGTATCTAAAAGGTGTCAAAGGGAAGTGGGCACTACATCCCCCTCCCCTTAGACTCGAATTCCTCCTGGAAGTCACTGGAATAAATGTGGAAACTACACTTATAACATGGTGGCATCCTCCTAAGTTGCTGCAGTCTCATCGTATTTGTCCCACTGCACCCGTACCTGATCATTCTCTTTGCCTCGAAAACCTAGGGTCATGCACTCTATAATACTGAGATGGGATCACCATCACTAGCCCCCGATCCTGCACTTAGAAAGAGGTCCAATCCAGCACATGAGAAGGATCTATAATGTACCTCCTAAGAACATAAACATGAAACACATCATGTATGCGAGACAAGATGGGTGGCAATGCTAGATGGTAAGCCAAAGGACCGATACGCTCCAAGATCTCAAAAGGACCAACAAATCGAGGAGCCAACTTAGAACCTTTTCCTTAATGGATAGGGAACTTTTGTGGCATGACACAAAGGAACACCTTCATGCCCACATAAAAATTACATTCGGTCCTATGCTGATCATCATACTTATTCTACCTTTCATATGCCTCGATAGTCTCTGTCTAATCATCACTCTGTGCTACTCCATGTCCTGGAAAAGTGCTGGTCCGAGAGATACTCTATCCTCATATCTATCCTAGCTAAGGGGTGTCTGTACTCTCTACCATACAAGCCCTTAAAAGGAGCTATGCCTATAGAACTCGAAAACTATTATTGTAGGAAAACTCCACCAAGTATTGGTACTCCTCCCATCTGCCCGATGATCCATCATATACATCCTGAGCATGTCCTCTAAAATCGATGCACCCTTTAGTTTTCCATCGGTCTCGGGATGATAAGATGTGCTGAAATTAATCCTCATCCTGAGGGCATGTTGTATGGTAATCCAGAAATGGGAAGTGTATAAGGGATCGCGGTCACAAATAATTTTCTGTGGAATCCCATACAACTTGACAATCTCATCCAAATAGACATGTACCACATAACTAGCTATATAAGTGGTCTTCTTTGGAGAAAAGTGAGCCAGCTTTTGTCAATTTATCAACCGTGACCATGATGATATCATGTTGATATCTCGACATCGGTATAGCCCAACAATGAAGTCCATGTAAATGGTGTCCCACTTCCCCTCTAGTATAGCATGAGGAAAGAGAAGGCCAGCTGGATGTTAATGCTCAGATTCACCTTCTGGCACTCTAAAAAATGTGACACAAACTGAGTGACATCTCTGTGAAGTCCTATCCAATGGTATAACTATATCAAGATAGTGTGCATCTTCTTCACCCAGGATGGGCTAAATAGGGTTCATGATGTGCCTCTCTCAAGATGTCCTGCCTCAAGCCTACATCTCTGGGAACATAAATCTGACCTCTGTGCCTGAGAAGACCATCCTCCTCTAGTGAGAAACCATCAAAATTCCCCTCAAGGGTTCTCTGGGACTCGATCTTTACTCGAACTGTAATGTAGAAGCTATCAAGAAGAAGCTGCTAAAGAATCTTGTTCCGCAAATTTGTGCCCACTGAAGTGGCCATACTCACATGTCTCCATCTGCTAAGAGCATCTACAACCATATTTTCCTTCCCCTTCACATGCTCTTTCTCCATGTCATACTCATAAAGCAACTCCATCCAACACCATGATGAGCGTTTAGATTCGGCTGCATGAAGAGGTGGCGAAGACTCAAGTTATATGTCCTGAGTGTGAATCTCAAACCAAGAAGAAAGTGCCTCCATCAAACTAAGGCATGTATAACTACCGTAAGCTTAAGATCATAAGTCAGATAATTAAGCTCATAATCTTTGAGTTTGTGAGACTCAAAGGCCACTAGTCTACCCTCATGCATCAATACACCTCCAAAGCCTACCAACGAAGCATCCATGTGCATACAAAGAACTCACCATGTGGATGCGCGGTGTAAGAATAAGTGTTATAGTGAGACATTCCTTCGCCTTGAAGGCCTGCTCACACCTATCTACCAAACAAACTTCTTCCCTTTATTGAAGAAGGGAAGTGATGGGGTGCGTAATCGAGAAAAGTCCTGAACAAATCTTATGTAGTAACCTACTAATCCCATGAAGTTGTGCACCTCGACACAAGTAGTGGGTACTAGACAATCCATAATGGCTCTAATCTTGGAAGGATTGACTACGATACCTTCCCCAGAGATGATATGACCTAAGTACTCTACCTCTGACTGAAAGAAAGCACACTTCTCCAAGTTTCCATACAAATGCTTGCTCACGAAGACACTGAAGAACCTGGCGAAGGTGCCCCTCATGCTCCTCACGCATATGAGTAAATCAAGATGTCATTAAGGAAGATGAGCATGAAGTGATCTAAGAAGGTCCTAAATACCCCATTCATCAAACTCATAAACATTGCGGGGGAATTTGTCAAACCAAAAGGCACCACTGTGAACTCATAGTTCCCATATCTCGTATGAAAGACAGTCTTATGAATGTTTTCCTCTGTAATCCTCAATTGATGATACCCTAACTTGAGATCAATCTTAGAGAACACTGTGACTCCCTTCATTTTATCAAACAAGTCATCAATACATGGAAGGGGATAATGATTCTTGATCGTTACCTTATTAAGTTGGCGGTAATCAATAGACAACTATAAGGATCCATCCTTCTTCTTCACAAAAATAACCAGTGCACCCTAAGGGGATGCACTAGGATGGATAAGGTGTTTCTCCAAAAGACCCTCTAGTTGTAACTTGATTTCACAAAGCTCTGGGGTGGTCATCCGATAAGGTACCCGTGAGATAGGCTCAGCTCCTGGAACAAGATCTATATTAAAATCTATCTCACGTGGGGGTGGCATCCCTGGTAGTTGTCTTGGAAATACATCAACAAAATCTTTTAGAATGGGATGATCATCTAGCGATGGTCCACTAGACCCATCCTCTGACCTTTCATTGACTGTAATAGCATACATCTGAAAACCCCATCACACACACCGCTTAAGCTGCATATCATAGATGGTGTGAATAGAAATGGGTCTCTTGACCCCAGAAATCATCGACTCAACTCCTAGATCATCAGCACATGATATAGTCTTGTTATAAAAATCCATCCTAGCCCTATGTGTAGATAACCAATCCATACCTAAGATGACTCCATATGAGCAGAAAGGAAGAATACAAAGATCTAAAGTAGTGGTGAAAGGTCCCAAATCCACAACACACTCCTTAACAAAGGATTCTATAGAGATCTTGGCTCCCGAAGCCATCTCAATGTCCCAACAATGACCCTACCTAACATCACCAGCCTACATCGCTCTACTAAAGATAGTGTAATAAAAGAATCAAAAGATCTAGAGTCAAACAATATGCAGGTAGGAATACCCAATGCTACCTGTACTCTCAATAACTGTTCTCTGGTGCTTAGCCTCATAGTTCTCAATCACTACATAAATCCTGTGGCTATGTCCCATATCACCAACTGTCAGCTCTATGAGATCGGTGCCTTACCCTTGTTAGGGTTATGAGGGAAGTCTCTCCAAAAATTTCCCGCAACTCCACATCCAAAACAACTGCTGATCCTCTCCAAGGAGTAGCACCTCCATTAGGTGCTCTAGAAGTATGTGTTGTGGATCCGATGATCTAGCTATGGTCTATTTCGTCCTCTTCTAGTGAGCTCCCACTAACTGAGCTCTAGGTCCACCCTATGTCCTGATGGGACCCTAGGAGGAGGCCCCATACTCGACCTCTATGTGTATCAACCCTCTTGTGGAGGTCTATAAGGTGGGTGGGACCGTTATTTCTGCTGTAGGGGTCTAAAGGATGACTGTGAAGAATTTTGACCACCACGAGGAGGAGTTGACCCCCTCGATCTACTATCCTACATCTACTGTATGCAGCTCCTGACTCGGTCTCTAGCCTGCTGGGTCTTCCCCCAAGTCTCCTCTGTTATGTAGGCCTTCTCAACGGCCTCTGCTAAAGTCTGTGGGTAGTGGATCCAAACCACACCTCCAATGTCTAGATTTAGGCCCCGGATGAACCTATGGATCTGCACCTGCTCATCCTACATGTACTCAACATACTGGAGTAGATCCAAAAACCTACTCTCATACTCTTCTACTGTAAGGGATGTCTGTCGGAGGTCATGGAATTCAACAATCCTCTGCTATATGAACCTCGTGACAAATATATGCTCCTAAATATCTCCTCAAAATATCTCCTGTGACTATCTTAGAATCTACATGGATCTTCTCTCCTCCTATATCCTCCACCATACTCCAGCTCCATCCCTCAGTAGATGGATTATAACATGAGCTTTCGTATTGCTAGAACAAGGACAAAGCTTGAAGCAACCGCTCAAGCTCACTAGCCAAGCCTCTGCCTGAAATTCCCTTATGTCACCTAAGTAATGTGATGGTTGAAGCTTTAAGGATCTCTCTGATGTGATCTACAATTGTGGTATGATGGCATTTAGGCCTCTTTTCATGCTCATCCCTAAGCATAGGGCTCCGAGACCTCTCTCTGTGTCTTGAAACTCGGTCACTATGTCCCCTCAGAGGATGAATGGCTATGCTCTAGCTGACTCTCCATGGAATTTCTCTCCTCCATGATCCTCACTGAGTGGAGGAGGTGCATTTCCCTCAATGGAAGTAACTCTATCATGTTTGGCTACATGCCCTTTAACTGATCCTCTACGTAACGCAACATTAACATCCTGAAGGGTCTGCAAGATCTGTGGCAGGATGGCTACTACAACATGATCTAGAGGTGGTATGTCTAAGTCTATGTGAAAAGACTCCTCATCTTGTCTGTGCCTCTTGCACAAAACAAAACGAGAGTTAGTTCATTACTTTAAGTCTTCTTCAGTTTCTATGTTTACTATCATATACAATTTTCAAATAGTTTTGTTTTCTAGATTAAAAGGTGTGCTAGTTTTAAAGTTCATGTCTCAAGTTTTCTAGTGTGCCCAATGGTCCAAGATTTTGAACCACTGCTCTGATACCAAGTGTAATGCCCACTTAAAAACAACCACTTGAGACCCAAGAACAACCTAGGATTAGTTAGGAAAATTATGGAATAATTTTTTTTTTAAAGTGTCAACAACAGGTACAAGGCAATAGTTAGCACAACAAGATTTAAGACCAACTATAAGGAATGATTTATATAATTTCCTCTTACATCTATTATTAACAAAACACAAGGTCAAAACAAGGGGTTAGATTAATCATTTAGGTTAGAAGGGTAATTGCTTACTAACCCACTCCCTACTAGGCCTAAAAGATTCAACTTGATTTTTCACCAAGTTAACACCATCAAAACTTCCCTAAATCATTCCCATTATATAGGAAATTTTCTCACCTTTCCAATGATATAAAGATGTCCTCCTAACTCCTTATTTTTTTCAAATTATGGGTTAGTGGACTTTGGGAGAAATTTTCCCAAGGGAGAGTCTGCGGGCCTAGGGAGGAAAATCTTCCCTTGTGCGGGCCTACGGAATAGGGAAGAACTTGGCACATTTTCCTTTCTTTGGCACAAAAGCGTGATTTACCTCTGTGCACTTGGGATCCCGGAAGGACATGTGTCAAGCCTTGATTGGTCAGGTAGAACATTAGGCCTTCAGAGCATATTAAGATATTTAGTTTCTAAGTTGCAAAGAGCTAAGGGATCGAACTGATCCGTGCCTCCACCGATGTAAAAAAACCATGTGTCGCTCTTTGATTGGCACGGGAAAAAATGGACTACAGGAAAACTTAGGAATTTAAGATTTTTAGAGTTAAAAATGCAAAGGATAAAATTTGTGCGCACCTTTACCGACGCCAAAATACCATGTGTCATGATCTCATTGGTCATGGGTCGTCGGAGCAGCGGAGCATTTTTAGGATCTAAGATTTTAAAAGGGGTAAAAATTTAAACTCTCAAAAACTTCTGCACCTCCGACGAGGCCAAAAACTCCACATGGCAGCACTTGATGGTTGCGGGTTCATGGGTCATCGAGATAATTTTTAGGAAACATATCTTTTTAGAAGATAAAGGTTTAAAGGTTAGAAAATCTCTGCGCCTCCACCGACGCCCAAAATGCCACGTAGTAGCATCTGATTGGCTACGGGCTAGCGGGGATGCGGGAGAACTTAGAAATTTTTTCCAAAAGTGAAATAAACGTTAAGTTCAAAATTCCTCCTGCACCTCCGCCGAGCCATGTGGCAGCACGTGATTGGATGCAAGGTAGCGGGGATGCGGGGAAAATTAGGAAATTTTTCCCAAGGCTTGATTTCTAAAAAATATAATTTTTAGAGAAGTATGCCCCTCCACGATGCCACATGGCAAGTACCTGATTGGATGCAGGATGGTGGGGGCCATGGAAATTTTTGGGAAATGTTTCCAAAGTTCAAAATCAAATTTTGATAGTTAGATTGTTATTTTTAAGGCCAAATTGAAGTAAAACTTCAAATGGCCATAAATTTTGATAGAAAGCTCATATTTGGGAAAACTAGGAATTTTTGGAAATATCTCAAAGTCCTCTTTCCACAGGTATAATTGATTTTGGATTTTGATGAAGTTTAAGAGGTCAATTTAATGAAAACGTTTTGCAGGCTTTTATAAAGAAAACTGGTAAAATTTAACTTATAAATTTTTGTTCAAATTTGATCTTCTCCTTTCTCAACATGTCAAATAGACATGGAGACTTGTTTTAAGATGGTTTTAGGAAGGGTTTCATGATTCAATTAGTTAGAAAGAGTTGTAATTGAAATTTTTACATCATTAGATAGTAGAATGACTGCACAAGTTTTATTTTGATTTTATCAAGTTCTCAAGGATATTTCTTATGTGTTATGGTCAAATTGAGTTCCTTAGAACTTACTATGTCTAAAATTTTAATGTTTCACTTTTCATTTCTTGTTGAAGGTTTGAACCATTGCATTTTAGATAAATTATTGTTGGATTGATTTAAAAACAAAAAGATCAATCTCTAAGGATCTATTAAACATTTTCCATCTTCCAAGTATGGGAATTCATTTCCATTCTATTATAATACATTTAATTTATTCAAACAACCATTTAAGAGAAAAAAAGTGCAAAGTCTAATTTCAAAATTTTAACTTAATTCAAAGAGAACAGAACATGGTCTTTTCCTCATACGCATTCTTCTTTTCAATAGAAATTTCAATTCACAATAGATGATCAATTCCAATGTAACAATGCAATTTGAGAAAGGTAGTGCAATCCTTTATTGATTTCCAAAATACACTTTACAACTTTCCCTTTTCATTTGATTTCAAAATATAGTATACAACATATATATCATCCTTTCACATTTCTTCCAAAATAGAGAATGGAATACAACTCTTTACATTTCAATTTCAATCTTTCATTATCAATACAAATATCTTCTCAAATAAAATAACATATAGATAATCCACTTCAAGTGGGAAAGGTTAAAATTTATTTTATATCATAAGGGAACTTCAAACTGTCCATTTTCTTGCTCCGGAACAACATACTAGTTTTCTTCATCTTTCAATTGATCACAACAAGAATAGGGGGAAAGGCAACGCTCTCCACCCAACAAAGACATCCAATGAGAAGGGATAAGACATCCTTCCTCATTGGCCCCTGAGCCCCAACCATAATTAAATAAGAGATGTAAATAAACTCTTGGAAACAATGAATTCTACAAACACACATGTAGTATTTCACATTAAAAAACATAGTTCAAAAGGAATGTAGTTTCCAAGTACATTAGATACATACAAACAAAACTGAGGCTTCATCAAGCAATCCAAAAGAGCAAGGAACTATGGGGGAAGCTTCTTATGCCTCCCAATGGGAAATGGGAATCCACCTGAATAATGCACAAATATAATTCACCTCACATATCCTTATGGCCCCAAATTCCTCCTTATGCCACCCCCAAAGTTTCTCCCTTATGCCCACCCAAGAGTAATAAATGCAAGCTATTTATTTTCCATGGTGGATCCCAATCCCAAACTCCCTCCACAATAAAATTGATGCCATTGGCATTCCCTTATGCCCCCACATGAAATCCCCATAGCCTTCTCCTACACCATATCCTAGGTAGTCTACCCAACCAGCCAACAACACACAAAAACATTCACCATTTCACACATGCATAAAAGAGAAAGAAGCATTTTAAAAGGGTCAAGTTCCTACCTCTCCATAATGGATTTTGTTCCAAGAACAACAAGCTTTCCAATGTAAAAATATAGTCCAAGATCAGCAACAAACAAGCATGCAAAGGTCTCCAATCTCCTTCCACAAGAAAGAACTCCAAAACAACAAGAAATTCACCCCAAGAGAAGTATGCAAAGTTTCAACAACCCAAAACAAGGCAAAGAGTTCAAATTTTTAGGAGAGGGAAGAGAAGAGGATGATGTGGATCCATGTGGGATGCCACATCACACTTCCTCAACCCCAAAACAAAAGTCAACATCATTTCCCCATGCATAATAAATAAGAATGACAATTTACTTACACACTCCAAAACAAACCTATACCCCAAAAGGACTGAATTTAAAACATGTAAGAGAAGTGCAATTAAAACATACAATTAGTCATTTGAAAATGCATTAAGAAGGTCTAAAATCAACCCCCAAACCATAGGTATGGTTGGTGAATAATTTTAAGAGGTGTGGGACAAGTCTAACTTGTCCCACAAGCCTCCAAATATAGCCTCCAAGGAAAATTCGAATTCCCAAGAGAATGAATTTTTCATACTCCAAAATCTAACTTACATTCCCTTACACATCACTTACACCTTCTTACACATTATATTTAAGAGCAACAACTTCATTAATTACATTCCTATGACATATTTGCTTTATTCATTTTAACACATGGTTATTCTCAACATTAACACAACATATAATAACTAATGAAAGGGGTAACACATCACTTCAAACCACATACAAAAATTAATAAAAAGGAACCAAAATAAAGAATTACATAAAATCCCTTTGTCATATTTTAAAGGTGATTCCCCGATGGGAATCCCAACAAACACAAACACCTAAACAATTATAGTTTGCCATGGCGACCTTGTTGAATTCATCTAGAATTCTAATATGGTTGGTCTCCAATCCTCTGAAATTTTTGAGATATTTTAACCTACAAAACACAAATACCTCCTTCGGCCTCGTGGCCATATCAGAACATCCAAAATGATATAAATAACATCTCAAGATCATCTATACATATGAATCACAACAACATCAAGAAATAAACATTATCATTTTCAATTTAATAAACAACTATATCATCATTCAATAATTTCCATACTAGATATACTCACAATATCCAATATCACATGTCCAAACAACATCCATAATATATCCATGTCAAATAGTATATCGAACATTCACATATAAAAATGTCTCTAATAATCATCATGCATCATAAATTTTGATGGTGAATCATAGCACCCCTTGATCGTATACAACTGGATGGGTTGAGACTCTCAATACGATTGCATAACATGGAGCTTTTCCCAAGTGTGGGACCTTGTGAATCAGGAAAGCTCTCTGGATAAATGCCAGTTCTATTCCTCTATTAGATGCACACATAAAAATGTAGAGGGTCTACTCTAAAACCTATTCTAACTTTCCAATGAGACGGGGTTAAGAAGATGCAATAAAACAAACCTAATCTAACCAAGGTGATGTACCAAAGGAATTAAGAACACTTATCTTGCCAATGAACACAAACCATTAAAATGTAATGAAATATCATGCACTGAGATAACCAAATTTTCAATGAAAGATCAGGAAGATGAAAATGAACAAAGAGAGGGTTGAGAATCATCCACAGACATGCATTATTTTCTCCAAAGATTGATACAATACACTACAAAATGCCAAGAGGAAAATTTTCATTACTGAGTTTTATATGGGAGGTTTGAACTCCACAAATTCACTGCCAAAGAGAAGAAGGGAGGGGAAAAAAAGAATGTCCAACCTTTAGAAAGAAGCCCCTCCTTACAAGTTATAGGAAGAGTGAGAGAGAGAAGATAGAGGAAATCCAAATCTACCCCAACCACCTCCAGGTTGTATTTAACTCATCTCATTATGGTGGTAGGTGAGAACCCTAACAAACCCAAAAAATGGCAAATTGTATTTTACATTTTTGAAGAACTTATTCTCACCTAATTAAAGATATCCTTGTGTGAATCTAAGCTCCCTGTGAAAATTTATGGCCATTTGAATATTCCCCCATTTCGTCGGGTCTATTTCCTTTACATTTGCATTGGGTTTGGAGGGTGCCTCAACATGTTATCACCTCATGCTTTCCCAACTCTAAAACCCGATTTTCCTAGGTAGTGTTTTGGGTTTTGAACTCCCAAGCATCGGGACATGCCTTGTGATTTTCATGCTTCATGTCTCATGTTTCCCGAAACCCGAAACCTGAAATCCTTTGTGTCGGGTTTTTGGACCTCTCCGACATATTTCCTTTGTGTTGGGTTTTGGACCTCTCGACATATTTCCTTTGTGTCGGGTTTTGGACCTCTCTAACATATTTCCTTTGTGTGGGTTTTGGACCTCTCCGACATATTTCCTTTGTGTCGGGTTTTGGACCTCTCCGACATATTTCCTTTGTGTTGGGTTTTGGACCTCTCCGACATATTTCCTTTGTGTCGGGTTTTTGGACCTCTTTGACATATTTCCTTTGTGTTGTTGTCTATATTTATCCAGGGGGTAGATATATACAACAATAATCGAATCAAGATCAACAATAATCCATGGTCTAACATCTAACATCCTAATAAATCAAAACCATAATAATGTCCATAATATAATCAATAGTATCAAGATCAGTATCAAAAGGTTTCAAAGGGAAGTGGGCACTACAACTTATAATAGGGAGATTTTTTTGTTAGCATAAACTAACTAATGCGTACCAAATTGTAAGGATGGTTACTAACATGTCATATGGTTATTCAAATGTTCCTTGTAGCCCACTCCTCCTGACATTGATATTACTTTGATTTTGATTATTTTGGATTGGAGCCATAGACATTATTATCATATTGATCTTTAGACATTGATAGATGGACATTGTTATATTTTATTAGCTTATTTGATAGACAATATGGATGTTTTAGATTTATGACATGATGTGATTTACAGGATGGATTATATGCATGGATTGACATATTAGTATTTGATGATCTTGAGCTATTATTGTATTGACACATTTGATTTTTATATAGATGTTGCTAGATGATTTAGTTGGTTTTGTGATCTTATTGCTAATTGATAAATTGATAAAATCAAAATATTTAGAATTGTGAACAATTGGTGAATTACTTAATTTTAGCGATGGTTTAGTTATGATATTGATGATGTGAATTGATATGTATATGTGTGCATTTTATTATCTTGATGTTGTTAATATGGACATGAGGTGAGAAAGGTATAATTTTAATTATTTCAAGTATTTGCAACACAAAAACAAAAGGGGATAAGAGACCAACAATGAAAGAATTTGGGGTATTTAAAATAGGTCACATTGGCAACTAGTGTAAATGCATGATGTTATTTTGATAGTTTTTTAGGAGGTCCCCATTGGGGGGTGGCCTCAAATGAGAGAAAAAAGAAGGGTAATTAATATTCTGTTCATAAGGTATTAGACTTGATTAATTTGTTTATGTTGGATTTAATATCAGTAGGTAGTTCTTTGTTTATGTTGGATTTGAACGAATTTAATTACTTTTGAGTGTTGTGCACTCAAATTTGCATGCAAATTTCAGATTGTTACTTTCAAGCCAATTTTAGAGGTGTTATCCCAAATTCACCCCTCGAGGTAGTTTGGATAACTTGTATAATTTATTAGGTTTGAGAAAAAGAATTAGTTTGACGCCAAAATATCACATCTGGGGGGTCCCCTTTACTTTCCTCTAACTTGCCTATCCAAGGAAAAAATCCAAGAAGTTAGAAAAATTTAAAAATCTAAAAAATATGGCATCTTTTAGTGTATTTCGGAAAAAGTGGAAAAATTTGTCCCAGATGTCCCATGGGATAGAGGGACATCTGGGACCCATAAATATGAAAAATTGGAATTTTTAGTCCCCACGGTCCATGGGACGTTGGGATAGTCGGGATGCGCATTGCCAAAATCACCGTAGGAAGAAGGAGTCGGAAGATGCGGAAGTTTTTTTTTCCCGTGCGGTCCACGGGATAGTTGGTACATTGGGAGATCCGTGACACAAAAACCTAAAAATTCCACACAAAAAGGGAATCAGAAAAGGAGGAGAAAGGAGGCCCGGCCGGTCCAAAGGATGTTGGGACATGAGTTCCCCGAAAACCTACCATATTCACAATACAAAGAGAAATTCAACGCCCGACCCTCCCGAAATTTCAAACGGAAATAAATTTCAACCCCGAGCTATGATTTTCATTACATTTTAATTTGTTGAATGGAAACATTTTCAGCTCCAGTCAATCAAATTCCCAGTCCCATTAAATGACATAAATGCCTAGAAAACCCCAAACAACTGTCTACACTAAGAATGCCATATCTTTTGCAATTATAAACAAAATTGCACAAGATTTGTCTTGTTGGAATCATGGTTCCACGCTAGATGAACAATGATCGGGAAAATTAGAATTTGATTAAGAATACATGGTTATTTTTGAGAAAATGTGGCTAGGTTCAGAATAATGTTTTATTTGGTAGTTGGGATGCATTAATGAAGCATGGGTTGATATATTTCATTGCTGCAAGTTATGGGAAAGTATGGGGGAATTTTACAAACAACATACCATCACTTAACTTCATTTATGAAAACTTGCAAGTGATTGAAGAGAAAAATTCAGGATTACAATTCTTTCTCTCTTTCTCATTCTATAAATTGTAATCTTGGGCTTATTTGTGAAAGAGTTGGTCTTTTTTTCTCTCTCCCCACCTCTCTCTTTCTTCCCTATTTTATCCTCCTCTCTTTTATTTGTAATGGAATTTTCTTGTCTATTTCCCACTAATGATGTACTTTTTGAATTCATGGAGCAATAAAATCTGTTTCAAAGTGCATCTTGTCCATCCTTTACCTATTTTGTTGTATCTTCTTGCCTCTCACCATTTCAGGGTATATTGTGCATATATTTTTATCTATTATAGATTTTGGTAGCTTTTTTAATGGGTTTGAAGTGGTGTTCTATCTAAACTTTATATTTGTTCGTGGTGCATCTTCTCCACCCTCTCCATTTCTCACCCCTCCAATTTAGGAAGCTTATATAGTGTTCAACAACCTCCTTTTCTTGTGTATCACCACTTTAGTGTAGGTTTTTTTTCATGCATTCTCTCTCCCTGGTCCCTGGAAAGTTAGATTAGGATTATATAGTTTCCCCGCATTAGAGTAGATTGTGGTAGGTAGTTTACAAAAAGGAACCATCCTTCTCTCAAGGATCATCTAAAGCCCGCAAGTCCTATGTCTTGAGAGATGATCCAATGTTACTGAAATTACATCAAATTCCCCATTCAAATCTAAATTCATTCGGGGGCACTTTGTAATTTCATGATAACAAGAGGCTTTTGTGACAATTTAAGATTGTCCCACACCTCTTAAAGTAACCACCCATTATTCCTATGTGTGAAGGGATTATTTTAAGCCCTTTAATGTGTTTTAATGGATAAAAATATAAATTAATTGCACTTTCTTACAACACTATTTAATTTTTTCCTTTAGAGGTGTGGGTTTGAGTTTGAGTGTATATGAGGGTTGTCATTCCCTCAACCACCAATTTATTGTGCTTTTGATATTGGGTTTTACCTTGTGATGTGGAATGGAGGAGAAATGATGTGTAATCCTACATGGAGCCACATCACCTCTCTCTCCTCTCTTTTTATTTATTCTAATTTGTTTGAGAATTTGGGGTTACTTGTTTTATTTTTGGTCTCTTGCATTTGGAGGTTCTTTCTTTGGAGGGCTTGTTGGAGTTGGAGATAGCTTGTGATTTCTTGGACTTGGAAAGGTTGGAATTTTCTTGTGGATTGGAAAATCTTGCAATGGAAAGGTAGGGTCTTCACCCATGTTTTATTTTGCTAATTTTTTTTGCATATGTTTGTGAATGAATGGTTGTTGCATGTGTGATTTTGGGAAGTAGAATGGCCCTTAGGTTGTGTAGGAGAAAATGGAAATGGGGATATTTTGGAGGGAGGCATAAGAGTTTTTATTGGGAATTTTAGGAGGGAGTTGGGTTGGGGTGTCCCACCTTGTGATAAGTAAAATGTGCTTATCTTTTTTTTTTAATTTTGGGAGGCTTAAGAGTTAGGCATGCATAAGAGGTATTGTTGTTGAGGGAGGCATAACATTTTTTTCTTGGACGGAGGTATAATATTTTTGGGTTGTGATTGAGTTCTTGGATGTTTTAAGGTGGGCACCCAAACCCTTGGGAGGCATAAATAGATCCCCATGTTCCTTTCTCTTTCTTGGCTTGAGTTTAGAGCCTTTGTGTTGGGAAACTTGTGTGTGTTGATGTTATTTTTTTGTTGTTCTTGTTGTGTTGAATGTTTGGTTTTAATGTGAATGTGGAAGCCTTGTTAAGTTGTCA
Organism: Taxus wallichiana var. yunnanensis; assembly: GCA_018340775.1. Lineage (NCBI taxonomy): Eukaryota > Viridiplantae > Streptophyta > Pinopsida > Cupressales > Taxaceae > Taxus > Taxus wallichiana. The sequence goes on along the minus strand of CM031240.1, from coordinate 718,908,770 downwards.
ATGGTTTTCTTATACCCCTCATTGCTTCATTGTTAGTGCTCGGGCTTCAATGAGGAAGAAGGCTTCCCTTCCTCATTATATTATTGGCTTGGTGGATAGTATTTCCTACTCCTCTATTTTGGTCATCTTTTTCCTATGGGAAGATGGTAGAGCTCAAGTGAAGATTTAGTCTTTGTAGCACCTTGAAGAAATGGAGAAGATATCCCTCTTTGTAAAAGAAATTTTACCATGTTGTCTCCTTTAAATGGAGGGCTTGTAACTTGAATTTTTAAGAATTTCAATCTCTTGTAAATGTGTTGTAAAATAACTTTTTTATGACGTTGTCAAATGTATGTTATATGGGAAAATAGGAAAAGGAGAGTTGCATTTGTTACTTGGGAAAACCATACTAAGATTGTTTTGAATGAAAAATTTGCATTTTAAATGTATTAGTTCTTGTAAAATAAAACCACCAAATCTTGCATTGTTAAATGAAGTAGAAACTTTGAAATGGGATTGAAATGGAAATAAAGTTCTTTCAACCTAAGTTTTTTATTGCCTCTAAAGTGTAATTTATTTCATTTTTTTGATGATCTTGTTGATAATATATTTGTTGCTTAAAAGGGATTTTCATTTAATTATTGTGAATGAAATTCAATGGTTCTTGTTTCTTTTAAAAAGAAAACATTGTGAAAATAGTTAAATTTTGTTAAATTTATTAGTATTGAAGGAAAGAATAGAGAATGAGTTGATGTTATGTAATTTGAGTATGAAACTAGAAATTTTATCAATCTAGCAACCAATGAATGGAAGACACCTTAGTTCAATTTATTATTTCTTTAAAAACCAACTTAAGTAAAAGAACTATTGAAAAATTCATGGAAAGGTTTTGTTTTTTCCACCTATGAAAAGTGGCAGTTTTAGAACCACTGCACATCACGAGTTTTCGATGAACCACCTCCCAGTAAGGGCGGAGGTTAAGACCAATGACCCACATAGGGAGGCATTTTTAACTTTCATGGAAAAATAAAATCCATCTCTAAAAAAACAAAGACTTAAAATTAAATGAAATCTAAGACTAAAACCATTAAAACATGACTTCCATCGAATAGAAATGAATTAAAATTAAATTTTTAAGCTCTCCAATCTTGTTTTATGGCACCCAAATGTGTAAAAATTTAGATTGAAGAAAAATGGGGTTTTCCCTAATTGTTGAACTTAAAACAAGAAAATATTTTCATTAAATAACAAAATAGATCCATTATAGGATCTCTACATTAAACAAAGGATAAAAATTACAATAGTAAAATGTCTTCACTAAAACAAGGAAAATATTGTGATGGTTGCACTAATTTCTCTCATGGCTCGTCCTCCTTCTCCTCTTCCAAAACCTACAAATAAAAAATGAGCAAATAAGCCAAAGGAAAATAATAAGAACACTCCATAGAGATGATTAGGGTTAGTGTAAAATCCCTAATATCCAAGGGCCCTCATTGAATCCATCTAAGGGTTTTGGTTCAACCTTCCTAAAGTTAAGTGAGAATTTTTTGTAATATGTTTTAAATTAAATGCATGTGTAGCTTAGGAAAGGAGCCTCTCAATGGGTGTTATGAGGTAAGTTAATTTTTCACCTTATTGTTTAGTTGGTGACTTTTAAAATATAAATCCCTTGACTCTTGTAATTAATTAACTATAATTTACTCAAGGGTAACTAGACAACATTTAATTTAGGGATTAAATTTAATTGTATTTAAGTTAATGGGAGGGTAAGTTTAGACTTATCCCTAGAATAATAAATTAATAATCGACATTAGAACTAGGTAACTAAATTAAATGAAAATTGCAACAAGGGGATTTTTAAGACCGATATGGTGAATTAAATAATATTAATTAAATTTTAAACAAATAAAATAAAATATTAATAGAGAAATAAACTAAAGCAAGTGGAGGGTAATTTGCATTGCAACTAGTTTTTTAATAAAACTTATTATGTAATTTTTCCTATCCATTTTAATGGGTTCTATCTTGGGATTTATGCAAGATTGTTATGGGCATTACACTTGGTATCAGAGCCATGGGTTCAATGCTTGGACCCTTGGGCACACTTGAAAACTCAAACAGTTAACCTAGTACAACCTACAACTAGATCACACAACTTTGCATGATATTTTAAAACGTAGAAAACCTAGAAAACTAAAACAAAACCTAGAATGGTAAACTAAATTCCTATCTTGATTTTTGTATGAGGCACAAATAAAACGACATGATTTTCTATGTGGTGTTAAATATACCACCTAGAATAGGCATTGGCCGCTATGCTTCCATAGATACTACAGACATTGTAGGATGTCAATGTAGCTATACGAGGTGGAGCAGTTGGGGCGTGACCTAACAAGTGTGATAGGGAGCCATCACATGAGGCTCAACACCCTTCGAGGAAAATTACCGAGTATAGGGAAGTGAAATCCGCTTGTATTAGTTAGAGAAGACTCACCACCGGTGGGGACATGGAGATAGGGTTTCAGAAACAAAGACATATCTAGGAGCCCTAGATTGAGGGATGAGCATGTAGAGATACCTAGGGGTCGACAGTCATCAATTACAAGATCATATCAGGGAGATCTTGAAGCTACGCCCATCTCATTATTATAGCGGTCACCTCAATAGTAGAATCATCCATTCTTTAGACCTCCTAAGAGATTTGAAACTCAGAGGGGACAGAGGTTGGGGCCTCCCCTGGGGGTCCCATAAGGACACAAGGAACACCTAGAGCTTAGTAAGCAAGATCTCATCAAAATGAACACAAAATTCCATAGAAGGATCATCAAGATCCATGACACAGACCACTAGAGTATGCACTAGAGCCACATATCATTAGAGGGGACCAGGTAGTTGTTATGGATGTGGTGTACTTGGACATCATTGAAGAGAGTTCCCATAGAACCCTAATAACAAGGGAAAGGAGCCAATTTTTGAGCATATAGTTTGAAACATAAGACATAGCCATGGGATCTATGCGGTGGTTGAGAATCATCGCAAAGAGAATCGTAAGCACAGTGATTGAGACTAGAGGTAGTATTGGTGATATCACTACCTCTATTTTGTTTGATTATGGCTCATCTAATTATTTTATTGAAAAATATTTTGTAGAGTAATGCAAGATGGTGACAATTAGGCACAACTTTAGTTGGCATGTCAAGATGGCTTCTAAATCAAATATCTCAACAGACTCCTTAGTAAAGGAGTACATAGTGGACCTAGGACCCTCCAAAAATACCTTGGATCTTCATATCCTTCCTTTGGGTTCTTAAGGAGTTATCTTAGGAATTATTTGGTTATCTTCTCATAGAGCCAAAGTAGAATGTTATAATAAGTTCATATCTTATGAAAATGATTTGGGAGTGGACTTGGCTATTTTTGGATTGAGGAGACCCATCTTTATTCACACTATTTCGATATGTAGTTTAAGTGGTGTGCGTAGTGTGGGTCTTAGTTATATGCTATTACAGTAATTTATAGGTAAGAGGATGGGGCTAGTGGACCTTAAATTGATGATCATCCCATTTTTCAAGATTTTTTTAGATGTATTTCCTAGTGAGCTGCAAGGGGTGCCTCCCCCACTTTAGATACACTTTCACATTGATTTGGTTCCAAGAGAGAGCAGAGCCGCTCGATATATAGATGACCACCCTGAGGTATGTGAGTTCAAGTTATAGCTTGAGAGCCTTCTTGAGACAGTCCTAATCTATCCTAGTGTATCTCTTTAGCGCACACCAGTGATTTTTGTGAAGAAAAAGTTTAGATCCTTATAGTTGTGTGTGGACCACAAACATATTATCAAAGTAACGATCAAGAATTATAGCCCCCTTCCTCACATCGATGATTTATTTAATCAAATAAAGGGGGGTGTAGTATTTTATAAGATAGATATTAAGTCAGGCTACCATCAGCTGAGGATTATGGAGGTAGATATCCACAAGACTGACTTTCCGCATGAGATATAACACTTATAAGTTCACAAAGTGGTACCTTTTACTTTGATGAACTCCCCTGTAATATTCATGAGTTTGATGAATGGGGTGTTCAAGATGTTTTTGGATTTCTCCATGTTGTTTCTTGACGACATTATGATATACTCATGTATGAGTGAGGAGAAAGAGGATTACCTTTGACAAGTTTTGTGATGTCTTCGTGAGCATCAACTATATGGGAACCTAAAGAAGTGTGATTTTTTCACATCAGAGGTTCAATTTGGGTCACATAACTTTTGGGGAAGGTATCGAGTAGTTCCAATATTAGAGCTATTATCGATTGGGTTCCAACAAATTTAAGCGAACGGTTTCATGGGGTTTGCTAGATACTATAGGAGATTTTATCGATTTTTCTTCGATTGCGCACCAAATCACTTCCCTTCAGTGGAAACATAAGAATTTTTTTCGGTCCAATGGATATGATTAGGATTTCAAGAAATTAAATTAATGTCGTATGAAAAACTAATTCTTGTAGTGTGACCACGAGTGGAGAGTTATTTGTTTACATGGATGTTTGTTTGGAAGGATAAGGAGATGTTTTGATGCATGAGGAAAATTTGAGGATTATGAGAATAATGACTCATGATCTCGAGCTTGTGGCAATATTTCATGATTTGGTTTGGTGGAGAAATTTCATTTTTAGGCGGGAGATTCATTCACTGATCACTTGATTCTTCATTACCTCTTCAACCCAATCTCAATGAAACATTAGATGAAGTTTTTGTGAGTATGATATGAGATAAAGCATGAAGGGGAGTATAATGTAGTTTTGATGCTTCGAAGAAATTAAATTAGTGTTTCAGATTTATGAAAACAATGATTCTTGTATGACCCATAGGAAGATTGGGAGAGTTATTTGTTTGCATGGATCTTTTTTGAAGGATAAGGAGATGTTTTGATGCAGGAGGATGGTGTAGTCACCTTTGAGTGTTGAAAATTTGAGGATTATGAGAATAATTTTTGAATCATGATCTTGAGCTTATGGCATGTGATTATTTTCATGTATCTAGGGTTGGAGGTTTGAGATAGGATATCTTGGTAGAGGCTCATCGTGCACCTTATTCATCTTATCTAGGGGTGAAGAAGCTAAAATGCCACCTTGAGGTATTTTTACCATAAGAGAGGTCTTTGGAGATATGTAGGTCAATTTTTGATCACGTTGTTTAGAGATGGGTCTTACCAAACATAGCATAGTGGCCTTCTTCTGCATGATATACTAGAGTGGAAATGGGACACCATTTACATGGATTTCATAGTAGGGATACCAACGTCAAGATATCGTTATCCAAAATTCACCCCTAATGTAATTTTGATAACATGCATCAAATTCTTTAGTCCCAAGCAATTATATTGAGAGACAAAAATCATGTTTCTAGGGTCCCCTCATATTTTTTCTAACTCCCTGTCAAGAAGAAGGGGAAGTTTTGAGAAAATGTAAAAAGTTTTGAAAAAATCATGAAAATGGCTAAGTCCTAGTCCCGCGAGTCGGGACAGTTGGGAAGAAGGATGCAAATGGCTACTTTAGTGTTTATACTGGGGGACATTTGAACAAAAGCGGGAATGGAAATGACAACTTCGGTACGAAAAATGGAAAAAAATTTGACTACCTTGCGGGACATCTGGTCCCGACAGTTAGTACGCGGAGGATGCAAGTCGGTCGGCGAAAAGAATTAAGGCAGCCGGAACAATTGGGTCAAGATACGTGAAGTACGCAAACCATAACGGAGAAGAGATTGAGTCTCGCCGAAGAGTCCACAAATGTCGGGACACGCGGGATCCAAAAGAGTGCCCTCGTACTCCTCAAGGCATAACTTTTGCATTTCTCAATGGCACAACGGCCAATGCAAAGAAATCAAGAAATTTATTGATACATGTGGCCGGTTCGTAAGCTGAGAGAGGAAGATTGATGGATTTCAGGACATTGGATTCATATGTGATTTTGGGACAAATGGCACAAAGGGGACGCGTGGGACACACGGAAGGAGAAGGAGAAAAGTCAACATCTCAAACGGCCATAACTTTTGACTAGGATTTTCACAAAATTGGAGCTTAATTTTTGAGGTAGGATTATTTAAATAAAAGAAACATAGAGGCTCAATCGAGTGCAATGCTCATTCATCAAATCCCCAAAATAGCTGGGTGAAGAAGATTTCTCAATGAAATGCCACCTTGAGGTTGGAATCATGGTTACCATGCAAAGCAATCAGGAAATTACAGATTTGGAAATTTATTGATATTTTTTGTCATGTTGTTTTTAGTTTGGTAGTTGGGAGTGCAATTAAGAGGCATGGTCATCATTCTTTCTCTGCAAGCACATGGGAAAGTATGGGGAGCCTTTTTTGGCAAATAATATACAATCATTTCACTGTTTAATACTGGAGAAGGAAATGGGATTTCCACCTTTCTTTCCATCTCATTTTTTAATAAATGGAGTGTTGGGCTCATTGTAAAGGAGAGACATTTTGGGAGCAAATACCAAAATTGCTTTGTGAAACAATGACCATCATGGATCATGGTGATAGCCCTTATCTTGTAATAGATGAAGTGATCATGAAGCAATAAAAAAGTGCCTCATTTGTATTTTGAAGAACACCTGCCCCTTTAAATCTAGTAGTCTATTTATTATGTTCTTGCAGGATTCAGTGGCACGAGTATATTTATATGAGATATTGTTTTGAAGATTTTGCCGGGATTATGGGAAGTCATTCTTTTTACAATGATCACATTTGGAGATACACTTCTCGGTGTATTTCTATACTTTCATTTATGCATTCTCTCTCCCTGGTCCCTTGGGATGAGTATAAACTTTAGCTTATTCGCAACATATCAGTTTAGGAGTAAGAACCACTTTTTCGGAGATGGAAAAATGAGAGTACCCATGGTATCAATCATAGTTTTAGAGGATATGCTTCGGTGATATATACCACAACAATGACCATCATTCGAGGATGGGAGGGCTAATTGTATTTAGTGAAGACCTATTTTATACAGTATATTTAATAGTTTCTAGAGTTTGTGATTGGTATGGCTTGTGATTTAACTTCTCATTTCTATACTACCATGGCAGATGTGGGATGACTATAAACTTTATTTCAACATATCATCCAAAGTTAGATGGAACATGGTTTCAATCATATTGTAGCTGGATTTATTATCATGGATAGGTGGGAGGAGTAACAAATTTTCATGATTAGATAGAGAGTTTGAGGATGCTCAATTTAAGGCCTTTGTATGGCGAGGAGTGTAGGACACAATTGAGTTGGGACAAAGTTAGAGAACATGGTTTCATGGCTGGATTTATTATAGGATAAGGAGCAACAAATTTTGAAGATAGATTCATGATTAGGATAGAGATCGAGGATGATCAAGACAGAAAGAAGAAATATTCATATCAACGAAGGATAGATCACAGTTTTGAGGTGGTCACGAAGGTGTTTCTTCATGTTAGGCCACATAAGATCCCTATCCGTTATGAAAAGGATCTAAACTTTCTCCTAGGTTTTTGCATCCCTTTGAGATATTAGAGTGTATTAGTCCTTTGGCCTATCATCTAGTATTGGATTGGATTGGATGTATATCATGTTTTTGTGCTTAGAGAGGTACATTCCAGATCCTACTCATGTATTGGATTGGACCGTATTGTAGGTAAAGGATAAGGGGCATGTGATGGAGGAGCCCATCTGTATTTTAGAGCACAAGACCATGGAACTTCGAGGAAAAGACATTGATCAGGTTTATTTTCAGTGGGATCGATAAGATGAGATAATAGCTACATGGGAAGGCACCACACCCTTGAGAGCATAGTTCCCACATTTGTTCCAAGTGACTTCCAGGAGGAAGTCGAGTCTAAGGGGAGGGGGATGTAGTGCCCACTCCTCTTCGACATTGATATTACTCTGATTTTTATTTTTTGGATTGGATCCATAGACATTATTATCATATTGATCTTTAGACATTGATAGATGGACATTGTTATATTTGATTAGCTTATTTGATAGACAATATGGATGTTTTAGATTTATGACATGATGTGATTTACAGGATGGATTATATGCATGGATCGACATATTAGTATTTGACGATCTTGAGCTACTATTGTATTGACACATTGGATTTGATATATATATGTTGCTAGATGATTTAGTTGGTTTTGTGATCTTATTGTTAATTGATAAATTGATAAAATCAAAATATTTAGAATTGTGAACAATTGGTGAATTACTTAATTTTAGCGATGGTTTAGTTATGATATTGATGATGTGAATTGATATGTATATGTGTGCATTTTATTATCTCAATGTCGTTAATATGGCCATGAGGCCAAAAAGGTATTGTTTTGATTTTTATAGGCATTTGCAACACAACAAACAAAAGGGGATAGGAGACCAACAATGAAGGAATTTGGGGTATTGGAAATAGGTACGGTAAACATATGATGTTATTGTTATTAGTTTGTTAGGATTTCCCCATTGGGGGTGCCCTCAAATGTGACCTTGGGTAAATTGTGGTTTTCCTTTTTCTTTTTATTTATTTGTGAGTAATTTTTTTAGTATTGTGTGTCACTTTTATTAGTTTCCTTAAGTAATCAATTTAAGTTAATTATACTTGATTAATTAGTGTAATTTAGGATGTGACAAAAAGGGGGTAATTAATGTGAGTAGGTAGTTCTTGGTTTTTGTTGGATTTTAAAGAATTTGATTACGTTTGAGTTTTGTGCACTCAACCTTGCATGTAAAATTCGTATTTTGACTTTTAAGAAAATTTTGGAGTCTTTGTAGACAAGTTGAGCTTTTCACGCACATCTTAAAGTCACCCACCGAATATGCCTATGATGTGAGGGGATTATTTTAGGCCTTTTGTGTGTGTTTTAATGGAGAAAAAGAGGAATTAATTGCACTTTTGTTACATGAGTATTTAATTGTGACGATTAAGGGTGTGGGTTTGAGTTTGAGTGTGCAAGAGTATTGTCATTCGCTCAACCACCAATTTATTGTGATTTTGAGATTGGGTTTGATGTTCTGATGTGGAAGGGAGGAGAAATGATGTGGCATCTTACCTAGAGCCACATCACCTCTCTCTCCTCTCTTTTATATTTATTCTAATTTGTTTGAGGATTTTGAGGTTACTTGTTTTTTTTTGGTCTCTTGCATTTGGAAGTGATTGCTTTGGAGGGCTTGTTGGAGTCGGAGATAGCTTGTTATTGTTTGGACTTGGAAATGTTGGAACTTGTTTGTGGATTAGAAACTCTTACAATGGAAAGGTAGGGTCTTCACCCATGTTTTCTTTTGTTAATTTTTGTGCATATATTTGTGAATGAATGGTTGTTGCATGTGTTATTTTGGGAAGTAAAATGACCCTTAGGTTGTGTAGGAGAAAATTGAAATGGGGATATTTTTGAGGTAGGCATTTAAGGAGGGAGTTGGGTTGGGGATTCCCACCCGTGATTAGTAAAATGTGCTTATCTTATTGTTTTTTTGTGGGAGGCATAAGAGAGAGGGAGGCATAAGAGTTGTTTTTATTGAGGGAGGAATAAGAGTCATTTTTTCGAGATAGGCATAAGATTTTTGTGGGTTATGATTCAGTTATTAGAGGTTTTAAGGTGGGAACCCAAACCCTTGGGATGCATAAGTAGATAACCATGTTAATTTATCTTTCTTAGCTTGAGTTTAGAGCCTTTATATTGGGAAATTTATGTGTGTTGATATGATTTTTTCTTGTTCTTATTTTGTTGAATGTTTGGTTTGAATGTGAATGTGTAAGCCTTGTTAAGTTTCCAATGATTTTCTTATACCCTCATTGCTTCATTTTTGGGGCTCGGGGGCCAATGAGGAAGAAGGCTTCTCTTCCTCATTGGATTATTGGTTGGGTGGAGAGTGTTTCCTACTCCCCTATTTTGGTTGTTGTGTTTGGACTATGGGAAGATGGTGGAGCTCAAGTGAAGATTTGGTCTTTGTAGCACCTTGAAGAAATGGAGAAGATATCCCTCTTTGTAAAATAAATTTTACCATGTTGTCTCATTTGAATGGAGGGCTTGTAACTTGCATTTTTAAGAATTTCAATCTCTTGTAAATGTGTTGTAAAATGGTTGATTTGTATCAAGTTTTCAAATGTATGTATATGGGAAAATAGGAAAAGGAAAGTTGCATTTGTTACTTGAAAATCCCTTCAACTTGTAAACCCTACTGATATTTTTGAATGATTTTTTTCATTTTAAATGTATTATTTTTGGAAAATAAAACAACCAATTTGCATTTTTAAATGAATTAGACACCTTGAAATGGAAAAAAATCTTTCAACCTAAGTTTATTTTATTACCTCTAAAGTGTGATTTATTTCATTTTTAAAAGATTGATGATCATGTTGAAAATATACTTGTTTCTTAAAATGGATTTCCATTTAGTTATTGTGAATGAAAGTAAATGGTTGCTTGTTTCTATTGAAAAGAAAACATAGTGAAAATAGTGAAATTTTGGTTACATTTCTTATTAGGTTGAAGGAAAGAATAGAGAATGAGTTGATGTTATGCAATTTGAGTATGAAACTAGAAATGTTATCAATCTAGAAACCAATGAATGGAAGACACCTTAGTTCAATTTATTATTTCTTTAAAACCAACTTAAGTAGAAGAACTATTGAAAAAATGCATGTTTGGAAGGTTGTTTTAGGGAATAGAACCGCCACCCTGTGTAGAGTGGTGGTTTCAGAACCACTTCCGAGAACATAGCGGTGGTAGATGAACCGCCTTCTAGTCCATGAGGTAGTCAGAGGACCTCCAGCCTATGTAGGGTGGTAGTTTCATCACTTTCGACGGAAAAATAAAATCTATGTGTAAAAAAAAGTAGATTTAAAATTAAATGAAATCTAAGCTTAAAACCATTAAAAGGTAACTTCCAACAACTAGAAATGAATTGAAATTAAGTGTTTAAGCTCTCCAATCTTTTTTTATGGCACCCAAATGTGTAAAATTATTAGATTAAAGGAAATGGGGTTTTTCCCAATTGTTGAACTCAAAACAAGAAAATGTTTTCATTAAATAAAAAAATAGATCCATTGTAGGATCTCTACATTAAACAAATGAGCAATATTACAATAGTAAAATATTTTCAACTAAAACAAAGAAAATTTTCCATGGTTGCACTTCTTGCTCTCATGGCTCCTCCTTCTCCTCTTCCAAAACATGCAAATCAAAAATGAGAAAATAAGCCAAAGGAAAAGAATAAGAACACTCCATAGAGATTATTAGGGTTAGTGTGAAATCCCTAAGATCTAAGGGCCCTCATTGAATCCATTTAAGGGTTGTGGTTCAACCCTACAAAATTTAGGTGAGAATTATGTGGTAGTATTTTTTAAATGAAATGCATTTATAGCTTAGGAATGGGGCCTCTTAAGGGGTGTTAGGAGGTAAGTTAATTTTTGACCTTAATGTTTAGTTGGTGACTTTTAAAATAAAAACCCTTTACTCATGTAATTAATTAAATAAAATTTACTCAAGGGTAACTAGACAACATTTAATTTAGGGATTAAATTTATTTATATTTAACTTAATGGGAGGGTAAGTTTAGACTTATCCCTAGAATAATAAATTAATAAATGACATTAGAACTATGTTACTAAATTAATTAAAGACTACAACAATGGGATTTTTAAACCCGATATGGGGAATTAAATAATATTAATTAAATTATAATTAAATAAATAAAATATTAACCGAGAAATAAACTACACCCAATGGAAGGTTATCTTGTGTGCAGAACTAGTTTAAATAATAAAAAATTATTACATAAATTTTTTCTATCCATTTTAGTGGGTTCTATTTTGGGATTTGTGCAAGATTTTTGTGGGCATTACATTCCTCCTCCATCCATACTTTTAATTTATTTAGGATAAATATTTTTTCACTGGGTTCCTACCCAGGATTACAAGACAACCTATAATCCGAAATGGAAAATAATTACAACCAAAAGATAAAATGAAACAACTTCCATGCAGCAAAAGAACTAGCTAGGTAGGAGAAAAATTATTCTTGTTTTGCACCATCATCCACCCATTTGAAACATCCTCAATAGGGAGAATAACCTCAATACCTTCAATCGGTAGATATGTGCTTTTTTTTATAGGAAAAAGAGGAGGGATATTTTCCTTTGCGTATTTACACTCACTAGAATAAGTTTATGTTTTCTCCTTGTTATCACATACACAAATTTATGCAGTTGGAGATTTTGGGAATGATTCACCACATCATCCTAATCTTCATTTGAATCCAAATATTCCTTAGTGTAAAAAAAAATTATTCATTGAGGAAATTTTCCACCAATTGTTCCTCTTAGTTGTATTATTTGTCATCCCATAGTTGGCAAGTTGTATGACCTAAATTCGAGCACCTTCTACACCTAAAAGGAAAACCATTGTAGTCTAATGGTTGAGACCATGTTCTATTTTGCACTTTAAGCTCAATGTTTATAGGAAGGTTTTTAGAAGTATCTAGTTCGATAAGAATCCTAGCATATATTGTCTTGGTGAAATTGATGGTTTGGGAATCAATGTGAATATTATTACCCAAAACATTTGCAATGGATATATGAAAATATTTGCTCCAAAATTACAGAGGTAAATAAGGAAACCTAATCAAAATGGGTTTACAAGAGAAGGATTAAGTGAGTTGGTTAAAAGAGGGAAACAAGGGTATGAAGAAAAGGTATCGTGATTGAGAGACCAAAAAACCCATAGTTTATGAATTGGATTCTTAGTAGACTTATTAAATTGAATACATAAATAGATGTGTTATTATTTTTTTGTTAATAATACTAACCAATTCATTGCTCGTATACTTAACTAGCTCAATTATTTTATGCAATATTAAAAATATATTAGCATTTTTACTATTGACATATTTAATAAATTCTTTTTCATTTTATTACATAACTTTGTGTTTATTTTGTAATCACTACAAATCTAGAGATTTTGCTAACTACATTCAGGAAGATCATGTCAAATATTTTAAATATTAAATAAATTAAACATAAAACAATACTCTTATGTAATGTTGATATTCTTCATATAATCCACATTTTTGAATTACAATTGTCCATTTTTATATTTACAAATTTTGTCCTTGGTGTTAATGTTGGCTTCATACACACTTTTTTAATTTCCTAAAAATTAGTTCCATACTTGACTAGAGAAATCATCCAATTTTTTTTAACACAATCCATTTATTTGATCCGAATGCAAAAAAACATGAATATTCCAAAAAAATTTATTTCACTTGAACTTTTATGTAGATAGATTTATATTTCTAATAAAATTAATATCATCCACATATAAGAAAACAATTATACATTATATTGATTACATGTCATCTTTATTTTGTTACAATTGTCCTTGATGTATATTTTTGGTTCGCATTCACTAGGTTGCTAATCTACGGGGAAATACCATGCCCTCTGGGTTTTATTGGGCCCACAAAGTGATACATTTTGATTATTTGTAAACCTTATTATCATGACCTAAAATATCATAGCTAGGTGTTTTATTTGTGTATAATTTTATTTATAGGACTCCATTTAATAAGATCGATTTAAAATGCATATGATGTACAATGGCGAGTGTTTCTTTTTAAATATTTCAAATTTTATTTCATTCTTACAAAATTAAGTATTTCATTATAATATCATCCAAGTTGTTTCTTCTACATTTTCACAACCTGCCTCACCTTATGTATCCCAATGTAGAATTTTGCAATGCCCTTGGTTCTATAAACCCATCTGGTCACAATGACCTCTTTTATTGCTGGAATGTTTAATAGATCCTTATTTAAACACTTTTTATACTTTAGGAATAGTATGGAAATAAATATAAAAATAACTCATTAATACTTTAAAGTAGTTGATTTTAGTAAATATCCAGCTTCCTCTCGATAGATACCCTAACCTTAATTGCCATGGCGATCACGAGTGTGATCCTGGCTTTGGAAGAGGGTGAATGGCAAGGTCTCTGGGGTTTTGAGACTATGTTATGTAGATCCCCTCCTCGTCATGGTATCTTGGTTTTACGTTCGTCAATCCCACTCTATGGAGATTCTGTTTGTTTTGGTGCGATGTTTGATGGTTCTGCTGTTGTTATCGTGCTTAATCCTACTCCTTTTCTCAAACATGCTTCCAAGGGTGTGGATATCAGTGGTATTTATACGAGTGTGGAATATCTGGGTATGTCTGGTGCTTGCGTTTCTGGGTTTGGTGGGGGTTCTGGTTTTAAACGTGAACTTGTCTTAATGGTGGCCAAGTTTCCTTATGATGAATTGTTCTTTCCCTATGCGGATTGTGCTTACCCTGGCCATGATTTTTGGTGCCTCCCCTGGTTCTCTGTTGCTGGGACTCCCTTAGCACAGACGGGTTTGTTGGATCAGTGTGCAGGTGTTGGGGCTGGTGCTATAGGGTATGGTTGGGAGTGTGTCCCTACCTCTGTGACGATTGATCCCGTGATGCTGGTTATTACATATGGATTCAAAGGATCAATATAAGATGTAATCCATACAAATTCTAGAAAACAGAGCTTTTTCATGCAGTACATAATAGCGGCCATGAAATCATTAATGATAAGGCACATAATCTCTGATGAACGAATTAAAATACATAGCTCAAACTTGCTTCAAATGGCGGTTATGGACCAGAAGAATCAGAAACAGGAAGTATGGCCGAAAAATTCATTGTAACTTGGTCTAAAAATAGACCTTTTATCTCCGAAAAGGTCGCAGTAGTAAGAAATCCATCTTCATGACAAGTGGCAGAGACCCATCTTTGAATAAAAATAAAGCTATCTAGGACGGAAAATGAAAACCTCATATTTTCAGAGTAAAATAGCAACAACCCAGCAGAGGAATTTTCTTCAAAGTAAAGATTGGGCATGAATTGATATGCAAAAATCTCTTCAGATCTCAAAACTGTCAGAAATGGAGATCATAGTCATACAGAGGGCCAAACCAAGATTCAAATCTAGACCAGAGAAGCCATGGAATGGAAAAGAAAAATTACCAAGTCTAAAAAAGAATGTTAGTTGCCAACTCGAAAGAAAATGCTAGTTTCAAAACCAAAGAACAACTGGTGAACTCGATAAATGGGCTCTACAGAATAAAGAGTACTTACCAGTTTTTCATATAGAGCCAGATTTGGTAAAAAAACCAGCTCGAAGCTCAATAATGGCGGTGAAGGTAAAGGAACCCTCATCTCTAAATTGAAAATCCAGAGAAGAACGATCACCCAGTTGCCTTTATAAGCCAAAAATCGAAGGTTGTGCAAAAACATAAAGTTTCAGGTTATACAGTCTAAGAAGTGCAATTTTTTTGAAAGATTAAAGAAATTTGAAATGGAACGACCGTGAAACGAACCCTAAAATATTGTGTAAGAGGAATATTACCCTTTACAATAACCAAAAAGATTAGCCGGTTTCAATTTAAATCTCGATTCAGAGCTCAATGAAGTTCCAAATAGCGGCAAGAAAAAGAAATGCAATCACAGAGCTTTCACAGTCAAAGAATAAAGCTTCTGGGAAAAAAACATCATGGTCATGGAAGATTTTTACAGAGCTTCGCTAGCTCGAGAATGAGCTCAACCAATTTGCAAACGATTAGGGTTCGCCAAGTGTTTTACCCAACTCACAATGAGGTACCGAATATATAACCATAGTTAAGGATCAATGGTCCCAGATTGAAGCCTACAGATTGAATAAACCACGTCAAAATCCATTAACTCGACCACTTTTGCCAACTAGTCAGGGGTTAAACAATCGACGGTCGAGATAAAAAAACAAGATCAAACGGTGGAGGATACAAACTCCAACCTTAACTACAGTCACTCCAACCTGATTTGCAAAGTACAGATGTGGCAATGAATCCTGAAACCCTAACCAGGGTTATATACAAAATCACCAACATTGTAAATGAAGAGTCAAGTCATAGTGGGCAGGGGGCAGACCAACAAATAAACCATTGCATTGATCCGATTAAGGTCCAAAAACTAGTTCCACAAAAAATTAAACGCCAACAAACCCATGATTAATCAAAAAGGGGCCAAAAAGCATTGTACATGCAATTATAACACAAAAGGGATCCGACATAATGTGTTTCAATTATCAAAGTAAAATACTATAGTCTTAACAATAATTATTCAAAAGACCGAAACCATACTATATATATCGACCAAATAAAAAGCGTAAAAGCCTTTTTGATTGCTAAATGATTAATAAAAAATGGATACCATAGGTTTATAACCTTATGGAGATTAAAATAATAATATATACCATTGGCCAATAGATGGTCATCATTCAATTAAAGGTAGCCATGATGGTGTGCTACAAAAAGGCGAGTTATTACCTCAATTTTTGCAAAAATGTCTTTGTACTAGAGATAAGACAAAGATGAGTGCATATACCCAAGGTCAACATCATAGTCATCAGATTGATCATGAAAGAAGTATGTTTGGCATGTCATCCAATAGAAGACAGAACATGTTAAATAAGTGCAAACATGTCAACATCAGAGATCATGAAGACCACTTTTGCTAATTACCTTATTTTTCAAAAAATAAGAGTATTATTTTCTTGCACATGCCTGTAGGTGGTCCCCACACATTGGGTGAATAGTTTTCTAAAGTATTAAAGAAAAACGAATTATTTTTGCTAAATACAGGGATATTATTTTTGCATGTGCATCCAAGGGGGCAAAATTATAAAAGTGCCAAATTTATCATTGCAAGTGACACATCAAACAGAAGAAGACAAAATTGCATGCACATTGGAGAATACTTACACAAAAATAAATAGCTATTATTATTAGCTAAATTATTCATCCAAGTTTTATTAAAAATATATCAATCAATTGTACTTTGACTGGAATTTAATTTTTTAACTAAGTTATTAATGCCTAATTGTAATCAGCATGTGTATTTTATTCCTTTATTTATTCATGATAAATGGTAAAATTAGCATGCATATGCAAAAACAAATTTTAGCCTATTTTTAGGATGGGTTGGGTGAATAATTTTTCTATATATTTGTGCATAAGAAAAGCACAAGGGAGGACTTTTGGACACTGGACAGTGATGAAGCAATTTTTGATAGTTTGCCCTTAAATAAGAACTAAATTTTAGCCTTTCAAATTATTTTCGGTGGTGTGTATCTCTTCATTAATTCTTGTGAATTTCATTTCCCCGATTAATCATCTTACCTTGCTATAAATTTGGTATTTTCTGCATAATCTTAGTGTGCATGTTTATCTTGTTGTGTTGTTGTGATTCATCCTGAATAGATAAGTGTTTTTCCTTAATATTTTATTGAGAACTATTGGTTTAATGCAACAAAAATTCATTTTCAATTTTATTGTGCATATACTAGTCAAATCCCTCAACAAGTTTTGTGTATCACCCATTTCAAATTTCAGCTACAATCATCTTTTACCCTCAAAACCCCAACAAAAATTAGTTTAGGATACATCAATAAGGAACCGGCCTTGACACCGGAGACTCACCTCAATAATAGGTATACCCACATACTTGAGGTGTTTCCATTATATCTACGAAAGTGAGAGATCAAAGCAAACTTAGAACCCTGTTGTTATCTCTCAACAAGGGTATACTTTCGAGAGATAATAGTTTTTGGCATGGCTAGTGAGACGAGAACTACTATTTATATGTTCTGAAGATCGAAGATTCGAAGCAAAACTCATCTGTTGACTCGTAAATTTGATTTGATGGAAAGTACAACACTTTGACACCATTAAATTTCAGCTACAATTTTTAAGGTATTTTTCAAGAAAATCAAATCTGTTATCAATTGTTTTTATAAAAACAGATATGGTTTTCATAGTTTCAATAGTTTATGAGGTCTCACACCATGAACCCTCATTGTGGTGCAATATTATCAGCCAAACCGTGCAAGCCTTTTTATCTACTTTCCCTTTGGATTAGCTCTATAACCCCTATCAGAATGAATATTCTTATAACCCAAACCCTTTCAATCAATATGAGGGTTATGTTGTTCAAGATGAAGGTTATACAGTGGAAGGTTATTTTGATTTTACACAACAAGAAGATCTTAGAATCGAGTTTAATAGTTTCAAGCAACAATATTTAGCTATCAAGGAACAAATTGAGAAATCAAAAGCATTAGAGAAGGATAGGATCAAGTTGACGAACCTTGTCAATGGGTTGTTCCCACTTACCTTCCCTATCAAAATCTAGTGCCCATAAATCATCATTTCCTAGCCAATGCATCTTATTCCTTAGTTTTACATTATTAGAGCTACTCCAATTCCTATTTTTCTACCCCATAACTAGATACAAAAAAAAAAAAGTATCCAAGTTGTTGCTTCGGAAAATGGATGTTGTTTTAACTACAGAAGACATTATACCCTAGCCTCTTATTCAAAATTTTCCAATTAAATCTGAAATCAAGCACACCCCTCCTCCTTTAGCTATACTTCAAGTCCAAGAAAGAGAGAATACGAATATCATCAAGGAGGGGAAACCAAATAAAGACAACAAAAACTAATATTTATGCAACTAATCGATCCATGTCAGAAGGTTTTGTTGGTGCTTGATTTGATCTAGGCCAAAATTTTTCCCTCAGAAAATTTCTTCAATCTTCCTAGTTCGTGGTTTTTTCTATCTCTCGAATGGAAACATAAAAATTATTCTTCTTCATTTTATGCCTTTATAAATCCATTCCCATGGTCGTAAACTGCTTGGAGCCTGGTTTTACTTGTAATTTCTCCATCCTTTGAGAAACATTTTAATTCTGGGCATGAGTAGTGAATTTCTCTATATTTTACTATTTTACGGGCATCTTTTCCCCATCAAATTCTACCTGAGCGTCGAAGAAAGTATGTGGTCTCCTTTGATTGGATGAGGAACAATGGGTTTTTTTTATAAACTTGTCACTTTTGGCTAATTTGGAAAAAATATTGAACTCACCCCGTGGCTCCGTCGAGCTCTGATTGGCTAAGAAAAATTTAAGTGGTGGAGAAAATTTCTTATTTTTTCCCTAGAAGGTGTACATGTGTCAGAAGTTAAGCAGTTGTGGGAAAGCGGGTCTTTTTGTGCTTTAAGGCACTATGGTGAAAAGGTAAAAATGTGAAAAAAATTCCTAAGGCCCGAAGGAGGACACGTGGCAGCTTCTAAGTCGAAGATGGAAAGGGCCAATGGGGAACTTTGAAGTTTGTCACCTTGTTCTGGAAAATAAGGAATAAAGTATAAAAATGAACTCGGAGCTTCGCTCTAATTAGAGAAGGACACATGGAATTGAAAAATAAAAGTGGGAGGTGGAATGTTGGGTTACTTTGAAGTTTTTTAACTTCAAAAGGATTAAAGTTATAATGTAATGCTAGCTCCACTCCAATCGGAGAAACACAAGTGGCATTGAAAATTCAGAGCGGAAGGCAGGTTACCAGAGCACTTTGAAGTTTTTAGGCTTTTTTTTTAAAAAAGGGAATGAATTTATAAAGTGATATGCAAATCCATTTCGAATCAAAGAGGAACAAGTGGAAGCTTTGACAAGTCAAAATGGGAAGGCGGATCATCGGGGTAGTTTCTTAATTTAAGCCTTTTTTTGTGAAAAAGGAATAAAGTTATAAAGTTGAGCGCGGCCCATACTAAAAAATAGGTTAAGGCCCGCTTTGAAAATTCAAAGCGGGAAATTGGGCCATTCGATAATTTTGAAGATTTTTGCCCTTTTGTAAAAAGGGGTAAAATTTCAAAAGTGAGTCATGCGACTCCACATGGGACCCACATCAGTTGTTAAAAGCATAAGGGTGGGTCATAGGGTGAAATTTGAAATTTTTCATTTTGCAAAAAGAGGTGAAGTTGTAGAATTGAGCCGCGAATCCATTGAGGCCCAGATTGAGCCATGTGTTAGGACCGTTTACCAAGTCTGGAGGGGCTGGGAAACATGTTAAAATTACACATTTTCCCACAAATTTGTTGAATGTTAAAAATTTCCCCAAGCCCGTTTCCTCTCAAATAACATGGATAGCTCTAATTTAAATTTGGAGGGCAGAATCGGCGGTAGTTATGCATTACATCTTATTTTTTCCGCCATTAGCGTTCCAAGATTGATGGAGATGCGATTTTTGCATCGTTTTTCATCAATTTTTTATTCCTTATCATTTTTGTTGGAAAAGTGCAATCGAATGGATATGGAGCTCAATTTAGGAATCAAGGAGAAGTAAAGTTTAATATTTTGAACCTTAGTTTATCGGGTTTTTGCAAAAAACAAAAAAATGCCAGATCTAGAGTTGTAGAGTAAATATACTATTTTTAGGATGGGTTGGGTGAATTTGAGAGGAAAAGGATGAAATGATGAAGGAAAAGTGTGTTGCATGGGTGTTAAAGATGGAAAGCTATGCTGCCAATTAGAACAATGATGCAAATATTTGAAATGATTCACCTTTTCAAACACCTAGCAAATTTTGCGTGAATCTATTAAACGTCCCTTTCTGGGAATCATGATGAAATATGTAAGAAACTAAGGTTCCTCGAATATTATTTTCTTGGGGGAAATCTTGGATGTAAATTGAGTGCAGTGTTATAAAAAGCATGCGCGAGTCATGCAAAAGGTCGTGGGTTGAAATTTATGTGAAAATTTGAGAAATCCCATTTTTGAGTGACCATCTAAGAAACCTACTTAATTTCTTTTGCTTTTGGATTTCTATCATGTTAAATTGGTTGTAAGTGTACAACCATTGACAAGCTCTAATATTTTTTAATAAATTCCCTAGTGATGAATCTAAGAGATTTTAAGTTAATCTGTGTTAATCTCGAGAAAAAATTGTGTCTTCTTCATTTCAGAATGTCTGCAAATAGTTTTTCTTGTTCCTATTACAATCTTACATTGAAACCTTTGTGAATCACATAAGATCTTATCTCTTTGAATGTTTGGTGGAATTTTCAAGTTCATTTATTAGAAGAGCTTTCATCTGATAATGAAATAAATAATTTAAAATCACCTTAATCTCATTTGCTTAGTAAAGATTGTTTGTAAGCCTTTGAGGATATCTTAGGCATGATAAAAAAAAGTTTGAGAATGTTTAATTTGGTATTTTAGCTCGAAGTCTTCATGGTAAACTCCTAAAGATTGTGTGAAAATGTGAAAATCTGGGCCTCCATTGATGCACACCTTCTGGTTGAAAGAAAATTTGGACTATTCTGAAGTTTTTTGTTGTTAATTTTTCAAATTATTGTTAAGGCCCTCAAAGATCTGGAAAATCAAGTTTTTCCTGCTTGAATCTATTACCCAAAATTATTCAAAAAAAAAAAATCCCACCGAAGTACCCATATTTTTGTCAATGGGTTGTCCCTATATATCCCTAAAAGAAAAAAATCCACTTCCTAAAATATATAGAACAATCAGGATTCCATAATGTCTTTAGTAACCCTAACCTTGTTTTTAAAATATCCCCATTATTTAGAAGTGACAACTCTTGAGAGTTAAATTGTGGAGCATAGATCATATTTTCCCAAGGTTTTCTTTATAAAATTTGTGCAAAATAATGATATCTTCATATCCTTCATCAAAAAAGATTACAAAAGGGGTCCTCTCACCCTGGTTGAAAGGAACAACCTAAATTAGTGAGGATAGATCAGATCCTCAATGAAGGTGCTATCCATTTCTTCAACATTATGAGTGACAGAGAGCCATCTAAATTGCATCTTCGGCTACAAAATGACATACTTGATGATTTTTCTATCTCTAAGCTTCATGCAAAATATTTGATGCTTCTCAGTTTGTAAGGGAGGATCAATTTGGGTACCAACACCTGAGTGGTGTTGTTTTGAGAGTATTTTAAGTTCTTGAAGATTATTTGACTGTTCGAGATCTAATAAGATTTGTAGGAATCATGTGCAATGAGACATTTGTGACAGATCAATTTTAGTGAATTTACATGACTAGGGTGAAAATCCTTAGTGGTGAATCCATGTTGTTTTGATTTTAATAAATGCCGAGTGTCTTAACCTCTATCATTTGAAATTTGTTACTCATTGTTGCAAATACGGAAGGAAGAAGATCTTTCTTCATTAAGGATCCCACTAAAGGTTGTTTTCATAGATGGTAAAATCAAATTCTGAAGGAAGAAGAATATGGAAAGTTGCTTGAGATTAGAAATCAAGAAAAGAGTTATCAATTTTGGAAATTGATCATCCCTGTATATGAAGATTTCCATACGTCTCAAGTGCTTCAATCGGTATTATTTTTGTAGATCTTAATTCTCCATCTGGTGAGGGGCCTTCATTTGTATTTGAAAATTTTTCTTCTCATTTTGTCCATGTATTCTCCATATATTATAGGGTTTTCCAGTTGATCCATTAGGGGATATTCATTTTGAAAATTATATTCCTATACCCCACAGACCCCTCAGTCCTCATCATCTTGCATCTCCTACAAATTCACCTCCACAAAACAACATGGCTTAGCCCCCATGGGAGACCTACATTTGTTGTTAATACCTTTGGTCCTATAAAATTTAGAGGAATGATGGTTATCCAAATGTTGTTCCATAAGATGTAAGAAATAGATTACCTAAGTTTCAAGGAAACAATGTTATTACTTGAGATCAACACTTAAAGATTTTTGTTAATATGATGGAAGACTTTGAGATAGAATTTGAGGATGTGTATATCAAATTGTTTATTCATACTTTAGAAGAAGATGCATGGGACTGGTATAAATATTTTCCAGATAACTCTATAGATTCTTGGACAGAAATGAAGAATGCTTTTAGATTGCAATATGGAGATAAAACAGACCCTAGGTTTCTTTTATCAAAATTTGAAAATATAAAAAAAAACCTAATGAATCAGTCCATGACTTCAATACAAGATTCAACAAGACTTTGAGAATATTTCCTATCATCTTAAGGCCTAGTGATGAATCATGTCTGATAAAGTATTATGATGCATTTGACAAGAAAGTTGCATACTATTTGAGGGATAAAAACCCTGGCACTTTGAGGCAGGCCTTTACCATGGCTCTACAAATTGAGAATAACATTAAAGTAATTGGAAAACCTCCTAAGAGGGACGGTATTAAGTTGGTTAACCCTAAAAATCTCAAGCAAGAAAAGTGTTGTTTTGGAGGAGGTTGTAAAAACCAGCAAATTTTGCATGGTCATTAAAGAGATCTCTTACAAGTTGGCTGGATTAAAAGTGAATTGGAAAAAGTTCCCAAAGTTAGGAAAAAAACAACAAGGCCAAGAAAGATTTGCAAACCATCCTAGGGGTGATCAGAGATATGATGATAGAGGTAAAGGGCCTGTGGGATCTGATAGTAGACAGCCACATCCTAGGGAAAATAGAATAGTGCTTGATCCTATGATCAGCTGTGGTTGCAACTGCAGAAGAAGCCAATGAAATTTATTTGTGTGACAGATGCTTCTTGCCCCATACTCCATGTGAAGTAAACAAGTAAGTTGAGGAAGAATATGATGATAAAACAGATGATGATGCTTGCATGATTGAGAACCCTATAATTTCACAGCAGGGAGCAACTTCAACTGAGCTGATAAGTACTAGAACTGATACAAGTTTTGGGATTGTATTCATCGGGGATTACCTCTTCCTCCCTCTCATAATTTTGAAATTGATATGGTACAAACTTTTGAATTGCCCAATAATGATTTTGAATACTTGAGGGCATTAATGATTGAAAATTATGATGGAGGAATCCCTTCTGAAGAGGATAGGTAGTTATTGATGAATGTCATGGTTGCCCAAGAAAAGGAGCATAATACAAGGAGTAAGGTTTCCAAAGGGGTAGGGCCTCAAGCCAAATCAAAAAATCTAATACTTACCAAGGAAATCACTAACAAAATGCATCTGGAGAAAGGCCTTGTTTCCCAAAATAAAATTTATATTCCTCCTGTTATCACCGAATCACGGCACCCTTATGTTTATACAAGTGCATATACTTTAACTTATGGTGTGATTGGATAACATGGGTATTTATCTCCAACTATCTCCAAGTTGTGGGACTTTCTAGTTGAGATAGACCTCCCAGAAAGCTAGTTCTTGCTCCTAAACTATTGCAAAACAATCTACTCTAATGCAGGGAAACTAACTATTCTAATCTAAATTTCCAAGGGACCGGGAGAGAGATAATGCATAAAATGAAAGCCTACACTAAAGTGGTGATACACCAGAAAAGGAGGATGTGAGAGTAGTCTCCAAACGTGGGAAAGAGAGGCTAAAGTGCATCTTAGAAGAGGTGATGACATACTTGATGATTTTCTCCATAATCAGCAAAATGCATTCACAACAATATTCCAAGCATACACAATGATAATGAATGTTGTTTTCCCTGCAAGAACATAATAATAGACACAATATTCTCGTAAATAAGGTTAAAGGGGCAAGAAGAATGCAATAAAACACAGCAAAGGGAAGAGACATCCACAAACTTGTATTTTATTGCTTCTGGTATGCAAATTCAATCTATTACAAGATAAGAAAGGCCTAGATCACCATGAAAGGAGTCCACAAAAAGGGCTTGAAACACATTGGCTTCACAAAGTAATTTTTGAAGATTTGCTACAAAACTACCCTCCTCTTTACATTATTTTTGTGCCCAACACTCCAATTTATAGAAAAAATGAGAAGGGAAAGAGAAAGGAAAATGGAAATCCCAAAATTTGTCCTTAACCACCTATAAGAGGCATTAAATGGAGTAAAATGATTATATATTACTTCCTAAAAGGCTCCCCATCTGTCATCATGTGTTTCAAAGAGAGAAAGAATGATGACCCCTGCCTCTTAATTGCACTCCCAACCACCAAATGAAACATCTTTGTTGTTAACCCAGCCACATTTTCTTAAAAATATCTATCAATATCTCATCAAATCTAAAATTCCTTGATTGATGTGTGTCGGGCTTACTTGAGCCATGATTCCAACGGTACTAATTTTGTGTGATTTCATTGAGAAATGCAAAAGTTATGGCCTTCTGAGTGTTGGCATCTTTAGAAGGATTCATGAGCGTTTTCTAGTCATAGACGGGAATGAGCATTAATTCTTTTAGCCGAATATATTTCTCTTAATTAAATATATCTACCCTCATCAAAAATAATAAATCCAGTTTTTTGGCATAGAGGACATCGTGCTCATTCTAGAAAGTCCAATTTTATGAAAAGGCCGGAGCTTGGAGTCAAGTTATGGCCGTTTGAAGTTTCACGTGTCAAACGTTGAATTTATTCTTTGCCTTCGGCCTTCGGCTTTTTGAGGTCCCTCACGTCCCTCACGTACCTTTGTCCCAGCTGTCCTAACAGATGAAAATCTTGGAACCCGGTTCTAAGGGCTCCCTTGTTCTGATTACCCTAAAAGACATGTGGCAAGATTTCATTTGCTCTCGGCTCTTTCAAATTTTCGCGTCCTCCACGTAATTTTGGCACGGAAGTCCCAGAAGATTGGACAAAGTCCTCTGGGCTGAACCAAGCTGGTTTGCATCCATCCGCACACTTTTGTCCCAATATGATCCCGGACTTAAAGGGGACAAATTTCTCTAGATAGCCAACCGCCGAAAATTGACTAACTTGCTTGCCAAACCGGCCGATCCGCGTTTTTCGCAATACCTTTGTCCCAGATGGTTCTTGCCCAAACCGCATGCGAAAAACAAAACTTGGTGATTTTTCCATTTTGGCTGGTTCACCCTTTTCACGCGCAGGGAGAAACTTCCGGATGCCCCTTTGCTCTAAGTAATAGCTGGCGGCCTTTTGGGATTGATTCGCGCCTGGGATGTCCCTCATGTCCCGATCATAATTTTGAGGACTAGGACTTAGCCATTTTCATGATTTTTCCTATAAGCTTGTTTATGCAACTTTTTCACATTTTAAAACTTATGATTGAGGTTTTCTTCTTGAAGAGGAGAGTTAGAAAGAAGCCCCAAGAAAAGGAGCATAATACAAGGGGAGGTATCGAAACATGATTTTAGGGCCTTGAATCAATATAATTGCTTGGGACTTAAAGAATTTGATGCATGTTATCAAAACTACCTTGAGGGTGAATTTTGGATAACACCTCCCCATGCTCAGAATGAAAAAACTTCCATGCCATCTGATGAATTTATAAGTCTTCATCCTAGTACTGCCTTGCCCAAATATGTTCCATATGACATTGCTCAAGTCTTGAGTCAAATCAAGGTTAGTGTTCCAATTGTTGAGTTGCTTAGGATTCCTGAGCATATGAAAAGGGCTTTTGAGTATTTGGGATTTAATGAAGAAAAGGTTACCCATGGAAGAAATGTGAAAAATACAGAGATTCCTCATACTATTACAGAGTTAGATAAACCACCAGCATTGGAGGAACTTGGGGAACCACCTGAAGTATATTTGGGAACATCTTTGGTTAAGTCTCAACTGAATGTAGATCCATTTTTCACCACTTTGATTATTAAGGATAGGCTACTACACAATTACATGTTTGATTCTGGAGCCTCTTGTAATGTTATGCCTCTTGAGGTCATGAATGAATTGAATATTAAAGTAACAACATCTTATGGGAAGTGCACTGCCATGGATTCGAGAGAAGTTCCAGTGGTTGGATGTGTTAAAGGTCTGGTAGTGCAACTTGTAGATTATCCAGGAAGAAACTTAACCATGGATGTTGTCATTGTTGATTGTCTGCTAAATGGGGAATGTTGTTATTAGGAAAGTGGGTAGCTAGTGTGGGTGGTAGTGTGCAAATGGATATGTCTTATGCAACCATCCTAGTTGAGGGAAGCCTTGTGAAGTTATTTGGTGAAAAGAAAATGTTATATCTTATTGAGGATCCCAATAATGCTTCTTATGAAGTGTTGTATACAGATGTTGATATTGGTAACTTTGTGAGCTATGTTGATTTTAGGGAATATGAAATTGAAGAATGTAGATCTCCTGAGAAGTTTGGATTTCCTAGAAATTTGATGTTTGATGCAAGCTCAAAGGATGTTGGAAAACATGCCCTAGGAACAAAGGATAAGAAGAAACAAATGTGGTTAGCTAACAACTTGGAGAGAAAAGAAAAACAAGTATATACCTAGTTGTTAAAAATGTATCAGAGCTGCCTGACATGGTCATACCTAGATTTGAAGATACTTGAAGAATTTCCTTGATTACTTTCTTAGAATCAAAATGCATATCATTTTATAGTGTATAGTCCTTTGGTTTCATTTTGATTTTTGTGTTTTGGTTTTTCCTGGGCCTTGGTGGCCATTTTTGTTGGTTTCTCAGTTTGCTCGAAGGAGTTGGTTTTTGTTCTCTGCACTATAAAATTGGCTCATGACTCCATTTCCCAATGGATTATTTGGCACTTGGTCTACTATTTGTTCTTGTGGCACTCACTCAAAGTGCCCATCCCGATATGGATCCGATGTTGGTGCTCGATTTGATCTCTTCTAGTTTTCCCTAAAATTTGTTCAATCTTCCTGGTTCGTGGTTTTTTCCATCTCCTAAATGGACGTGTGAAAATTCTTCTTCTAAATTTGTATGCCTTTATAAATCCATTCCCATGGTCATAAATTTCTTGTAGCCTAGTTTTACTTTCCATTTCTCCATCCTTGGAGAAAAAATTTAATTCTAGGCGCGAGTAGTGAAGTTCTATGTATTTTACTATTTGACGAGTGTCTTTTCCCTATCAAATTCTTCCTGAGCGTCGAAAAGAACATGGTCTCCTTTGATTAGATGAGGAATGGGGGTTTATTTTATAAAATTGTCACTTTTGGCTACTTTGGAAAAAATATTGAACTCACCCCATGGCTCCGTCGAGCTTTGATTGGCTAACAAAAATTTAAGTGGTAGAGAAATTTTTCTATTTTATTCCCCGAAGGTGTACACGTGTCAGATGTTAAGTAGTTGTGGGAAAGAGGGTCTTTTTGTACTTTAAGGAACTATGGTGAAAAGGTAAAAATGTGAAAAAATTGCCTAAAGTTTGGAGGAGGAAACATGGCATCTTCTTAAGTCAAAGGTGGAAAGGTGGTCCGATAGGGAACTTTGAAGTTTTTCACCTTGTTTTGGAAAAAGGAATAAAGTATAAAAATGGGCACAGCTCCGTTCCAATTAAAGAATTACACATGGCATTAAAAATCAAAGTGGGAGGCGGAATGTTGGGTTACTTTGAAGTTTTTAAACTTTGAAAGGATTAAAGTTATAATGTGAACCATATCTCCGCTCCAATCGAGAGAAAGACAAGTGACATTGAAAAGTCGGAGCGGGAAGGCGGGTTCTTTGGAGCACTTAGAAGTTTTAAGCATTTTTTGTGAAAAAAGGAATGAAGTTATAAAGTGATCGACAACTCTGTTTTGAATCAGAGAGGAACACATGGCAGCTTTGACAAGTCAAAATGGGAAGGCAGATCATCAGGGTATTTTGAGAATTTAAGCTATTTTTGGTGAAAAAATGAATAAAGTTATAAAGTTAAGTGCGGCCCCACCAAAAAAAAAGTTAAGGCCTGTGTTGAAAAGTCAAAGCAGGAAGGCGGGCCGTTAAAGAATTTTTAAGATTTTTTCCCTTTATAAAAAAGAGGTAAATTTGCATAAGTGAGCCACGACTCCGCTAGAACCCACATCAGAAGCTAAAAGAAGAAGGGTAGGTCACCAAGAGAAATTTGGAAAATTTTCCATTTTTGCAAAAAGAGGTAAAGTTGCATAATTGAGACATGACTCTTTCGAGGCCCAGATTGAGCCACATGTAGCTAGGCCTATTTTTCAAGGGTGGAGGGGTAGGACAAAATGTTAAAATTGCAGATTCCCTAAAAGTTGTGAAATGTTAAAAAGTTCCCCAAAGCCCTGTTTTCACTTAGATCTTTCCATGTGGATGACTCTAATTTAAATTTGGAGGGCAAAATCAATGATAATATGCATTACATCTGATTTTTTCCACCATTAGTGTTCCAAGGTTGTTGGAGATGCGATTTTTTATCATCATTTTTTATTCCTTGTAATTTTTGTTGGAAAAGTGAAATTGAATGGATATGGAGCTCAATTTAGGAATCAAGGAGGTGAAAAGTTAACTATTTTGAATTGAAGTTTCTTAGGTTTCTGCAAAAATGAAAAATGCAAAAAAATGCAAAATAAAATTACAGATGGAAAAGGATGATATGATGAAGGAAAAGTGTGCTTCTGTGCACCAAGGTTGAAAAACATTCTCCCAATTAGAACAATGATGAAAATATTTGAAATGATTCACCTTTTCGAACACTTGGTAACTTTTGGGCGTGAATCATTAAATGTCACTTTTTGGGAATCATGATGAAATATGTAACAAAATAAGGTTCCTGAATATTCTTTTCTTTGGGGAAAGCTTGGATCTAAATAGAGTGTTATAAAAAGCATTCGGGAGTCATGTAAAAGGTCAAGGGTTGAAATTTATGTGAAAATTTGAGAAATCCCATCTTTAGAGTGACCATCTGAGAAACCTTCTTAATTTCTTGTGCTTTTTGGATTTCTATCATGTCAAATTGGTTGCAAGTGTACAACCATTGACAAGCTCTGATATTGTTTTAATAACTTTCCCCTACTAATGAATCTAAGAGATTTCGAGTTAATCTTTGTTAATCTCAAGAAAAATTGTGTCGCTTCATTTCGAATGTCTCAGTAAATAGTTTTTCTTATTCCTATTTCAATATTATATTGAAACCTTTGTGAATAAGATAATATCTTATCTCTTTGAATGTTCGGTGGAATTTGCAATTTCATTTATTAGAAGAGATTTCATCTGATAATGAAATAAACAATTTAAAATCACCTTACTCTCATTTCTTTAGTAAAGATTGTTTGTAAGCCTTTGAGGGTATCTTAGGCGTGATAAAACAAAGGTTGATAATGTTTAATTTGGTCTTTTAGCTCGAGCCTTCATGTTAAACTCCTAAAGATTGTGTGAAAACGTGCAAATCTGGGCCTCCATTGATGCACACCTTCTGGTTGAAGGAACATTTGGACTATTATGAAGTTTTCTATTGTTAAGTTTTCCAATTATTGTTAAGGCCCTCAAAGATCTGGAAAATCAAGTTTTTCCTACTTGAATCTCCCACTAACAAATATTTTTAAAAAACCAATGAATCCCACCTAAAGTACCCCTGTTTTTCCCTGTATATCCACAAAATAACAAAATCCACTTGCTAAAATATGCAGAACAATCAGGATTCCATAATGTCTTTAGTAACCTTAACCTTGTTTTGAAAATATCCCCATTATTTATATAATGCCCTATTCTACGTTACACCTGTTCATCCTGCGGTGATCGAGTGCTAAGCATGGAGTGTCATTGTGCCTTCGTCGACCTCGATTGCTGACCATTATGACTATAATTGATAATTATTTTACAAGCTGTAAAATGATAATAATGATAATAATAATAATAATAATGACATTATGATTGTATTATCGATCAACGATTGTATTTTATTATTACTTTCTTTATATCGATTGTTATCGATATCATCCTCTGTTATCGTTAAACTATCCTTTTGATTTGTTTGTCGCTCCCACTGATCGAGCCTCGTTGCGCAAATGAGGAAGAGTATGTTTTGTGGTGGCGCCACGGTTTGGGAGTGGCGTTCGCGTAAATATTTCATTTAAATACTCAACCCCGTTCTCCTCCTGGGTCGACCGATCCCGCAATCTTAGAATTGTTTTAAATTACTAATTTTAAATATGGATTTTTATGTCCCCAACCTACCTTGTCTCTCCCTTTTGATCTCCTTGTGTACCACGTTTGGCGTGGGGAAGGAAAGGTTAATGTTTTTTTACTTTGTTTCCTTGGTTGGCTGGAGGTGGGTGGCTTTAATGGCCACCTGCCATTGCATTAAAACCCCTGCATCCTTCTTGGTGTGTTGAAATCTCCCTTGTAGGTGGCCGCACTTCCCTGCATTTATTAATGTTGACTTGCTAATCCCTTGAAAATTGCTATCTGCCTTCTATATTATGTTACGGCCGCGTGGTTTTGAAGGAGAGTCTATTGTTTAGATTTGGTGAAGAAGGGTGTTAAAACCCCCAATCTAATGGAGTCGCAGGCTTTGGGAGCTCCGCCTTTGCTGTTTTCCCTCCTTGCTGGCCGCAAAACTCCCCCTGTTTGCTTTGGTTGCGTGGATTATTTGCTTGCTTGGTTTTTGTTTGTCTGCACGGGCTATCCTGAAGGAGCTCTAACCTTTACCAGTAACATGCCAATTTAATAGTAGCCGACTGTGTGGGTAGATTTGTTGGGGTTTGAAGAGCATAGACAAGGCATATTAGCTGTTTTATTGAATGCCTGAAGAGATACCCTCATGGATAACGTTGACTGCAGGCTCTGTATAGTATGGATATGTTGAAATGGCTTTATAAACTTACAAGCAAATGCAAAGAGCAGGTGTAAAGCCAAACTCCACAACCTTTGATAGCATCTCCACGCCTATACCAAAGTGGGAGTGTTTGAACAGGGCATGGACATTCTCCAATGCATTTGAAAAAGAGATTTTTGTTGCTTGTTGTATCTCAAGTGTCATCTGGATGCATAATTGTCTTAAGAGGGAATTATACTCCTGATGCGGATGCTCAACAAAGTTTTCGGATGGTTTGGAAAAACTTGAAAGAAATGTGGTCTTACAATGGATCTTGTTAAATGAATTGTTGGTTGTGGACAAATTTGGTGGGTTGAGACACCTTGAAACTTGGAAATTAATGGAGAAGGGACAAGGTCACTGTGTCAAATGCTTTGTTTTCCGGTGCGTTGGTAGATACATATGCAAAGTGGAAGCAAGCATAAGACACCCAAACTATTTGACAAAATTCTGAGTGAAATATGGCCAAAGGACAGCAAGGATTGCATGATATGTTTTGGAATGGGTTTGTTGAGGAGGCATAGGAAGTTGAAACAAATATGAGTAACTTGGGTAAATCCATCTCCTCCAGCCTTGTGTAGATCACTTGTGTTTGTGGTAGCACGTATAGGGTATGTGAGTTGGTTGTCGAATCCCACAAGAAGTAAAAGCTCAAGGAAAGCAATAGTTGAGCACAAGTGCATGGAGTCACTTCAAATACAATAATGCTCGTATTCCTGTTTGACAAAAATACTCTTCAATTGCATTATCTTCGCGGATCGTGAATGATGGATGCTTCTTCTCCGTGGTGCACCCAGATTCCAGTACCTACTAAGATGTTCTTATGGGCTGACCCATGGAAATGAGTCCGATGGAATATGTGAGCGAGGCTGTTGAAGCAATGGAAGAGACAGGAGGAGAAACAGGAGAAAAGGCAAGATATTCTACACTTTTCTCTTTGTTTATATTTATTTTATCGTGAAATCGAACCACCATTTCTTTGAATTGGTTGTCTTCTTTTTAGTCAGTCTCTCCTTTCTACTTGCTTTCTTCTTGTTTAGCTATTATCATTGCCTGTATGTTAGTGGAAAGCATGCAGGTGTTCTCTTCTTTGGGTGTATGTTTTTCTGGCTCGAGTGATCGATCTTCCTTTATTTTATATATATATATATATATATATATGTACTCTTCTCTACGATAGAGTTCCAGTTATTATTTGTTCCAGCTAGTTTTAGCAGTCGTTAATGTAAGCGTGCAATAACTATGAAGTTCCTTCCTATCAACCAAGGTTGTCCTTCTTTGTCTTTTGACATATATTGTTAATGATCTCTCAAGCCCACCTAACAACCCTTTTGGCATCAAAAAGGAAAGGTTGTAGGATTAGTGTAATCAACGCTTGGACTATTTCAGGTTAGAGATTCGGTGTTAAAACTTTTAGAATGTTTATGTTTGCGTGCAACGTGTTTCAACCTCGAGTGTTTAGACTCCTACGTAGCTTCAGCCTGGTTCCTAGGTTTTATAGCCATTCTTAGGAGGTACTTTGACTTCCCCCTTCATCTTGAATCGTAACTAGTTTTTTTATTTAGCTATGTTCGAGGTCTTAATCGTGCAACTCTAGTACCCCCGCTATTTCTGGAATTATTTTGGTCTTCTTCCCTCTCGGAAGATTGTTGGTGAAATAATCTAGTCTTCTAACTTGTGTTTCCTCCCATTTATTATGACTGTGTTGTTAATTAGGATTGGACAGCTTATATGCACATATGTACCTTAATGTTTTGTGA
The DNA here is from genome assembly GCA_018340775.1 of Taxus wallichiana var. yunnanensis. Classification (NCBI taxonomy): domain Eukaryota; kingdom Viridiplantae; phylum Streptophyta; class Pinopsida; order Cupressales; family Taxaceae; genus Taxus; species Taxus wallichiana. The sequence goes on along the minus strand of CM031240.1, from coordinate 718,875,674 downwards.
TGAAAATTGCCTTGAATGTTGTCAACCTTGGGAAAAAATTTCTTGCAATCAATAGTATGATGGAGTTATAGCAGAAGGAGTTGTTTTGATAATGGAACTTAGTAGTTTATGTTGTACCTTTGTTTGAACGGTTGTTTATGTTACCAAGGGTTGCCTTAAAAATATTGTTGTTTTGGGAAATAGGAAATTTATTTTAAATTAACTGAACTTTAATAATTGATGTGGAGGTTTGTAAATTTTTAGGGTTATAAAAGTTGTTGATGACATTTTTGTATACTCTTGGTTGACGGACTCTTTTTCTTCTCTCGCGTGATTGCTACTAGCCTACAAGGCATTGGCCTTCTTGAATGATTGGGAAATCTCTTGGAGTTAGTGGCCAAAACTAGTTTACTTTGCTTATGCTTCGAAACTTATGTTGTGTGGATACTCTATGTGATTTCAGGTTTGAAACTCATTTATACATGGCTTTTTGTGTTAATTCTTGGAAACCGTGGTTTCCCTTTTCTTGGGCCGATCAACTCTTGTTCTTCTAGAAATATAATATTATAACCTATGCATTTGGTACCTGTGATAAAATTCTGGATGGTTGGTACTTTATATCAAATCGCACTCTTGTGATTGTTATTTAATTATTTACTTGGTGGGAATCCTGCTTTGTTAGATTGGTTATTTCTCCTTATAGGGCCAAGGGCCTTTCTCTTTCGGTTGTTATATTTTCGTTGTCTTTACTCCTAACGGAAGTACATGGTCTTCTTCCTTGTTTGGCATGGTGGAAACTTATTATAACTTGAAGTGTTGATAGTGTTTAGAGGTTTGACCCAAATTCTTGTAATAAAGTGCTTCTTTTCATGGTATTGATAGATAATAGTTATGGTGGGTTTGTGTAGCCTTATCTTGCTCAGTTCTCGTGAACTGACTCTTGTAGAAAATTTGTTGCAGATGGATTTTGCGTGTAGATGAGGGATAGACTTGTAGACTTTTGTCATCAACCTCAGTTGAGAAGTTCCTTTGCTCGAAACCTTTTTTATGTTGTTCAACTATTGTTAACGTCCAGTGGAAAGTTTAGAAGAGGATTAATGTCTTAGTATAATGTATTGTGGACTTTGTCATCTGAACTTTGGAAACCTTGTATTGTTTGACCATCTTTGAAATTATAAGAAAATTTGGTTATTGTTGTTGAGTGACTTTGTTGGAGTATCAGTATTTTAAGAATTGATGTAATCTTGTTTTGTTCTTGTAAATGAGTGTTGCTACAACTTTGCCTTGAGAATAAATTTTGAGTTAAACCTTGCTATGACTTAGTAATAAAGTGTCATAAGTAAACTAACATAGGATTGTTTAATACTTCTGGAAGTTAAATTAAAAGTTGTATTCAAATAAAGTAACGTAGGGGTCACCAACTTGAGAGCAAGAAATTCTTTAAGTAATCAAGGGCAAGACTATCATTGCAGGTAAACTTTATAACATGATAACCCTAGCTCCTCTAGTGAACATTATTCCTTTTATGGTGAAATTTGTAAAATGACCCTAAGGTGAAATGAACTGTTAGTTGTTTGAAGATGATAAGATTTAATAAGCCAGAGAAAACAAATTGGAGACCTCACCATCTTTCTCACCGCCATTTGGAAAGTAAATTTTTACTCCTTGTTAATACTTTTAGCGAAGCCTAAGTAAAGTTGTTGATAATTCTAGTTAAGAGCCCTAGCTTCAATTAAATACTGGCAATAACTAATGAGGTCCTAAAGATGTTTCATCTCGACCTTCTCCCTCTAACCCTTTTCAAGGCACCTTGTATCTCTTCTCTTAAGTGTGTTGAACTTAAAACCATGTTGTCTTGTGGGCAAGAACGAATCTTAGTAGCGTTAGTGGTGAGTAGATGGCCTTGTGGAATTTAAATACTCCTTTTTCTTGATAAACGAATTAAGCAAATAAATGTCATAATAGAGAAGATTTAAAGATAATTACTCAGTGTCAAAGGAATAAACTTGGCTTGGCAAGTTGAATTATACGAATCATATCTTGAGCCTCCTTGAAAACGTAAGCTAAGAATTGCAAGATGTCCTTTTAAAATAAATAACCCTCAAGAATATCTCATTGTGGTTGGCCCTAACTGTAAGTGTGTTCTGTGATTGGACTTCTATGTTGTCTTGTCAAAAGAAAAAAAAAAATGTATTGTCCTTGATAGGTGTGAACATTTCCGTGCTGCCTTTATGGCCATCCTTGTATCAAGTTGTTCACAGTGTTAGTTGTATCCTTGGTGACGACATGTTGCGTCATGTTATGTGTCAAGCAAGTCAAAAAAAAAAGTTATCCTGTATTTCACTGTGTTGTTCGTGTGTGAGAATTTTTGGGTCGTTACACTTGGTATCAGAGCATAGGTTCATGCTCTCGAACCTATGGGCCGGATTGGTGTTGTACGATGATGATACATGGTGGTGGTTGTGTTACATGATGATGATACATGATGATGATGATGATGTTGCATGATGGTGGTAGATATTGGAAGAGTAATGTGCTTTAAGCGTGATGTGATCCATGTCGTAATTGTGATATTGTGAACGCACATGATGTGTATGTCACCTTGTGCGTGTTTGTGATCATGTTGATATGTTGGGGATGGGAGTATTCTCTCTCCTTCTTGTGGATTCTATGAAGAGTTCACGTGTGAATTATTGTTTGTGATGTGTGAAAAGAATTATAATGTGGATGACATAGTGTTGGAGCATTGTGACATATTGTGATATGTAGGTGTATCAATGTGTTGTATGACTAGATTGGTGTTAAAAGAAATGAGTTGTATCATGATGTTCTTACCATGTTTTGAAGAAATGTGTGTACCACCTTGTTATGTAGCAATGGATGTTATGTTGTGATGTACTATGTTCATCGTATGTATGAATTGTGCAAATATGTAATGCTTCATGTTGTGATTTGGGGTTATACGGTGAGTGTATGAACCCTATCGTATGGTGATTACACTTTGGGTGCAGAATGTGGTAAAGTGATGTGTTACACTCGGTGAATGTATGATTGTGATCTACCTTGTATATGTACCACCATTGTGTTAGTAATGTAGTTACATGTTATGTTGTGAACCTTACGCTAACCGACCCTGAGGGAAATCGGTAGAAGTGTATGTTGAGAGTGAGGAATGGTGTACCATGGGTCAATAACTCGAGCCGAAATTCGGTTTAGTAGATAACAACCTGTGATTCTTTCCTCTCTCCCTATGTGGTTGTATGTATGCAACCTAAGTGCAACTATGACTATGTTTAGCCTTGTTGAAGTGGTGGCGGGATGATTCAGATAGAGGTGATGACAGTTGTATTATTGATATGTATTTTACGAGCTGAGGCTCGATGTTCCGAGTGCTAGCAACTCGTTGAGTACCCCTTTGGTGGCTAGATAAGGCCACATAGTTATCATAATGTGACATTATTATAAGTTGATTTTATTTGTAAATTGAGCTTTTTACTTTATTTTGTAAGGACCAACTTTTCTTGATTGCCATGCTTTACAATTTTGGGCATTTCCTTGGTTTGTGGCACTAACATGTGGATTTTGAAACTAACTATGGCTATTTGGCCATTTATTTTGCTTGATTTTGGGTCTTCTTTTAAATTTGGAATTTTACCGCCTTGCCCAAGGCTTGTACTTTGCCACTTGGCATTTGGATTGGATTGTTCTACTGGTTCTATTGTCGTGATGTGTGGAATAGGGTCATAGGATGCACCATGGAATGGTTGGACCTATGGACCCACTTCGTGTATATGTGGGGGTATGCCCCAAGGAGTTACATATAACTAGCGGGTTGTTGAACCACGCGTTATTATGTCACTTGGGTTAGGAGTGTTCGAACTCTATGTGTCTTGGGCCATAGGGTCAACCGGCCTCCTTGAGGGAGGCATAAGAGTTTGAGGGAGGCATAAGAGACTTGAGGGAGGCATAAGAGTTTGAGGGAGGCATAAGAGACTTGAGGGAGGCATAAGAGTTTGAGGGAGGCATAAGAGACTTGAGGGAGGCATAAGAGTTTGAGGGAGGCATATGATATTTGTGTGTATGGTTGATGTTTCGGGATATATGTTGAGTTATTGTGATGTTTTGGTAGTGGTATTTTGATGTATGTGTTACTCATGTCAGATGGATATGTGTTGTGATTTTGTGGTTATGTCATTGATTCCCTTGTGGATACCTATGTACTGTAGCTTTTGTTGGTGTTATGTGAATTTTTCATCGATGAAAATTGAGGAAATGTCTTGTGGATTGTAGTACTCTTTTGTTTGAGTATTTGGTATGTCAGTCATAGATGTGTGACGAGTACTATGTTATGTGGATTGTGCCTATTCCATTCCGTATTTGAGTAACCTTTTTGTGGTGTAATACAATCATGAAGTATATACTTGTGTGCTTGTGAATCTGTAGTGTCCTTTTGAACCTGATAGGGTGTTGTGTTAGCAGTTCATGTTGGGCATCCACAATAAGGAATAAACCAAAAATCTTCAATGATGAAATTTTAAAAGAAATTAAACTAAGAATAATGCTAATGGAAAGGAACTAATGAAATAATAAATAAGAGGGAACTGCCAATCTTCACAGAACCTTGAAAGTTAAAATTTCTACCAAATGTTCCTAAGGCTACCCTGTGGCCGTGCTTTAAATCGACTAAAATTTTAAACCATAGGGTGTAATTTCTCCTTTACCTATTCTTGGTTACATGCCATTTCCTTCCCTCTGTGTAATGTCGCATCGAGGACGATGCTTTCTTAAGGGGAGGAGAATGTAATGCCCTGTTCTACGTTACACCTGTTCATCCTTCGGTGATCGAGTGCTAAGCATGGAGTGTCATTGTGCCTTAAATCGACCTCGATTTTGACCATTATGACTATAATTGATAATTATTTTACAAGCTGTAAAATGATAATAATGATAATAATAATAATAATAATGACATTATGATTGTATTATCGATCAACGATTGTATTTTATTATTACTTTCTTTATATCGATTGTTATCGATATCATCCTTTGTTATCGTTAAACTATCCTTTTGATTTGTTTGTCGCTCCCGCTGATCGAGCCTCGTTGCGCAAATGAGGAAGAGTATGTTTTGTGGTGGCGCCACGGTTTGGGAGTGGCATTCACGTAAATATTTCATTTAAATACTCAACCCCGTTCTCCTCCTGGGTCGACCGATCCCGCAATCTTAGAATTGTTTTAAATTACTAATTTTAAATATGGATTTTTATGTCCCCAACCTACCTTGTCTCTCCCTTTTGATCTCCTTGTGTACCACGTTTGGCGTGGGGAAGGAAAGGTTAATGTTTTTTTTTACTTTGTTTCCTTTGTTGGCTGGAGGTGGGTGGCTCTAATGGCCACCTGCCATTGCATTAAAACCCCTGCATCCTTCTTAGCGTGTTGAAATATCCCTTGTAGGTGGCCGCACGCCCTGCATTTATTAATGTTGACTTGCTAATCCCTGAAAATTGCTATCCGCCTTCTATATTCTGATTCATTCGGCCGCATATGCGGGAAGGAGAGTCTATTGTTTAAATTTGGTGAAGAAGGGTGTTAAAACCCCCAATCTAATGGAGTCACTCATAGGCTTTGGGAGCTCCGCCCTTTCTATTTTCTCTCTCCTGCTGGCATGCAAAACTCCCTGCCTATGCTGGTTGTGTGGATTATTTGCTGGTGCTTCATTTTTGTTTGAAAAGCTGTGAGGCTATCCTGTGGTGAAGGAGCTCTAACCTTTAACAACTAACATGCCAATTTAATAGTAGCCAAGATGTGTGGGTAGATTTGTTGGGGTTTCAAGAGCATAGACAAGGAATAAGTTAAAGCTGTTTTATTGAATGCTTGAAGAGATACCCTCATGGATAACGTTGAGTGCGAGTGCTCTATATAGTATGGATATGTTGAAATGGCTTTATAAACTTACAAATGAAAATGCATTTGAAAATGAGGACTCCACAACCTTTGATAGCATCTCCACGCCTATACCAAAGTGGGAGTGTTTGAATAGGGCATGGACGTTCGTTCTCAATGCATTTGTAAAAAAGAGATTTTTGTTGCTTGTTGTATCTCGATAGTGTCCTGGAGGTGCATAATTGTCTTAAGACGGAATTATGGCCCGATCCGGATGCTCAACAAAGTGTTCGGATGGTTTGGAAAAACTTGAAAGAAATGTGGTCTTGGTGATTCAGAATGATTGTTGGTTGTGGACAAATTGAAAATTGATTGAGACACCTTGGAAACTTGGAAATTAATGGAGAAGGGACAAGGTGACATTATGTCAAATGATTTGTTTGGTGCATTGGTAGATATATATGTAAAGTGGAAGAAGCATAAGACACCCAAAATATTTGACAAAATGCCTGAGTGAAATATGGCCAAAGGACAACAAGGATTGCATGATATGTTTTGGAATGGGTTTGTTGAGGAGGCATAGGAAGTTGAAACAAATCTGAGTAACTTGGGTAAATCCATCTCCTCCAGCTTTGTGTAGATCACTTGTGTTTGTGGTATGCACGTATAGGGTATGTGAGTTGGTTATCGAATCCCACAAGAAGTAAAAGCTCAAAGGAAAGCAATAGTTGAGCACAAGTGCATGTGAGTCACTTCAAATACAAAAATGCTCGTGAACTCTGTTTGAAAAAATCCTCTTGATTGCATGATCTAACGGATCGTGAATGTGGACCGCTTAGAGCTAGTGCACCGGATTCCATCCTTGTCTCATGCTATTGTTCTTATGCTGACCCGTGCGGAGTCTGACGACTTTCAAGCTGGAGAAAAAGGCAAGATATTTCCTACACTTTTCTACTGTATGCTATATTTATTTTATCGTGAAATCAAACCACCATTTCTTTGAATTGATTTGTCTTCTTTTCATGATGGGAGATTCTCCTTTCTACTTGCTTTCTTCTTGTTTTAGCTATTATCATTGTCAAGTATGTTAGTGGAAAGCATGCGGGTGTTCTCTCTTTGGGTGTATATTTTCTTTAGCTCGAGTGATAGATCTTCCTTTATATATATATATATATATATATATATGTACTCTTCTCTATGATAGAGTTCCAAGTTATTATGTCGATCAAACTAGTTTTAGTAGTCATTAATGTAAGCGTGAAATAACTATGAAGTCCCTTCCTATCAACCCAAGTTTGTCCTTCTTTGTCTTTTGACATATATTGTTAATGATCTCTCAAGCCCCCCATAACCCTTTTGGCATCGAAAAGGAAAGGTTGTAGGATTAGTGTAATCAACGCTTGGACTATTTCAGGTTAGAGATTCGATGTTAAAACTTTTAAAATGTTTATCTTTGCATGCAACGTGTTTCAACCTCGAGTGTTTACACTCCTATATAGCTTCATCTTGTTTCTAGGTTTTATAGCCATTCTTAGGAGGTACTTTGACTGCCCCCTTCATCTTGAATCGTAACTAGTTTTTTTATTTAGCTATGTTCGAGGTCTTAATCGTGCAACTCTAGTACCCCGCTATTTCGGAATTATTTTGGTCTTCTTCCCTCTCGGAAGATTGTTGGATGAAATAATCTAGTCTTCTAACTTGCATTGTTTCCTCCATTTATTATGTTTGTGTTGTTAATTAAGGATTGGACAGCTTATATGCACATATGTACCTTAATGTTTTGTGATGAAAATTGCCTTAAATGTGATTAACCTTGGGAAAACTTTCTTGCAATCAATAGTATGATGGAGTTATAGAGAAGGAGTTGTTTTGATAATGGAACTTAGTATTTTATGTTGTACCTTTGTTTGAACGGTTGATCTATGTTACCAAGGGTTGCCTTGAAAATATTGTTGTTTTGGGAAATAGGAAATTTATTTTAAATTAACTCAACATTAATAATTGATGTGGAGGTTTGTAAATTTTTAGGGTTATAAAATTTGTTGATGACATTTTCGTATACTCTTGGTTGACGGACTCTATTTCTTCTCTCGCGTGATTGCTTTACTAGCCCTACAAGGCATTTGACCCTTCTTGAATGATTTGAAATCTCTTTGAGTTAGTGGCCAAAACTAGTTTACTTTGCTTATGCTTCGAAACTTATGTTGTGTGGATACTCTATGTGATTTCAGGTTTGAAACTCATTTATACATGGCTTTTTGTGTTAATTCTTGAAACCGTGGTTTCCTTTTTCTTGGGCCGATCAACTCTTGTTCTTTTAGAAATATATTATTATAACCTATGCATTTGGTACCTTTGATAAAATGTCTGGATGGTTGGTACTTTATATCAAATCACACTCTTGTGATTATTATTTAATTATTACTTGATGGGAATCTTTTTTGTTAGATTATTTATTTCTCCTTATAGGGCCAAGGGCCATTCTCTTTTCGGTTGTTATATACTTTCATTTTCTTTACTCCTAACGGAAGTACATGGTCTTCTTCCTTGTTTGGCATGGTGGAAACTTATTATAACTTGAAGTGTTGATAGTGTTTAGAGGTTTGACCCAAATTCTTGTAATAAAGTGCTTCTTTTCATGGTATTGATAGATAACAGTTATGGTGGGTTTGTGTAGCCTTATCTTGCTCAGTTCTCGTGAACTGACTCTTGTAGAAAATTTGTTGCAGATGGATTTTGCGTGTAGATGAGGGATAGACTTGTAGACTTTTGTCATCAACCTCAGTTGAGAAGTTCCTTTGCTCAAAACCTTTTTATGTTGTTCAACTATTGTTAACATCTAGTGGAAAGTTTAAAAGAGGATTAATGTCTTAGTATAATGTATTGTGGACTTTGTCATCTGAACTTTGGAAACCTTGTATTGTTTGACCATCTTTGAAATTATAAGAAAATTTGGTTATTGTTGTTGAGTGACTTTGTTGGAGTATCAGTATTTTAAGAATTGATGTAATCTTGTTTTGTTCTTGTAAATGAGTGTTGCTACAACTTTGCCTTGAGAATAAATTTTGAGTTAAACCTTGACATGACTTAGTAATAAAGTGTCATAAGTAAACTAACATGGGATTGTTTAATACTTCTCGAAGTTAAATTAAAATTTGTATTCAAATAAAGTAACGTAGGGGTCACCAACTTGAGAGCAAGAAATTCTTTAAGTAATCAAGGGCAAGACTATCATTGCAGGTAAATTTATAACATGATAACCCTAGCTCCTCTAGTGAACATTATTCCTTTTATGGTGAAATTTGTAAAATGACCCTAAGGTGAAATGAATTGTTAGTTGTTTGAAGATGATAAGATTTAATAAGCTAGAGAAAACAAATTGGAGACCTCACCATCTTTCTCACCACCATTTGGAAAGTAAATTTTTACTCCTTGTTAATACTTTTAGCGAAGCCTAAGTAAAGTTGTTGATAATTCTGGTTAAGAGCCCTAGCTTCAATTAAATACTGGCAATAACTAATGAGGTCCTAAAGATGTTTCATCTCGACCTTCTCCCTCTAACCCTTTTTCAAGGCACCTTGTATCTCTTCTCTTAAGTGTGTTGAACTTAAAACCATGTTGTCTTGTGGGCAAGAACGAATCTTAGTAGCATTAGTGGTGAGCAGATGGCCTTGTGGAATTTAAATACTCATTTTTCTTGATAAACGAATTAAGAAAATAAATGTCATAATAGAGAAGATTTAAAGATAATTACTCAGTGTCAAAGGAATAAACTTGGCTTGGCAAGTTGAATTATACGAATCATATCTTGAGCCTCCTTGAAAACGTAAGCTAAGAATTGCAAGATGTCCTTTTAAAATAAATAACCCTCAAGAATATCTCATTGTGGTTGGCCCTAACTGTAAGTGTGTTCTGTGATTGGACTTCTATGTTGTCTTGTCAAAAGAAAAAAAATGTATTGTCCTTGATAGGTGTGAATGTTTCCATGCTGCCTTTATGGCCATCCTTGTATCAAGTTGTTCACAGTGTTAGTTGTATCCTTGGTGACGACATGTTGCGTCATGTTATGTGTCAAGCAAGTCAAAAAAAAAAAAAGTTATCCTGTATTTCATCTTGTGTTGTAGTGTGTGAGAATTATGGGTCGTTACAATTTAGAATCGATTACTCTTGAGAGTTAAATTGTGGAGCATTGATCATATTTTCCCAATTTTCTTTATAAAATTTGTGCAAAAAAATTTATCTTCATCTCCTTCATCAATAAAGGTTACAAAAGGGGTCCTAATTCACTTGGTTGAAAGGCACAACCTAAAGTAGTGAGGATATATCGGATCCTCAAAGAAGGTGCTATCCATTTCTTCAATATTCTATCAATCAAAGAGAGGTAGCCATCTAAATCACATCCCCAGAAAAAATGACATACTATGATTTGTCTATCTCTAAGCTTCATTCCAAATCAAATGTAGCTCTTAAATTGCATGGGAGGATCACTTTGATACCAAAAGTTTATAAAATGTTTTGATTTCATTCCATGATTTAGATACGTAAACCCAAGCAAGAGGTAAAATATGATCTTAGAAAGTAGATCAAGAAAAGTCTTGTTATTTGTAAGATGATCAAAAATCTACATATTTTGATTGTATTGTGCATAAGGGAACCATACTCATGAAACTTATAGTCTTATAAAAAGAGGATGGATTAGTTTCAAATAAAGGGAGGTTGATATCTAAGGAAAGGATGGAAATATTTTATGTCGAATCAGAATCATGAAGAGGACAGATCAATTTTGGTATAGTAATTTGAAAGACTTTGCAATTTCAGATCATCTTTAGAATGTCCTAAAATGATAAAGAACATCAATTTCACATAATCTTCAAGAAGAAGAATATGATCTTGAGTTTTTATCTACACCAAGTATCGGATAGTGCCTATAAAGAATCGGATGATCTTGAGTTTTCGATTACACATGAAGGATCTAAGTAATCATAATAATTTGATAGTCCCATAGTGAAAAATTACTCACTCATGTAATAGAAACAACTAGTAGAATAAAAACAACCCTTAAAGTAGTTTTAGTATGAGTTAGAGTAGTTGGAAGACACAAAACAAATTTAAAAACAACTTTAGAAAGAAGCTAACGATTGAAAATGATGTTCATCATTTAAGAAGATCAAAACATATAGCTTATTAAATCCAGCTAGGAGGCTTTCCTATTTATTTGACATTTTCACAACCATTCAAAAATTGAACATCTTAGATTTCATTGCTTTCTTAAAGCACAAAAATGAGTTTCATGTTCTATGGAGTAATCCTCAAAATCATCAAAACAATTTTACGGATGGATAAATTTTTGCTTCCCCATTTCAATCATCTTGGATGATTTGATTAACAAAATAACGTACATATCTTGTTTCCATCTTTTTTAATTTTTCATTTTGGAGCTTAACAAATTTTGGAGAAAGGAAGCTACTTTTCGATGTAAATGTTTGAAAAGATTTGTTTAGCTTCAATTTTTTACTATTAAGGAAAAGGGGTAGATTAGAATTTCCTTTCTATAATTGTAGTTCATGCACATTGCAGCTTTTCAATTCAATAAGAGCACTCATGCATGTGATTTGGTTTACCATCTCCTTTCCTATCTTTAGAGATGAATTTTTCAAAAGTGTCATTTTTTTAAAAAAATGTAGAGATGGTTATATGCTTCGAATCCATGCTCAATGGACAAGAGAAAGGAAATGATCTACAAGCTAACAGAAGCTTTTCCCATATGATCGCCACAAATGTTGACATTTTTTGCACCCCGTGCAAAAGGTTAAATTGAAACTTTAAGTTTCTCATATTGGACTTGGAGTTAGAGGTTTGACTTTCATATATCGGGATAGTCATTTGTCTCATAAGAGGATAAATATTTTAATTGTTTGGTTTTTGAAATTCTTGAAGTCATATTCAAATCATTTCAACTTCGGTGTGAAGTTACAAAATGCCATGCCTCATAGATATAACCATTCCATTTGTTACCCTCATGTAACTATGTAGTAACCGTAAAATACCATTATAAGGCCCTAAGGAAAACAAGAAGGGCAGCATGTATTAGACATAATGTTTTAAAGCTGCAAACAAGTTGCAAGTTTGAAGGAAAGGGTGTAGAATACAATTGAGTCATCCAATGAGCATCAAAAATGTACATTTGATTTTAATTTCTTTCCATGATTAAGTGAATTATTTAAATGTTGTGATTTTTATAAATTCATTTATTATTCTTACAAATGAAGAAAACACAATAAATAAAGACATACATCTCATTACACGAAAATAGTTCATTTATTCATGGGGGATAACAATACAATAAACCCACACAAGTCGTGGGATGTAACTTATGTTTTTCCAAATTAAGAGGTACATATACATAAAACTAAAAGTAAAGGATTAAAGGTAGAACCCATCATTGCCTTGGGTTCTTTGTTGTCTTTGTCTTCTTGTGTATCTTTGTCTTTAGTGCATCTCTATCTTCAAATCTACCTTTAACTTTAAGAGGCACAGGTACATGTGATCAGAAAACAAAATTTCTGTTAGAGCTAGTCGGGTTTCAAACCATGAATATTGTTCTATCAATTTTAGGAACATGAATCTCTTAAACTAAGTAGAGATAAGATACATCCGAAAAGATGACATAGAATCAGAGAGAATATCTCATAGTTCATTTTTCTGAATCAAGTATAGGATATGTTGTTATTATTTTCAGATCTGAAAGATTAAAGTAAATATTTTCATAACAGTACCAAGAGCCATAATTATTTTCAATGCATATTGAAGTATAGTTCTCATCAAATTTTAAAGATTGCAATATTCATTATGAATAGTTCCATTTAATGCGAAGATCAATGCTAGAAACTCTCAATTTTGGCGTACATTATCAAAAGAAAGATAACCATTCAAGAGCCATAAACTTCCAAAAGTCAGAGTGCATGTATCTTAAGAGTCAGATTAAGATGGATATAAAGGTAAAGAAATTATATAAATAATCTAAAATTATAATACACTACATCAAGCCATTCAATAGAAATGATGTCAAGATAAACTTTATCATCAAATGAATTCCATGAGGAAAACAATTGATTTTAACAAAGATCAGTTTGCATATGTGGTTAGAATTCAAATGGTAAAACAAAACTATAGTATATGCCACAAAATATCAAAACAAAATTATTCTTATCAAATAAGGAAAAGAACAAACCACTTTAAAGCTACAAGTATGGAGAAAATCTAGGACATTTCTTAATGCATCTTAATAGTCATAATTTTGAAGAGAAATATATTTTTTGAGATCACGAAAATATCTCCGAGGTTAAATGGATAATGATGAACGAATATGAGGCATCAACTTTTAAATCAGAAATTTTAAAATGAATTTCTTAAGATACTATGTGTAAACTCATGTCAAAATTTGGGGCTTCATAGATCAAAATAAAACAATTATCAAGTTACAATATTCATCGGATAATTCAACGTTGTGAGCGGGAACATTCTTGTAACAAACTTGTTTTCATAATGGAAGGATAGGTACAGATCCCATAACTAATTATCTTTCAAGGAGGTACTTCATTATTCAGGTTTTTCAAATCTCAAGTTAGAAACCTTGCCATATATGTAGAAGAAAATACGATTTTCCATTTATGCAGGTTTAGAGTGAAGTGTTTAAGATAAAGTGAATGTTTACCTACAACATCATGAGGCAACAACCGAGATAAAAGAAGGTATGGGCTTAATTTTTAGGGAAAATAAGCAACAAACTCCTTGATAATTACAGACTTTTCCAAAGCATGAGCTCAAACACAAGGAAAACATAAGCCATTTATGAAGAACGCTAGATCAAGTTTTGGCAAAAACTTTGATATCAAGGTATGACCCAAAATATACAAGTGGCAATGAGATTTTAGAGAAGTGTAACAACCAAAAATACCAACACATACACGAACAACACAAGTGAAATACAAGATAATTTTTTTTTTTTACTTGCTTTGACACATAACACTTGACACAACATGTCGTCACCAAGGATACAACCAACACTGCGAATAACTTGATACAAGGATGGCCATAAAGGCAGCACGGAGACGTTCACACCTATCAAGGACAATACATACATTTTTTTTTTTCTTTTTGACAAGACAACATGGAAGTCCAACCACATGACACACTTACATTTAGGGCATCCCATGAGGAAATTCTTATTAAATTTTCTTGTTTACTAAAATGTCTCTTAATTCTTAACTTACGTTCTTATAAAATTTCATGTAATGATTCACACAATTCTTTTCACAAGGGAGAACTTCTTTCTTTTCAACTATTGACTAAATAGCTTAAGGCCAAGCTTTCTAAACTAGGATCATCAATTTTATGTCCAAGGCTTTTTATTCATTTGATTTTAGAACATTTTCCATTTCTTACAAGGTTAATTAAACTTACTCAAGCCACTAACACATGTTCCACACCTCTATTGCACAGGTGAAGGCATAAGCTCCGATTGAGTGGAAAGTACCGCTTAGGGTTCATAACAATAACCTTCTTGTTTAAGGATCAAATTTTGACCTTGCTTAAGAAATATCACCATGAATCATGGCAAGGGTTAACAGAACAGGACAACAGAATTCAGCTTCAAGGTCACATTGTTTACTATCCGTCTTTTATTGAGGTTAAGAGTTTATCAAGATTGGTTAAATGTTCCATCTAGACTTTACTTAATTAAGTTTGACAAAGGAAAACATTCCAAACGATAGAGAGAGATTTAAGGTTTAATTAATCAATTTCCCTCCTACTTATTAAATCCTATCATCTTCTAAAATCTAACCATTGCTTTCACCATGAGATCATTTAAGGTTTCACCATAAAAGGATAATGTTTATTAGTTTAGCTGGGGGAAAAACAAGTAATCATATTTTGTTACAAAAGATAGATTCCTCTTGATTGTTCCAGGTCTCAAATGTTATCAAGTAGCTCACATCTACATTAATATATTCATATATATAAATTTTAGTTTAACTTTTATAAGGACTATCCAGTTCACTTTATAGTGCTTACAAACTCATTACTACTATGTCTTAGAAGGATTTACAACTCAACATTTTAACTCAAGAGCAAAGTTTGACAGTTACAACAACAATACTCTACAATACATTTACTAAGGCACTGACCCTTCTTCTAAATTTTTTTTTCCACTAGATGTTATCAATAGTTTAACCATAAAAGACAACGTACAAGCACCAAAGTGGATATCATCTATGCAACTACAACAGCCACTTCTTTCATACTTGAGCTCGGAAAAACAACCTGCAAAAACATGTTAGCTTTTGTCAGTTCAAAAGAACTGGCATGAGCATGCATTCAATCTTTGATCAGTAAGATAACAACATAGTTGGACAACCTGCTTGTTGGAAGCGCTCAGAAATGCTTCATTTTCTGAAGGTATTGGATGTGAATCAGAATCAGGATTTGCATTCTCTTCAGGTATCTGGGAATCAGTACTCACCTTTAGTACTGGTGGCTGTAAATCATGATTTTCACTCCATCCTGACATTACTCTTTCACTCAGTGAAGCCTCATTTAACTGTTTTTCCTTTTCGGTTGGATTTTCTTCTAAAAAGAATCCACCTTGGTGACTAGAAAGTCCATCTTGAGATATGCTCTTCACATTACCTTCCTCTATGTTAGCAGATATTTCTATGGCAGTATGGGAGCCTTGAAAGTCCTGCCCAGACTCTCTGTATTCTCTATTCTTTTCACCACCAGTCAACTTGCTAATATTTTCAGAAGGGACCTCACGATGGATAAACCTACACGATGCTCCTCTGAAACACCTACCATCTCTCTTAAAATAAATGCATTCTGGAAAGTGCCCCTCCTCTTTCTTCCCTCCACATGTTCATCGCCACGCCTGACATCAGGTGGAGGTGTCTTGCTTCTGCTCCTTTTTCTCCTCGGTGACTGGAAACCACACCAAGCGCATGCTGCAGAGGAATGTACAGCCAGTGAGGCCCAAACAGAATACCTATAGTTTCCATCCAAAACACTAGATTTTACAGGTTTTTTTCAAAGAATTTATAAGGAAGAAATCCATGTTAAATTCACCACCTGGATGGAAGCGACTTTCCAAAAAGAAAAGGCAAGACAGCTCAACTAAAACTTTACCTCGTTCTTCTACTACAGCTGCAAGATTTTGCAACAACTGATCATGACTGTGGTCGCGTGCAACCAGAACACCAGGATCAACACCAACGGTTCCTTGGGCTCGCCTGCAGCAGCTGTCACACTTAGCTTTCTCTGGGCCACTGATTTTCTGGGATACGTTTACTTCTCTACCCTGCAGCTGCTGCATAAAGCCAAGCACTTCCTCACGGCACTTTCCTAGGAGGATTTCGGTTCTACGCTCCACTGAAACTGCCTGCACAACACGATTTTGAGGATCCAAACCCACTCACGCAACATCAGGGCGATAGACCTTCATTTCACCATCAATGAATCCACTGTCCAGAACACGCTGAAGCAATTCATCTGTTTCAGCATTTGATGGAGCGCAACAAGCATTCGTGGTTTTGGGCAGAAACAGCAGGTAGACCACGTGACAGCAGATGGCAAGTCAACATTTTCATAAATGGGCAGGTAGGAGACAAACACACGGAAGATAAAAATCTGATCCTTTTTGAAAGCTACGCGGCCAGCAAGGAGGAAGGCATACGGTGGGTGGTTAGAAAACAATTAGTTTCATTAATCCCCACCAACATATGCCAAACAAGGCACCAAATAAAATAAAAAAGGAATATGGCAGGAGGCCATACACTCTACCATGCACCCCTCTTGCTAGAAAACAAGGAAATAAAGAGTCCAAGGACAACAATGTAGCCCACGTCTCCTCATGTCTAGCCTGTCACATCCATAATCCAACGTGGGAGGAAAGGCAATGGACGCAACAATAAGTGCACCCCGGAATTAAGAATTGCAATGAGGCATGCGTGTGGGATCAGACAGTCAAGGCGGGAGCGACAAACAAATCAAAAGGATAGTTTAACGATAACAGAGGATGATATCGATAACAATCGATATAAAGAAGGTAATAATAAAATACAATCGTTGATCGATAATACAATCACAATGTCATTATTATTATTATTATTATCATTATTATCATTTTACAGCTTGTGAAATAATTATCAATTATAGTCATAATGGTCAACAATCGAGGTCGACGAAGGCACAACGACACTCCATGCTTAGCACTCGATCGCCACAGGATGAATAGGTGCAACGTAGAACAGGGCATTACAAGAAGCACAAGAAATAACTATTAAACAAAATATTAGTAGAGAATGAGAGACAAATGGACCAAAACAAAATTAAGAACTAGTGCAATATCCAAATTTGAGTGCAAGATTGTTTAACTCCCAGTTCAAAGATCAAGCTGCCAATCAGAATGAAGCTTGAGACAATTCAAATGTTTAGAAAAGTCAAAAGGAGGTTTTTTTTTTTTGTTTTACTTTCAGAAGAGATACTGGTAAAATATTCAGAGGCTAAATGTAAGATGCAACCATAAAAATTGTAGAAAACAAATATTTGTCCCAGTACATAATAGCAGCCATGAAATCTGTAATGAGAAGGCACAGAAGATCTAATCGACAGATGAAAATGCAAAGCCGAAACTAGCTTCAAATGGCGGCTATGCACCAGAAGACTAAGAAACAGAGAAGTAGGGCCAAAACATTCATTGTAACTTGGTCTAAAAATAGACCTTTTATCTCCAAAAAGCCAACAGTAGTAATAAATCCATATTCATGACAAGTCGCAAAGACCCAGATTTGGGTAAAAATAAAGCTATCCGGGACATAAAATGAAAACCTCATATTTTCAGAGTAAAATAGCAATGACCCAAGAGAGGTATTTTCTTCAAAGCAATAGATTGGGCATGAATTAATATAAAAAAATCTCTTCAAAGCTAAAAACAGTCAGAAATGTAGATCATAGTCACACAGAGAGCACAACCTAGATTAGAATCTATACCAGATAAGTAATGGAATGAAAAAGAAAAATTCCCAAGTCTAAAACAGAATGCTGAGTTCCAACTCAAAATAAAATGCTAGTTTAAAAACAAATAAACCACTGGTAAACTCAAGAAATGGCTACACAGAATAAAGAGTACTTACTAGATTTTAAAAGATACAACAAGATTCTGTAAAAAATAAGCTCGAAGTTGAATAATGGCGGTGAACTCAAAGGAACCCTTGGCTCAAAATTTAAAATCCGAAGAAGAAAGATCACCCAATTGCATTTACAAGTCAAAAATCGAAGGTCGTGCATATATTTATGAAAAAGCACAGCGTTTCAGGTTATACAATCTCGGAAGTGCAAAAATTTCGAAATATTATAGAAATGTGAAACGAAACGACCTTGAAACGAATCCTATAATCTTGTGAAGGAGGAATCTTACCCTTTATAATAACAAAAAATATTAGTAGGTTTCAGTTTAAAGCTCGAACTAGAGCTTAATGAAGTTCCAAATAATGGAAAGACAAAAGAACTGCAATAACAAATCCTTCATAGTCAAAGCATCGAGCTTCAAGGATAAAATAGTGATAGCTATGGAATATTTCTACAGAGCTTCGCTAGCTTGAGAATGAGCTCAAAAAATTTGTAAATGATTAGGGTTTTCCAAGAGACAACCATATTTAAGGATCAATGGTCCTAGATTGAAGCATACAGATTGAACGAACCACATAAAAGCCATCAACTCAACCACTTTTCCAAGCTCATCAAGGGTTAAACAATCGACGATTGTGATCATAAACATCAAGATCAAATGGTGGAGGATACAAACTCTAACCATAACTACAATCACTGTCATCTTAACCCTTATTTACAAAGTACAAACGTGGCAATCAATCATGAAACCCTAACCAGGGTTAGTTTAAAAATAACTGACATTTTAAATGAAGGGTCAAGTCATCGTATCATCGTAGAGAGGGGGCCAACCCAACAAATAAATCATTGCATTACCTAATTAAGTTCCAAAACTTAGTTCCACGAAAAATCAAATGTCAACAAACCCATGATTAATCAAAAAGGGGTCGAAAAACATTATAGATGCAATGATAACACAAAAGAGGTACAACATGTGTTTTAATTATCTAAGTAAAATACTATGGTGTTAACAATAATTATTCAAAAGAACAAAACCATAGTATATATGCGGACCAAATCAAAAGGGTAAAAGCCTTTTTCTTGCTCAATGATTAATAAAAAGGAGTCCCATAGGTTTATAACCTTATAGAGATTAAAAAAATAATATATGTCATTAGCCTAGTGATGGTCATCATTCAATTAAAGGTGGCCATGTTGGTGTGCTACAAAAAGGTGAGTTATTACCTCATTTTTTTGCAAAAATGCCTTTGTACCTGAGATAAGACTAAGAAGAGTGCATATACCCAAGGTCAACATCATAGTCATCAGATTGATCATGAAAGAAGTATGTTTGGCATGTCATCCACTAAAAGAAAAAACATTAAAGAAGTGGAAACATGTCAAATTCAGAGATCATAAAGACCACTTAATCTAATAACCTTATTTTTCACAAAATAAGGGTATTAATTACATGTACATGCTTGTAGGTAGTCCCCACACATTGGGTGAATATTTTTCTAAATTATTAAAGATAAATGAATTATTTTTGCTAAATACGGGGATATTATTTTTGCATGTGCATCCAAGGGGTATAATTATAAAAGTGCCAAATTTATCATCATAAGTGTCACATTGCAAGTGTCACATCAAGTAGTAGAAGAAAAATATTAGATGCACATTGAGAAGACTTGTATAGCAAGTAAGAGCTATCATTATTAGATAGATTATTCATCCAAGTTTAATTAAAAAAAGATCATTAACTACACTTTGATGGGAATTTTTTTTTTTGTAACTAAGGCTATTAATGCCTCATTATAATCAACATGTCTATTTTATTACTTTATTTATTCATGATAAAGGGGTAAAATTAACATGCATGGGCGAATACAAATTTAATCATATTTTTAGGATGGGTTGGGTGAATAATTTTGCTATATATTATGTGCATTGGCAAAGCACAAGTGAGGAATTTTGGACACAGAGTTGTTATCTCTCTAAAGTGCACCTATAGAGAGATGGCTGCAAGTGTTCTAAGATTGCAAGTTCTATCTCTCTCTTTTATAGATACGGTGGAAATACCTTAGGTCTATGGGTATATCTATTTTTAGGTGAGTATCCAATACCAAGGCCGGTTTCTTATTGATGTATCCTAAACTGATTTTATGGGGTTTGAGGGTAAAAGATGACTATAAAATGATTTAAAAATGAGGTGATACACCAAATTTGTATGAGGTATTTGATGAGTACATGCACAATTTGTTATGGAATGTATTTGATGCACAAGCAAACAATTTTCTGCAGATAACTAAGGGTAAACACTTTGATGTATTAAAGGATAAAATCACAAAAGTAGCATTAAGTTACACCCACACATTAATATCATGTAGAAATTACTAAATTTAAAATAGGTAAGATGATTAATCAAGTAATTCACATTCACAAGATTAATGGAACATACACAATACTGCAAATAATTGGAAAGGAAAAAATACTTCACATTCAAAGAGCAAAACTAGCATAAACTTCTTCAACACTCTTGTGTCTAAAACGTCCTCCTTCTCTAACTCTAATTCTTATGATTCTAACTAACTCCCCTTTGTGCTTTTCCAAGGCACACAATATATAGAAAATTATTTCCCACCATTCCTAAAAATAGGCTAAAATTGTACTCTCCCATGCATCCTATTTTTATCCTTCATCTATTAATAAATAAAGAAATAAAAATATAACATGGAATACAAAGAGGAATTATACCATAGGTTACAAATCAAATCACAAAGAAGGTTGAGGCTATTTTAAGAAAATTAATTAATTTGCTAAAATAATTTTTGCTTATGAGAAGCATTATGAGTAAATGCAAATTTGTCTTCTTGTCAATCAAACTTCAAGGCACGCAATCTTGAAATACTCTATAAAAGAATTCGGTGAACTCTATAATTTCATTATTTTCAAGCTCCAAGACTATCTACTAAATTTCTCACGTGGTCACCATTAAATTTGTTCAAGATGTGTGAGTTTTAAAATCCTACCATTACGCAAACTTTGGTCTCTTTGTAAAGAATATTTCATTATTTTTCTCAAAATTGATTAATAAATTTTTTTGCATTTTGAAAAATTCAGCCCACCCATTTGATTTTAATCTGGGCCTTACACATGTCTCTATCTGGTCTCAACGGGATCATGGATTACTTTTTATACTTTTTCTATTTTTTTGTAAAAACACTTAAAATTTTAGAATTCCCTGGTGGCGCTGCCTTGATTTTAACTTTTGATTCTTGGGCGAAGTAGTGGGTGACTTAAATGCTTTTCTCCCTTTTTCAAAAGGTTCAAATTCTCAAAGGATCCCGATGATCCTCTCCTCCGCCCCTTCTGTTATGCCTATGTGGCTTTGTTGGGTCTTTGGCGGGCCGCGGGGTAGTTAATTACTTTTCCCTTTTTAACAAAGGCTCAAAGTTTCAAAATGCTGCGAAATTCAACTTTTGTCTTTGACTTTTGATGTTTTGACTATATTTAGCGGAGCCACGGGAAATTAATAACTTTAATTCTCAAAGGAAAAAATTACTCCATCAATTTGCCTTTATAATGAAATTTGAACATTTTACATTTACAGGCCTATGGGTTACTTTATAACTTTACTCCTTTTTGCCATAATGTTTCAAAACGTGAAATGGGTCCGCCTCTCTGCATCAATGCAACAGACAAATTTGAACATTTTGTGAAAAAGGAAAAGTGTCAAGTTATGTAAAAAGGACCCGCTGTGATGCAACCAATCATATTTAATTCAATCCTATGGGAACTTTATCACTTTTACAAAGTAATGAAAAGGGCTAAGTTATCGAAAAAGACCCACCGTTTTGGCTGGGTTACTTAACTCCGGTTGAGTTTGCATCAATTTTGGTGATCAATTTATGAGCATTGATATTTTTACTTTTGATTCGTGATAGTCGATCCTTTGATCATTAACCCGAGTGAGTTAGGTTACTTTAGATGTTGACGAGTAAAAACACTCAAAACCTTAATCTATCACATTTTCATTCTTGAGCTCTAGTCGAGCTAAATGAACTCTATAAAAAAATTTAACAACCACCATTGATGAAGCTTTTGAGCTTGATCTCATTCCATTTTGTATTGCTTGGAGAATTTTGTGGAGACTTCATAGTTTTGAGTTGTTATATATCATGTCGCCATTATTTTCTACTGGTAGTGAGCTCTGGATTTGGAATTATCTTTTATTAACGGCCACCATTTTAATCATTTCAAGTTTAAATATTCTTCAAAATATATGTTTTTGTAGGATCTCTTTGATTATTATATGGCCTCAATTTTTGAGGTTTTGAGCTCATACCTTCTTTAAAAATGATCATTTGTTTCTTTCTTGCACCTATAACACCATTATTTTGAGCAAGGTAGTCATGGCTTTGTGTTTTTTATTTTTTTTGGTAATATCCTGACTGTATATTACTCATTTCGATTAATATTTAGCTCGCACTTTTACTTTGTCTACTGCTACTTCATCATTAAAACTCATATTTTATATCAATAGGATTTTATATACATGGATTCAGTATCTTGTGCCTTGAATGATCATTAATTTTAAATCATATCTTCAGATTGGCATTTATGCATCATGGGTAGTCATTCTTTTCTTTGAAATTTTGAGCTCGTAAGAGATAGATCAAGATTTGCGGTAGGTATTTGCATATTTTATCTATGACTTTTGTGAAATATTTGGATCATATAAAAGAAAGGTCAACATGGTAGTTGATTACGAAGCTTTGGTTTCTTTGATTTACCAAGTGTGATAGATGCATATTCTCTAATATTTTGGGTTTGCTTTGAGTAAAATCTTTCGGGTTTGTATTTCATCCATATATTTTTCTTTGATCCTCTGTGAGCTTTCTATGTTCTGCTTCTACTTGATGTCTCTAAAACCATGTTATTTGAGATCCTCCCTATAACAAATATTTTAAAAATGTTGAAAGAACTAAAATATTTCCTTTATTTTACTTAAATAACTTCAAATTTCAATTTCAAAGTTTGAACCTAGATAACCCAAACATGAGTATCTTTCCTTTTACATGGTTTCTTGGATGTGATAATTTTCTTTTGATTCTACAATTTGTTCTTGATTTCATGACATCTTTTTACCTTGTTTGCAGCCTTCTAGAATTTGTAAACACTTATTCATTCATGTAACACCTATTAGTAGGTATAAGCCTCGATTCATATACTTTATTGAAATTGTTAGGAATTAATAGAATCTAATGTGGAATAATTCCTCAGAATCACAATAATAAGAATTATGAATAGAATTACAGAAATGAAAAATGCACAACTTGAAGACAATATTTAACGTGGTTGACCAAATGTGGGCTACATCCACCAATAACACTTGCTCGGATTTTATTACAAGCCAATAGTCTTCACAATTACAATAATCGAGATCTTGTTTGGAGCTACGCTCAACAAACCCTCCTAAATTGCACTAGAATGCACACACACTATTCACCTTCACACAAAAAACACACTCATATAAATCCTATTGTATGTCCATATATTTATAATTACATCAATAGGTATCCAAAAGGAAGTTTTACAAAACAATGGGTTCTTGAAAAACCATGGGCCCAAAAACAGCTTGACCCATAACAAAGTTACCCATTACCCATGGGTTAATAGACCACCCATGAAAATTTGCTTCGGGGATTTGCCCCAAGCCCCATCGAGGGGACTTCACCCCCGAACCCCCGACCTACTCATCGGTGGCGGGACCACCGTAAAAGTATCTGTGTAATACATGAAATGTGTACAAAACTCTAACATGAAAATAGGCTCCACAAACATAATAGAAATACTATAATCTTATTTATTTTTCTTAGATAATATACTTCTTTGATGGTAGCATTTATGTACATGATGGAAAGTTTGAAATGTTCATTTTACATGGTGAAGCTCTGTTAAAATTTTCCCAAAATTCTTTCCTCTTTAGTTGCAATATGAAACATGTAATTTTTCTGCAAGTCTCTTATCTCTCTAGAAAAGATGTTGAAATTTGAGTTGCATTCTTCATTCATTCTGCTTCATGTACCATAGGATAGAATTCATTGAAATCTACAATCTTTATCTATACTGAAAGACTTGATTTATTTTTCTTGGCTGCAACCTATACCTGCACACTTAAGAAAATAGTTAGAAAATATTTAGGCTTTTTGGCCTCTCTTATGTCCATGGTTTTCTTTTCTTTTCTCTTTCTCTTCTTTCTGAGTGAGTAAATCATGTATGCAGTATGATATTCAAGTAATCTATATCTCTTGTTATTAAGAGATCCATATGCATGAATTAGGACAATGTAGGAATATGGATTAACCTTGAGCTCTTAACTAATAATTTTCCACTTTTCTTTTTTTCGGTACAATATTTCAAGTGGTGAAGATGAAGAGAGAATAATTTGGAGATGAAGATGCATCAACCAAAGAAAAATACCCAAGGAAATGATGGGTTCCCTCATAGTCCTATATTTTGTCTTTCATGCATGTGTACCTCTTTATTTCAAAGGATGTGCTTTACTTTTTAGTCACATCCCATAGCTTGTGTGGTAACTATTATGGATTTTATTTTCTATGCCAATTTCATTTGGTTTGATTTCACAACATTGAGATTTCCCAAAGTGTGGGACCTTTGTAAATGGGGAAATCTCTCCAAAGAAGGTTGGTTCCTCTTCCTAAACTACCTGCCACAAGCTATTCTAGTGCATGAAAGCTAACACTAAACCTAATCTAACTTCCAAGGAGACAAGGAGAGGAAGAAAACAAGGAAAAACAAACCCTACACTAAAACAATGATACACCAGAGAAGGAAAATGTTGGTCATCTAACAAAAATGCTATGAAACAAATGGAGGTGAGCAATGAAGAGGATGAACAAGCGCATCGAAGCCAAAGATCATATTCACATGGAAAACATTTCAAACCCAAAAACACAACTCCCAGATCTACAAATGAACATCCAAAACATGTACAGATACCTTGTAACATTTTTAAGAGAGGTAAAAAGGGACAATCAAAATGAGCTAAGGATGGACAAAAGAATCACAAAACATGTTTTTTATTGCTCTAGAATTCACATAGTACATCATTCATGGGTAAGAGGAAAAAAATGCCATTTACATAGCAGGGGATGAGGTTAGAACTCCATTTTCGACCTTGGAGAAGAAAGAGAGAGGGGAAGAAGGAAAAATGACTAACTCCTTCAAAATGATCCAAAAAATGGCATATATCGATGACACTGATGAACAAAGGAGAGAGAACACAAGAAATTGATTTAGAGATCCAACTACTTGAAAACATGCATTAAAATTGATCCCCAAAAGTCAAGGGTGCCTTTGCAAATCCTTATTTTGATGCATTTGTCCATGCTGGAGAAGAAACAAGCACCATACTTTCAATTTCGGTGGTTGGGGGTCGGTTATACAAATTTTTTTCGTGCTAGGGGCATTTCTTGAAATTTATCCCATCAATCTCCATCAAATTTAAAATTAGAGATTCCATCATGTAGATAATTTCAATAGATTTCCATTGATATAAGAATCATTAAAATCTCGAGCTTTGGATCGAAAGATATGGCCTATAAAGATTTTAGGAAAAAAGGAGAAAAATGGATCGGCGGGAAAAAAATTTGACCCTTTTCCCCTTTTTGTAAATTTGGAAAAATTTCTCAAAATTCTTTGCGGCCCGCTGATTGGTCGATGGATTGAAACCAACATTTTCCCTTTTAGAATTTTTTAAAAAGTCTCTGATGGTCCGCCCATGCATTAACGATGTGTCCTTGAAATTGACACGTAGTGTTATTTGATTCACACGGAGATGCGGTTCCATTTCTTCCCTTATAACTTTTGCAAAAAAGGAAAATGTCAAAAATCCTTCCATCACCCTATTTTGTACTTCTTCTTTAGACATGAGGCACCCTATCATTGGTTGGCATGGATGTGTTTCCAATTTTTCCTTTGAGAAATTTTGACAAAAAAGCCAAAAAACTTGAAGTCCTTCCATGCCGCTCGCCGCCCCTCCTTGACATGTGGCGTTACTTCATTGACTGTGGGCCTTAAAATTTTATTTTCCTTTGTGGGCTCATGGGAGTGCAAATGAATTTTGTGCTTTTATCACAAAAATTTCTAAGTTCTTAAATTTTTCCTCCGGTCTGGCTGCCTGAGCCCCCTTTGGCAGAAAACTCTCCCAAGCTCCACCGGCCTGCCTTGGGAACATTTCCCCTTCAAACTCCGCCGAGCCATAACTCAAAAAATACAAGGAGTTAGGAGGAATTCTTTACCTTTCTGGAAAGGGGATGAAAATTCCTATCTGATGAATTCATTTCTAGAATATTTTGGTTGCTTTAAATGTGTTAAAATTGGAATTGAAGCAAAGGAAGGAAATAATGGAGGTAAGTTAGCCAAAGTAAGTAGGGGCTCATTTTGGATAACAATTTTGGTGACTCGGAGGGGTCATCTGCTAGATGAATGATTAGTGGTATTTTAAAGCATCCATTAGGCATGGAGTCAAGCCCGATAACCAAATTTGATATGAACTATGAAAAATTGACCTTTGAGCCACTTGAAACCCATTGAAACTTGGAGTTGATCTTAACCAAAAACCATCGAATGCACTGCTTTGTTCAAGAACAACCAAAACAACACCAAAAAACTATGTAAAAATTGGAAATCATACATACCCCAAGTGGTATATGTAGAATGTGCACAAGCACTTCTTCTACTGAAAGCAAACCTACCTATTCTAATATGACTGGGAGTAAAGGTGAGCTAAACAAACCCTACAATTAGTTGTGCAAAATAGCTTCCTTTCCTCAAAATTTACAGCCATATATATGATTTGGAGCTGAACATGATTGTTATTAGGAGTGAAAGGCTGACTGCAAATTTTTCTTCACTCCCTCCATTGAGGTATCAACTGGAAACAAAATAAATACCTCTTCAATCTGCTGCTCACTTGGTTCCCATAGGTATTGTAGTTGATCCTTGGTACTTTGATGCTCATACTCATGCTTAGAAGTAAGCATGACTGGTGGAAACTCCTCTCTTGGCTCCAATGAAGCCAAGTATTTGATAGGGCATGGTATGATCCTTTGAATGTGCCCACTTCTTTGAAATTTAACTCTAAAAATGGAGTCTTCTTGTAGACCTCCTTGGGTGGATGGTGTGGAAGGAATGTTGACAATCTCTTTCTATTTCTCTTCCTCTATAGCTGGTATGGATCTTGGAAGATCAAATTCTTCCAAATTTAATTCAAGAGGCATGTTGCAAATTACAGGTTGTTGTCCTTGAATGTTCTCCTTCATGACAACAGGCTCTTGTGCTTGGAAGGTAGATGATGAAGGAGCAAATGATGTGATCTCCACGGGCTCCTCCTCATCAAAACATTCTTCTAAGTCTGATAGTAAATCAAACTCTTCAATGTCTGCTGCAAAGTCTCTCCTTCATGCATGGTGTCCTTCAAATTTGCATATTCTTCACCATGTGTAGCTTCATCTTCAAACATGAAGCTTGTCAGCTTGAACTCATCCAAAAGATCAAATTTTTGGAGAGATGAAGTGGGAGAGAAATCTGAAGTGTCTTGTGCAACCTGCTCATGATTCAATGCCTCTGAATCTATTTTGTTCACCTCCATAGCCTGAATGCATTCCTCCTCTTTTGGATTTGGAGCTTCTTCCTTTTTCTTTTCTTGGGCTGATTGTGTAGCTTGATTTGGATCAGCATTTCCTTCAAATAGAGTGCCTACATGGGCACTATTCTTTAACAAATTAATTTCTGATCTTCTTCCTCTATTTTGCTACAAAATAATTTTTGGCCACCACTTGCTCTTCAACTTTTCTCTCCTCCAAATGCTTAACCATCAAGGGGATCTTTTTTATCCCAAATTTAAGAGCCAAGCTTACAAAGCTTCTAAATTTTACTTCTTTTTTGGCTCTTCTTCTTGCTGCTCTCCTTGATTGGTTTTTTATCTTCATCTTCCCAATATGGATTTGGGAAAGCAAGAGGAGGGATGGGTTGGGTTACAAATGATTTTTTAATTGCTTATGGTGGTGGGGAAAGTGTTGATTTTGTCTCTTGTGGAGGGGATGGATACTTGGAATGGAAAATGGAAGAGAAAATGAGATGAGATGGAAAATTAGGAGATGGAGAAATGGAATCAACCTTTGGGGTAGCAGACATGAAGCTTGAAAATTGAAATTGTTGAAATGATACAGATTGAGAAGGAGAAAATGAAGGACAAGAAGGTGGTGTACTTACCCATTGACAAGGTTGTGTAACACTCTTCTCATATACCTCTATTCCCTCGGTCCACTTTGCAAGCAATGACAACATTTCAATTATGAATTCTATCTTATCCTGAGGGCTGTAATGTCTTGGAAAAGGGTGGGCCAACCCATGGACAAGGTTCCCTACAAATTTTTTTGAAATATTTCATTTGAGCTTTAGCCTTGGATTGCACCATGTTATGCTACAATTTTTTTGATCTTCTCCAACAGATCTACATTTTCAATTTGACCACCTTCATTCTATGCATACCCTTGCTCTTGGAAAGCTCCATAGCCAAATTGATTTTGTACTGCTACTCATATGGGTATGCATGCTGATTTTGAATTTTCTCAAAATGCTGATTTGAAGGAGTTGTAAAACATATTGGAGCTAGATTTATCTGCTGTTGTAAATGTGAATTCCATGATGAAAATGAAGTCATGATTGCACAACTTCATGGAATGGAATCAAATGGAAGAGATGGAAGGAAGAATGAACAAAAATGAATGAAAATGAATGAAAAGAGGGTCTCGTAACTTTAGAGATGGGTTGTTGATTGGATGGAGTTGCCGGATGTGTTTGAAAATGCCTCAAAGGCTGAAATCTTGAGAGGAACACATCAACATGTAAAATATGAAGTGGAAAACCTCTAAGCTCCCACTTGGGTGTGCCAAAACTATTAGTGAAAATCTATAACAACCCCCAAATGAGTTATGGATTTGATATTCTTAGGAAATGTCATTTGGTGTGATTGCGCAAAAATTTAGCTTTCCCAAAGTGTGGGACCTTTGCAAATGGGGAAAGCTCTCTAGATAAGGATGGTTCCTCTTCCTAAACTACCTACCACAAGCTATTCTAGTGTAGGAAAGCTAATGCTAAACCTCATATAAGTTCAAAGGAGATAAGGAGAGGAAGAAAATAAGGAAAAATAGAGCCTACACTAAACGGTGATGCACCAAAGAAGGAAAATGCTAGTCATCTAAACAAAGCGCCATCAAACAAAGGGAGGTGAGCAATGGAGAGGATGAACAAATGCATCACAAGACAAATATTAGATTCACATAAAATGTTTCAAACCCAACAAAACTCCCAAATCTACAAATGAACATCTAAAACATGCACAAATACCATGCAATGAAGAGAGGTAAAAAGGGACAATCAAAACGAGAAAAGGATGGACAAATGCATCACAAAACACATTTTTAATTGCTCAGAATTTACACAAGTACATCATTTATGGGAAAGAGGAAAAAAATTACATTTATAGAGTAAGGGAGGAGGTTAGAACTCCATTTTCAACCCTATAGAAGAAAGATGTAGGGGGAAGAAGCAAAATGACCAACTCCTTCAAAATGAGCCAAAAAATGGCATATATCGATGAAGCAATGAACAAAGCAAAGAGAACGTGGGAAATTGATTTGGATATCCAACCACCTAACAACATGCATTAGAAATGATCCCCAAAAGTCAAGAGTGCCTCTATAAATCAATTCGAATTTGGACATGTTAGAGAAGAAATGAGTTCCATACTTGATCAATTTTGGTGGTTGGTGGTCGGGTTCTCGTAAAATTTTTCATGCCGGGGACATTTCTTAAAATTTTATCCCATAAATCTCCATCAAAATTTAAAATTGGGGAGTCCATCGTGTAGATAATTTCAATATCTTTCCATTGATATATGAATCATGAAAATCCGAGCTCTGGATCAAAAGATATGGCCCTCTAAAGATTTAGGGCAAAAAAGGGGAAAAAAAATAGATCGTCGGGAAAAAATTAGACCTTTTTCACCATTTTGCAAATTTGAAAAAATTCCAAAATTCTTCGTGGCCCTATTACTCCGAGATAGGTGGCATTCTCTTATTGATTGGTAGGATTGAAACCAACATTTTACCTTTAGAGGAAAAAATGCAAATTTTTCCAAAGTCTCTGACGGTCCATCCATACACCGATGACATGTTCTTTAAATGACATGTGGCGTTATATGATTCATCATGGAGATGCGGTTCCATTTCTTCCCTTATGCCTTTTGCAAAAAAGGTTAAAGTCAAAAATTCTTCTGTCACCCTAATTCCTGCTACTGCTTCGGACACGTGGTACCCTATCATTGGTTGGTGGGGATGTGCTTTCAAGTTTTCCTTTGAGAAATTTTGACAAAATCCAAAAACTTGAATTCCTTCCACCACTCGCCACCCCGCCTTGACACATGGCATTACTTCATTAGTTGCGGGCCTTAAACTTTTCATTTCCTTTGTGGGCTCATGGGAGCACAAATGAATTTTGTGTGTTTATCCCAAAAAGCACTAAGTTCTCTAATTTTTCCTCCACTCCACCAGCTTGAGCCGCCTTTAGCATAAAACTCTCCTAAGCTCCACGGGCTTACCTTGGGAACATTTCCCCTCCAAACTCCGTTGAGCCATAACTCAAAAAATACAAGGAGTTAGACAACTTCTTTACTTTTCTATAAAGGGAAGAAAAATACTATTTGATGAATCCATTTCAAGAATCATCTCGAGTGCTTAAAATGTGTTAAAATCTAGGTTAAAGCACAAGGATGGAAAGAATGAAGGCAAGTTAGCCAAAATAAGCAGGGGCTCATTTTGGATAACAGGAACATTTGAAATTCCTTATGAATAAAACATTGAATTATGAAATTGAGTTGTGTATTTCCTTCTACATTTATGCTTTTTGTATGGATTATATGATGAAATAAACAATTGAGTAATATAATTTAATGTCTTAATCATGAAGGAAACATCATTAAGAATAAATGTAACATCTAGTAATGAACTCTGGTTTCGTAATATGTAATTATGTTTTCTATTCCAAGGCTTAGCATTTAATCTATTTTTCAATTGGATTTCTTCATCAAGACACCACAACTGTCCTTTGGGCCCTTGTGTTCTTTTACTGAAGATAGTCAAGAAATTACAGACTATATGATCCATTATGTTTTGTAACAACACACATAGCTGTAGATTTCATGTAATCATTAATTAATTCAACAGTAAAAATATTGTCTGAAAGAAAATCCCCTAGCTTAGGTATACTTCAAAAATGCTATCCATCATAATGAAGTTTTGAGTTGCCCATTTTTGCATAAGTGTAAAAATTGTCAACATTTCTGGTGATCTTGCGGGGAAAGTTGCCTGCTAGCTTTTAAGCCAATGCCTTGTTCTTGTCCATTGGGCATGGAGTCAAAGCATAAAACCAAAATATGCCTTCCTTACTGAAGGTCCAACCCTTCCAAAATGAACTAAAACTTGGAAAGGATCTTGTAAACAAGACCATGTGCATGAATGCACTTATTGAATTGAAAAACATTGCTATGTGCATAAACTGCACTTATTGAATGGAAATCCTACTCTAAAAAGCCACTCTAAGATTTTCGATAACAATGTTTGAGAAACATAACATTCATAGAAATGGGAAGTTCCTCTCCATTTATATTCAAAATATGAAAAGCATTGTGTTATGTGAAAACTCAAATCATGTAAGGACCACTTCGGATTGTATCGAACTTTGCGTGTCTTCCTGGCTTTGCACGATCAACATCCCACTTTAACACAATATCTCCTTCATTGAATATTCTAAATTTGGATTTCTTTTCAAAATTATTCTTCATTTATTTGTAATTCTTTTCCATGTTCAAATGAGCTTGATATCATTAGCTCTTGTAACTCCATTAAGTCTGCATAACGAACATGCAATGGTTCATTCTCAAGTAGCTCCATTTGATGCAGCAAATCTAATGTGGGTAACTCAACTGAAATAAGAATTCTTACTTCTCTTCCATACACAATTTTTTATGGTGAATTTCCAATTGATATTTTAGGAGTCACTCTATCAGCCCAAAGTGCTAAATTCAACATCAAATTCCATGTTATTTGATTATCCTTGAGTGTTATTTTGATGATCCTTAAAATATTCTTGTTAGTACTTTCACTAACCCATTACCATGTGTTAGGAAATAAGAGATAAAATATGTGGAATAATCCTTATAGAATCACAATGTGAGAGAAACTAATATGCAGAAAATATTACAAATCTCAAATAAAAGTGCATAATAAATAACACAACACAGAGAGACAAGATTTAACGTGGTTCACCCAATTTGGGCTACATCCACCAAGAATCACTTGCTCAGATTTTATTACAAGCCTCCACTCTCTCAATACAATACCCAGATCCAGTTTGGAGCTATGCTCAACAAACTCTATAGAATTCACACCCGAATTCAAAACACATCTGCAATACATTTGCTTGTCTATCTATCATATGCATAAGACCATATAAATAGACAATTGCTTAAGCAGTTTGATACAAAACCGTGGGTATCAAAACCAAGGGCAAAAACCATGGGTATCAAAACAATGGGAAAAAGACCGAAAAAATCATGGGCCCAAAAATAGCCCATAACGGTTACCCATTACCCATGGGTTAATAAACCACCCATGAAAATTTCCTTGAGGCTTCGCCCCGAACCCGTTCAATCGGGGGGCTTCAACCCCGAACCCCCCCGACAAACTCATCGGCGAGCGGGACCACCGTAAAAATACTCGAGTGTAACACATGGAAGGTGTACCATACTCTAACATGAAAATAGGCTCCACAAACATAAAAATCTCCCACTTGGAGACTAATTTCCATTGAGCAAGCTTCTCAACCCTTCACTGTCATCTGTGAAGGCCAACCAAAGCTAAACATAGCTTTAGTTTATCCCTTGTGACCACCTTGGTCATCATGTCTGCAGGATTTTGAGTGGTATGAATCTTCTCCAACTTCAACTTATCTTCCTCCAAAGCTGTCCTGATGAAGTGATATCTCAACTATATATGCTTTGTCCTAGAGTGGAAAGTAGAGTTCTTAGCTAGGTGTATAGCACTCTGACTATCACTATGCAGCTTACATTCTTCCTACTTATTGTTATCAGAATCACACGGCACCCCCTGTGCATATACTTGAACTCACAAAGTGTGATTGGATAACATGGGTACTATCTCCAAGTTGTGGGACTTGCTACTTGAGATAGACCTCCGAGAGAGAAAGTCAAGTTCTTGCTCCTAAACTCACCTGCCACAATCTACTCTAATGCGGGATAAGCTAACTATTCTAATCTAAATTTCAAGGACCAGGGAAAGAGAATGCATAAAATGAAATCCTACACTAAAGCGGTGATACACCTGAGAAAAGGAGGATGTGAGAGTAGTCTCCAAATGTGTGAAATACGAGAGGCAAAGTACACACTAGAAGAGGTGATGACAGTTCTCCATAATCTAGCAAAATGCATTCACAGCAATATTCCAAGCACACACAATGATAATGAATTCCTGCAAGAACATAATAATAGACACAATATTCTTGTAGAAAGATAAAAGGGGCAAGAAGAATGCAATAAAACACAGCAGGGGAAGATACATCCACAAACTTGTATTTTATTGCTTCCTGGTATGCACACAAATTTGATTCAGTCTATTACAAGATAAGGGCACTGGATCACTATGCAAGGAGTCCACTACAAGGGCTGTAACACACCTTTGGCTTCCACAAAGCAATTTTGGTAGAGCTTTGCTACCCAAAAACTCTCTCTTTACAATGAGCCCAACACTCCAATTTATAGAAAAATGAGAAGGAAAAGAGAAGGGAAAATGGAAATCCCGAAATCTGTCCTTCAACCACCTGTAAGAGGCATTAAATTGAGTGAAATGGTTATACATTACTTGCAAAAGGCTCCCCATACTGTCCCATGTGCTGCAGTAGAGAAAGGATGATGACCATGCCTCTTAATTGCACTCCCAGCTACCAAATAAAACACTGTTCTAAACCCGGCCACGTTTTCTTAAAAAAATCAATCAATATCTGATCAAATATAGAATTTCTTGATTTTTGTGCATCAGGCTCGGAACCACAATTCCAACGGTACCAATTTTGTGTGATTTCGTTGAGAAATGCAAAAGTTATGGCCTTCTGAGTGCGGGCAGCTATTTTGGGTCTGGCAGGTGTTTTCTGTCATTTGACGGGAATGAGCATTAACTGACTGGAGCCGAATATGTTTCTTTTATTTAAATATATATATCTAGAAATTCCAATTTTTTTGTATAGAGGACGTTGTGCTTGTTCTAGAAAGTCCAATTTTGTGAAAATCGGAGCTCGGAGTCAAAAGTTATGGTCGTTTGAAGTTCCACGGGTCAAATGTTGACTTTTCTCCTCTGCCTTCGGCCGCTTCGGCTTTTCACGTCCCACGCATCCCTCTGTCCCATTTAACCTGGTGCTGAAATTTCCCATTTGCCCGAACCCGGCCCGGTTCGCGTACTCATGCAGCCCGGATGTCCCATTTGCTTTTTGATTTGCTTTTGGGACAAATTTTCCCGATTCACGGTTCGGCCGGTTTCGTCCTTTTGTACCGCACGCCCCCGACGTAGAAAGTTCTCATTTCGGCCGATCTGGCCGGTTCACGTACTTCACGTACCTTCAGCCCAACTGTTTCGGGCTGCCTTGACTCATTTCGGCCGATCCGGTCGGTTCGCGTACTTTTTGTCGCATAGCGTCCCGAATTTACTGTTTAACAGATTAGTCAATTTTTCAACTTTTCACCTGATTCGGATTTTCGCGTCCCGCGCGTCCCTTTGTCCCGAATGTCCCAAATGCTGCGTGGACCGCCTAGCGGCCTTTCGGCCGGTTAGCGTCTAGATGTCCCGTCTGTCCCGACTATTGCGAGGACCAGGGACTTAGCCATTTCTCATGATTTTTAAGAGCTTATTTTTGGCAATTTTTGCATTTTCTTAGAACTTGCTCTCTTCTTCTTGGACAGGGGAGTTAGAAAAAATATGAGGGGACCCTAGAAACATGAATTTTTTTCCGGACTCAATATAATTGCTTGGGACTAAAGAATTTGATGCATGTTATCAAAATTACCTTGAGGGGTGAATTTTGGATAACACTTATGCCCCACCTCCTCAAGTAATTGTTGTAACCAAATCATTTCTTTTCTTGCCTCTATGGCAGCAACATACTCAGCCTCCGTGGTTGAAAAAGCCACTAGCTTCGTAGTCGTGAAATCCGACTCATTTGTTGTCCCACCACAATATAAATATAACTGTCGTGCTCCTCCCGCTATCTACATCTCCAGCCATGTCTCGAATCTACATAACCACGTAAGGTGGTATCTCGATCCATCGTAGCACAAAATTGTCCCCATGGTCCTCTCAAATACCGAAGGATCCACTTTATTGCTTGCCAATGCTCTTTACCTCGGGATCATTCATAAATCTACTCATAGCTCCCATCGCATGTGCAATATTAGGCCTAGTGCACACCATAGCATACATCAAAGCGCCAACCTTGATGAGTAAGGTTTCTTTCTGCTCTGTCTTGGGACCACTGCTCCTTTGATAACTTAAAATGGCTTGCCAAATGGGTCCCAACTAGTTTAGCATCCTGCATGTTAAACCTATCCAATACCTTCTTAATGTACTCTTCCTGAGATAAAGTCAGCTTCCATTCCTTCCTATTCCGAGTTATCCTCATACCAAGGATTTGTCTGGCTGCCCCCAAATCCTTCATATCAAAGGATTCACTTAGTTATTTCTTGAATACTTTTATTTCCTTCATGTTTTTACCACGACCAACATGTCATCAACATACAAACATAGGATAATATAACTTCCATCCTCAAATTTCTTTGTATACATGCAATGGTCAGAATGACATCTAATATAACCTTGCTCCATCATGAAGCTATAAAACTTCTTATACCATTGGCGTGGAGCTTGTTTCAGGCCATACATGATCTTCTTTAGTTTACACACCATCTCCTCTTTACCTTTGAATTCATATCCTTCCTGGCTGCTACATATATAGCTCCTCCTCCAAATCACCATGGAGAAATGTAGTCTTTACATCTAAGCTGTTCTAAGTGCAAGTCTTTTGCTGCTACTATTGTAAGAACATTTACGATAGAAGTCATTTTTACTACAGGAGAAAAATCTCATCAAAATCTATATCTTGTTTCGTGCAAACCCTTGACCACCAATGGGCCTTATATCTTTTCTTTCCTCCTTCTTCATCTTTAACTCTCTGTACACCCACTTGTTCTGCAATGCTCTTTTGCCTTCCAGGAGCTTCACCAAATCCCAAGTCTGGTTCTCCATGAGAGAATTATTCTCCTCATCCATGGCTTGCTCCCACTTCTTACTAGAATCTACCCATTGCTTCATCAAAGCTCTCTCGGATCTCCACTATCATTGAGTAATAAATAATAAAGAGAAGGAGAAAAGCTGCTCGAGGTTCTTTTCTTACCCTAGAAGACATCCTCACTTGTAGGAGTTTGGGGTTCTGTTGAGTAGGTTCTGAATTGATTCATGGGTCACTTTCCCATCCAAAAGATCCTCTACCACGCATATTCTTTCTTGGATTCTTCCTCGTTTTCCGAAAGCTATTGCTTATACATGACTTTCTCATTAAAGACGACATCCCTAGATTGAATGATTTTCTTGTCCTTCATACTCCAACATTTAAACCCAAAGTCATCACCACCATAACCAATGAAAGTACATTTTTCTGATTTAGCCTCTAGCTTGGTCCTATCATCCTTGTCTATATGAACAAACACTTCACATCCAAAGACTCTAAGAAATGAATAATCAACTTTCTTACCATACCATGCCTCCTCAGGTATGCCTCCATCCAAGGCACTTGAGGGTCCTCTGTTTATCAAGTACACAGTTGTGCTCACCGCTTCTGCCCAAAAAGAAAGAGGCAGTCTTGCATGTAACCTCATGCTCCTAGCACATTCCATTATTGTTCTGTTCATCCTTTCTGATACCCCATTCTACTGTGGAGTTCCTGGAACTGTCTTTTGCCTATGGATTCCATTCTTAGAACAGTAATCATTAAATTCATTGCTGCAATACTCCCCTCCATTATCTGACCTAAGACATTTTAGCTTAAGACCTGTTTCATTCTCTACCAAGGCTTTCCATTTAACAAAAGTGTCAAATACATCAGATTTGTTTCTAATATAATAAACCCAAACTTTCCTTATTGCATCATCAATAAAAGTAACATAATAACTTGAACCCCTAAGAGATGATACCTGAGCCGCCCCC
The DNA here is from genome assembly GCA_018340775.1 of Taxus wallichiana var. yunnanensis. Taxonomy (NCBI): domain Eukaryota; kingdom Viridiplantae; phylum Streptophyta; class Pinopsida; order Cupressales; family Taxaceae; genus Taxus; species Taxus wallichiana. The sequence goes on along the minus strand of CM031240.1, from coordinate 718,838,238 downwards.
ACACATCAGAATGTACCAGCTCTAACTTACTCTCTTTCTTCATAGTTCTAACCTTGAGAAACCTTACTCACTTCTATTTCCCATATATGCAGTTCTCATAGAACTCCAAACATGTTTCTGTATATCTCGGAAAATTATTCTTTATGATGTCCATACCCTTATGGCTCATATAATTGAGCTAATAGTGCCATAATGTTGTATCTACATCACAAGCCACAAGATTACAATCATTAGTACTATCGTGGTTAAATACAAGGTTCCAACCTTCTTACCTCTTGCCACCACAAGAGCACCCTTGGTAACCTTCTAGAGTTTGTTGTAAATATCATAAAGTACAACCATCACTTCCCAACTACCCCCGCCGATATCAAATTTCTCCTTAATGTAGGCACATGTCTGACATCCTTCAATAGCCATGTATTCCCATTCTCGCATCTTAACTCCGAGCCGGGGAACCTTTTCCAACTATGCTGTAAGGTTCATCATCACCAAGAAAAACATGCCCAAAATCCCCTTGAACATAATCAACAAAATAATGCCTATGTGGAGTAGCATGAAAAGAAGCCCCTGAATCTAAAACCCAAGATTCAGTAATATTATGCAAAGAAAGAATCAAAGCATCCTGACATACATTACCCGATGCCACATTTTCCTCCTTGTTTTCTTCCTATTGTTTCTTCTTATCTCGAAGCTCCCAATAGTCCTTCTTTACATGCCCAAACTTTCCACAATTCCAGCATACAATCTTGGTCTTGGATTTTGACCTTGCCCAATCTTTTGATTTTCCACGGTTTCCTCTATTCTTCCATCTCCCTCTAGTTTCCATTGTCAAAGCATTCCACAGTAGAAGATTTCCCAGCTTTTTCTTTACATTTCCTCACTTAGAATCACCCATACAAAATCCTTAAACTTCAACTTCCAGATTAAGCTGGAATCGAGTTACTTACCACCATTACTAGGCTATTCCAACTCTCGGGTAAAGAGCACATAAATAATAAAGCCCTAACTTCTTCATCAAATTCTATTGTATGTGAAGCTAGCATATTCACAATGTATTGAAATCATTTAAATGATATGCTACCGAACTATTCTCGGACATCTTCATATTAAACAAATTTTCATTAAAAATATCTTATTAGAGCAGAGGGTTTTCATACAACTTCCCTAATGCATCCATTAGATCTTTTCTAGTCTTTTCCTTTGAAACATTAAATAATACCGAGGATGCAAGACACAACGGAATCATTCCAAGTGCCTTCAATCCAACAAATCCCATTCCCGCATCTATCATACTCGAGGGTTTGTTCACATTCACTTTGTCGTCGGAAAAGCAACGGTAGCGAGCGTGGAATCAACAAGTGACTCTTCCGCGTGCACCCCACCTCCCGAGGTCGTGCGAGACATGACCGGTGGGGGTAGAATATGCGAGACAAACTAGTTAGGGAGTCTAATGTCTTGACACGGAGTGGAATTTGTGATCAACGAGGATGACTGCTCAAGGCTCCAATCAATATCGAGCTCTGGCGTGATTCGATCTATGGGCTGGAATACATGGGAAATGACCGGGATTGTTTCATATATATCTCGATAAGGTCATATGGCGGACGATGAAAATAATGACTTTATGGACGATTTTCTCGCCTAGTCCAAAATTCCCTAGCTTCGTTAGCCACTATATCTAGTAAGGACAGCTTGTTCAATGATGATAGGTGGAAGTGGAGTGGACTGAAATACTAGTGTGCGTAGGCCGTGTCTATATCTAATCGACTTGTGGATTCGTTGGGCATGGGACCGTGGATCGAACCATAGACTCTTGGTTGTCATGGTCCCGTTATGGTCATATGCGAGATCAAGTTCTAATCCCTAGTATCCAAAGAATCGTACACCTTTTCAGCTTCTACGTTTAGAACCAACAGTTGTGTGATCTTCTCGTAATACCTTACTGCGTTCTTGCAACCTGGATTCTTAAGCTGGTATCTATATCTACGAGGGTGTCTCCAGCGTCTGGCTATGGAACTAAAGGATCACACCCGAATGTTTGTTCTCTTTCGAGCCCTTCTACAGTCATGTGGATATTTTCTAGGGTAATCTGTAGTTTGGCTGACTTGACCAAAACGCATGTGCTTGGTCGTCTTCTATGTTTAATCCTCTTAACTGTGAGCTGATCAGTTGTAGATCTGCGGTTGTTCGGAATACTTGTATCCTGAGATTTTGGTCTATGTCAACTATTGCTGTGGCTAGGTTTGGTTGAGGCACGATTGGCTCAAATATATATTCCCTGGGCTCTTGAGGTCCCGTGATTGTCATACAAAACGAAATGTAATCTAACTGTAATGAAATAAATTCTAACTATGTGAAATAAACCTAACATATATAACCTTTATCTTTCTAAGAAATATTCTAACAATTCTAAGGAAAACAAACTATTTTAAGCGTATCTAGAAATAATAACTAAACAATAATTTAAAATGCATAAGATAACCGAGTGTGGTTATTTGCCTCGTGCAATTTGTAGAATTATTCTAAATAAATAAGATAGCTCGTCTAATCTATTTCTACAAGATTCTCGATCCTTCCTCAGAAGTGAGGAGTGAATCATAGTTTCTCAGAAACTATCAATCCCCACAGCTTCCCTGGCAATATCGAGAATAGAATGAAATAAAATAAAGTGATTAACTACTCTATTTGATATAAATCTGACTAGAACTTTGAAATTTAAAACCTGGACTTCGCAGAACAGTGGCGAATCCGATGGTGTATGTGATCTCGCCCTCGCATGATCTTCTCATTCTTTCGTGTTCACTGGATCCGTAAAAGCGTGTAATGCTAGCACCGATAGGAGTAGATTTTGGGACAAGGACAACTCGTAATGCAGCATCGAGAATGCGAGTAGGAGAGGGATAGCGCAAGAGTACATGAGCTTGGCTTATGCGATTCCTAGCGGGATTTTACTGCGAGTCATGCAACGTGAAGCGACCAGAACCTTTGACTATCCTATACGAAGAGCAAAACCTGCAACTTTAATGGCTTCCCAAGCTATTTTGTTCCAAAATAAAGACACTGCTTGCACAAGTTGGATATGTGGCTTACTAACAACTGAATAAAGCTAACCAGGTATACAATGAATTGAACTAAGAACTCTAAGTCACAGTAAAACAAATTTACAGCAAAAGGAATTCAGAGGCAAGCTTCTAACCGGATTGAATGGAGCAACAACACTGCCTGCACAAGATGGGTCTGTGGCTTACCAACAGCTGAGCAATGCTAAACCAAGTACTAAAAACCAGAAGACTCTAACAAGGAAAAATGGTGATCAAAACTCCAGCTCAAATTCTTCACACAAACTCAGCCAAAATTTAGACCAAAATCAGACCAAAAATCAGAAGCCATTTACATGAACACAAACCATGCACTTATAGGAATTCCAACACTCAAAAACCAAAATCAAATTGAACTCCTAAACAATAAACAAAGGAAAACACTGCTCTCAGGGACCAAAACATTAATGCATGCTCAAGTCGGCAAAGAAAAGTGGTGAGTCGTGATATTTCACGCGGGTCGCGCCAAAAGAGCATTCTCGAAAACGCGCACAGACCGCCGCCAGCCTGGCGGTGGCAGCACAGACCGCCGCCTGTCAGTGGTGGCGGCACGACACGAGACCGCCCCGGGCAGGCGGCGGTTTCGCACATCAAGGTCAAGAGGCCAAGGAAAGAGGGAAAAAAGGGGAAAACAAAGGGCGCGGGGGCTAAGGGGGGCATGCGGGATGTTAACGCATACTCCGAAGGCTTTTCCGATCCCGAACACCTCATGCGAGGAGACTCAGATCATCATTGGGGCATTTATTACACTGTTCGCAAAGACAAGACCTTACAATTTTGGGTACGTACATATTGCCCTCTGAGAAGCGTTTTAGCCATGAAAGGGCATAAAACGGTGGGTCCGAGTATGGCAGTCCTGAAATGGGGAGTTAGAAGTTATACCTTACACGTCCGTGTGTCGAAATGACGCCATCCAAAATTCCCGCCACCTGCAAAATGAAAAGAGAACTCAAGTGTAGATAGATACAATAATTTGAAAAATAAACACTAAAATAACAGGAAAGAGGACGTACCATTTAAAGTGGGATAGGAACTTACCTCCGCGCGCTCCAAACCTCGCGAAAAAGTCATTTTAAGACGAAATAGAACAATATATATATGAAAGTGGGCCCATTTTCCTATTCATTTGCGCGAGTTGATTTGATAGATTTTGAGCTCTGGGACCCACGGTGACGGTTTCTTGCGCGAATAGAGTCGAAACGTCCGAGTGAGATAATGATCATGCCCCACGCGGAACGCCACCCCGCGAGATCACAAAGTTGGTTTTCTTTAATTTTGCATTTTTCCCCTTTAAATTTGAAATGGCAAATTATTTGTAATGGGGGTTATTTTTGAAAATGTTTGGTTCAAAAGGTCCATCTAGGGGGCGCCACGGGTAGGTTCTTTTTTTAGCTAAAATGGTCTATTTTTGTTTTTTGACTTTTTAGGTTAAAAACCCGCGCTGGTTTTCGGACATGACCGCCGCCCGGCTGTGGCGGAAGGCACACGACCGCCGCGCCCGATCAGTATGGCAGTTACGCGACCGCCGCCTTTTAGGGGCGTACATAAAACCGCCTCCCCGTGGGGCGGTTTTGGCATGTAATGCAAAAGAGCTTGTTTTGGAGACTTATACTTATATTTTCTTGCATTTCTGTACGTTTTTATGACTCTCCCTGCATTGATTAGATACTAACTTGCTCTGTTTGGTGTGTTTTTGGGTGTATGCAGGCGAGGGAGGAGTACATTAGATGGAGCCGGGAGAGAGAGTGTGATTGGTTGCCCGGGGTATTGGATGCCCTTTCGCCAGACGAGGAGGACACGTTACAGAGGGCCGGTATATTGCGCATATCGCGCGTGCCCCATGTTACGCCATCGAGTCACATCCTTTGTGACTTATTTTCTTATTGGGATGCAGATCGGAACACTTTCCGACTGCCAGGGGTCCGCGGTGAGTGGACTATTACTCTAGAGGACGTTTACCGTATCTTGGGGGTCCCGATCATCGGGAGGAGACTCACACTGGAGACAGCTGGGTCCAGAGCACTGATTGCACAGTGGGCAGGTTATATGGGGGATGCAGCTATTTCCACTGGGCCAAGAAGGGAGTGAGAGTTAGATCCATTCCTTCTTTGCCCATCCCCATATTTCGACAGGCCATCATGGGGATCCTTGCCTCGAGACTGATCGGGGACAAGGGAGGGGATACATTGTTATACTGCTGGGCCCCCATCATTGCACAGATAGAGGGGCATGGCCGGATATACGCCTGGGGCGCAGATATTTTGGGGACCACTTATCACGACTTATACAGGGTGGTCCATTTACAGGGACAGTCTTTGAGCCACCCTACTCTAGTTATGAGTTGGGTGTATGAGCGCTTCATTCCCTATGGCAGAGGCGTGGAGGTGGCAGATCCCGGGCCGTGAGGGCAGCCAGATGGTCGACATGCCTGCTTAGAGCACCTCACCACCCGGCAAGAGCTTCCCTCACCACAAGCAGATATGGAGGCCATACCGCACTCACTCATGGCCGGCATTTGGGGAGAGGAGGCTCACATTGATCTCTCGCTCCACCACAGGCAGCTTATCGACCGTGTGGGACGGGTGGAGGTACATCCTTTCGGGCAGGTTCTCGCCAGTTCGGCCTCCCATATGTGGGCATGCTTCCTCCAAAGGGCACCGGGCCTATAGATCACCCGGGAGGCTAGAGGGGGCCAGAGGCCGTGGTTGGACAAAGTGGTCACTCCCGGTATTCCTATTGCAGCCTGTGGGGATTGTTCGGGCCAGAGGGAGAGTTGGTGCGCCGGGCACCTTTACTGGATTATCGGGTCCTGCTCATAGTAGCGATGACCCTATAGATATTGACTCCGATTCTGAGGAGTCCGCAGAGGGAGGGTCGGAGGAGCAGACGGATGAGAGTGATCCTGAGTGGCATGATACTCAGGATATCATGCAGGCGGAGAGGGAGGAGCAGAGTGCAGAGAGAGAGACTCTAGTTTCAGAGGAGCCACTCTCTGGGCCATGGTGGAGAGGATGAGTCAGTTGCGGGACGACATGTTGCCCCTACTACAGGAGCAGCTCCACAGTCGGCAGCGGCATCCGCAGCGGGTGCCGGCCCCATCGATCCATCTTGGAGGCCCGGCGATCCGAGTAAGTTATCCTCTCCTCTTTTAGTGTTAGTTTGATTTAGGACTTGTTTTAACTGCTATCTCTCCTTATATTTGTATCTTGTATATTTTAGCCTCTTGCCTAGTTTCTAATTCGTCTTTCTTCTTTGTTTTGCAGAGACTGTTGACGAGTGGCGGGATCTAATCCGTAGGGTATGTACTGATTCTCTGATGATCCCTATGGATAAGACCCGTGTGGAGCTATCTGTAGATGCCGGGGAGCCTTCAAGCAGCTGCAGCATACCGACGTCTTTGCTCCCGTTTGGCATGTGGCCAAGATGGTGTCGACTCTCCGCACAGAGTCGGGGCAAAGCTATAGGACAGCCGAGCGTCTTATGAGGAGCCACTCTCATGGCGAGACCACGGCTGCTCCTCGGGACCCTGAGCCCTCCGTCCATTCAGAGCGCCAGCGTAGCCGGAGTCCTAGGCGAGGGCGCGCACCTTCGGCGGGATCGCGCAGGGGTTGAGAGGCCACTTGGCTCCTATGTATATATATATTTTTGTATTATAGATTCTTTTGTGTATTACGGGCTCTTTGAGCGTTTTGACCATGCCTAGTGCATGATGGCATTGTATACAAACATTGATTATTTATATATATGCGTCCGTTTTTGGATCAAAACTTGTCACTTGTGTGTGTCCTTTCTATTTCCAACTGCTTTGTGTATACTACGATGTATGTTTATATGCTTTCTAGAATGTATGCAATGGAAAATAGATGATGCAAATGTTTGCTTTCTTTTTGTGTTTCATGATGCCGATACATGATATGTAGATATATTGTGATCTTAAATCTTAAGTTTGTTGAGCAATTTGGATACCTCATGATTTGTTTTGGCAAAGTGATGAAAATAACCAGTATGATGAACAGATTAACTTGCCCCACTCCTAACTCCACGCAACTAGTAAGATGCGAGGGCTCATCACCAAGAGCCAAGAAGGGCGCAAGTTTATGAAATATGGTGAAATGATAGTGATGAAAGATAGACGAAGCTTTGGTGGAACCAAAGTGAAAGCTACAAGCTTACTCTACCTGAATGACTTCATAGTTTTGGATGTAACTTGCTTTGCGATTTATCCAGACTTAGACCCGTAGATGGCCACATAGTAGACAAAATCTGGGTTTTTAGGATTTTTAACTCTTTTTGGAATTTTGAATATCTGATTCATTCATTTTTGACTCAAAGTTTGAATTGTTTGTTTATGACCTTTTAATATTTACTTTGTCTAGAGGACCCCCTACACTTTGCCCCATGCTACCTGTAAGAAGCATGGGTTTATCACCGTGGGCAAGGCATAGGCGAGTAAGGGCATTTCCATCCTTTCCCAACCCTACGTCACTAGTAAGAGACGCAAGCTCATCACCGAAGGTTGGTGGGGCAAGGAAATGTGTAAAAATAAAATTTTCTGTTTAATCACTTCTTGACTTGTCTTTTTGAGTAAAATGTCAGTATACGCTTATTTCCAAAGAGATGTGTATATGGGATAGATGTGACACCATGAAGCTTCTAGAACAGACCATAGGCAAGACACCTATCCTAAGAAGAAATCAAAGCGAGAACAAACTTGCAGATCTTGGTATGGTTACCGTTAGACTTCGTCATGTCTGATTTTATTTGATAAAAGATTCCAAGATGATTTGATAATATACGAAGATGGAGAGGTATGATTAAAGAACTTTATGCCAGAAACATCACGAGTTTGTAATGAATTGCTTTGAGAATAGATTCTTTGATCACAATTTATGTAAGAACAAGTGGACAAAATGATCCTAATTTATATGAAAATGCGATGTAGATAGTTATATAGGCAGCGCTTGCTGCTTATGCATAGAAACATTTGAGGTGGAGGGAATTGACTGTTTCGCCAAACTCCTCACCTTCTAACGTACATAAGAGATAAGCACCATTCCCGTAGTCCTTCATGACTCGGTATGGGCCCAACCATTTGGGCCGGAATTTCCTTCCTTCGCCGGTCTTCTTATCGATCCGGCTGTCTAGTCTTAGAACTAGATCACCTTCATATATATCGCGTTCATAGACCTTCTTGTTATACTGCCGGCACATCCGGTCAGCATAAGCTCTATGCCGCATTGCTCAGCATCTAACCTAGTTTCATCTAGGCTTTCTAGTTGGGAAAGACGTGCTTTCTCGTAAGCGTCTTCATCCGTAATCCTCATGTAGCGAAATGCGGAGACTGGGTATTTCGACTTCAAGCGGGAGAACTGCTTCCGCCCCAAATACTAGCGAGAAAGGAGTTGCTCCCGTTGGTGTTCTTATTGAGGTTCGGTGGGCCCACAAGGCCGGGTATAACTTCAAGTGCCAATCTCGCTTGTTTTCTTTCACCGTTTTAAGGAGAATGGCTTTCAGCATTTTGTTTGTTGCTTCAGCCTGCCCATTGGCTTGGGGATAATACAAGGAAGCCGTATGATGGCTTATTTTAAATTTGTTGCATAGTTCACGAACTTCTTCATTTTTGAAAGAAGTTCCATTATCAGAGATAATGATTTGCGGGATACCGTACCTACAAATGATTTGATTCAAAATGAACTTAGTGATTACCGAACCAGGTACGGTAGTAAGAGGCATGGCCTCACCCATTTGGTAAAATACTCAGTGGCCGTGATTATAAAATTGTGGCCGTCTGTGGATGAGGGAGAGAATTTCCCTATTAAGTCTAGGCCCCATGTAGAAAAGGGCCATGGAGTAGCGATTGGTTGCAGAGCCTGTGCTGGCATGTGGATCTCGTGAGAGAATTCTTGGCACTTATGACACCTGCGTGCAAACTCTATCGCGTCATGTTCCAGAGTGGGCCAGAAATAGCCCATTCGATGTATTTTTCGAGCAGTGGCATGGCCACCGAAGTGGCCTCCACATATACCGCTGTGGGATTCATGGAGAATCCTCTTGGACTCTTCTGTGTCGACACACCTTAGAAGCATTCCATCGAATGCTTTTCGATAGAGAACCGCTCTATGATGACATATTTAGACACGATTATGCGTAACCGCCTTCTTTGTTGCGGTGTAACTGCCTCTGGGTACGTATGGTGCATGATATAATTAATGATATCAGTGTACCAAGGGCACTCAGAGATAGCAGGTCGAGTTTCAATGTAGTATACGCATTCATCTGGAAAGTCTAAATCTACTAAATCGCCTCCGTCTAATGGGTTGTCAGCTAACCAATCCATGATGATTTGTCCTTTAACTGACTTCTGGTTTACAAATGTTAATTCGAACTCTCCCATTAAGGTTATAAAGCGTCCAGCTTTTTTGGACAAGGACCCTTGTGTGAGAAAAGTCCGTAAATGGTCCGTCTTTACCATGACCTTGTTTCTTGATTCAGCATGTAATGTCTTAGACGTTTAGTAGCAAAGACTATGGCAAGACATTCTCGCTCTGCTTGTGTATAGCGTGTTTCATAGTCGAGCAATGTTCGGCTAATGAAATAAATTGCACGCTCTCTCTTGTCATCGTCTTCCTGGGCCAACATACAGGCCAGCGAGACATCGGTAGCCCGTGAGTATAGAATTAACGGGTGATCTAGCTTAGGTGGCATTAGCGTAGGTGGTGATAACAGGAAACGCTTAACTGCATTCAAAAGCTTCATTGCAATCTTCAGTCCAATCAATGCTATAGTCCTTCTTGAGTAAATTATTGATTGGATGAATAAGCGAAGCTAAGTCCGGATAAATCTCCGGATTGCACCAGCCTTCCCGAGAAATGATCTCGATTCCGATTCACTCAAGGTGGGACCATTTCGAGGACAGCCCAATTTTGGTTGGATCAACATCGATCCTCGTGACGATATGATGTAACCTAGGAGCTTTCCTCCTGTTACACCAAAGACGCATTTCTCCGGATTTAGCGTAACTCCGTATTCTATTAAACGTGAAAGAATGACGCGGAGTACTTCGGGATGGTCACAACGCTTCTTGGCCTTAGCCAACAAGTCATCTACGTAGGATTCCATGATTTTATGAATTAAATCGTGAAATATATAAGTCATAGCCCGCTGGTACGTGGCACCGGCGTTCTTGAGACCGAATGGCATAACAGCGTAGCAATAGGTTCCCCAAGGAGTTATAAAGGTGGTTTTAGCTTGATCTTGCTCGGATATTCTGATTTGATTGTATCCCGAGAATCCATCCATGAGAGACAAGAGTTCAAAACCAGCTGTTGCATCAACAATAACGTCTATGGATGGTAATGGGAAATCATCTTTAGGACACGCTTTGTTGATGTCTCGAAAATCTATGCAGATGCGTATCTTTCCATTCTTTTTGAGAACGGGAACGATATTAGATACCCATTGGGAGTAGTCAACTGGCTTGATGAATCCTACCTGAAGGAGTTTTATTACCTCCTCTTTTACCATGAGGGCTACTTGGGCTTCATGGGTCTTGATTTTTGCTTAATTGGCTTTGCAGATCTCGATCTAGTGACGAGGTTGTGCACCGCAATGTGGGGTGCGACTCCTGTCATCTCTTTGTAATTAAATGCAAATGCCTTTTGATGTTCTTTGAGAACCTGAGTATGTATTTCTACTTCTTCTGGGGTTAATGAAGAACCTAGTTTCAATATCCTTGGTTCATTCTCTGTCCCAATGTTGACATCGATTGTTTCTTCGATTAAAGAGGCGTTACCCTCTTCGAACTCAGGTGGTGCTGGAGGTAGATCTATATCATCCCCATTTTCTATTGCGTATATGCTAGGTTCCCTTTGTGAGGGAAGATCCATTACGGGATTTCCGAAGTAGGAAGATGAATGCGGATCAGAGATAAATCTAGTGTGTGATAGGAGAGATGTAATGCTGCATAGGCATTTAAGTAATCCAAAGTAGCCGCATCATTTCCAACATGGTCTAGGACGGTAGATTCACTTCCGCTTGAAAGAGGATTTGTCATTGTTTTTATCAATGGTTCGTTACGAATGGATACTGTGAAGTGAGTATCTTCTAGCTCATTGCTTGGAGTGAAGCGTGATGCCGAAGTTGCTATTGAATCGGCGAGAAGATTTTTCTCTCGTGGGATTGCTTCAATGGATATGAATTAAACGCCTTGCTTAAATCTAATACAGCATTTTTGTAGAGTTGTAAATGTTCGGCTTTAGTTTCATATATTTCAGAAACTTGGTTTGTTACTAATTGCGAGTCTCCGAGGACTCTGATGTTATCAATACCAATTCTTTTGGCTAAGGTAAGGCCAAGGAGGAGAGCTTCGTACTCAGCGCCATTGTTTGTGCATTCAAAGTTCAACTTAAAAGAGAATGGGAGGACCTTTTCCTCGGGCGAGGTAAGAATTATACCTGCCCCCGCTCCATAGCGGCATTTAGCTCCATCGAAATGGAGAGTCCAATACTTAGCCGGGAGCATAGATGTAGGGGTATCTGCTGTGTTTGCACACTCTACTTCTACCATACAGAGATCTTCTGCTGGCAAGGAACCAACACCTAGGGAAAATCCCATGCCTACTGAATCGAATGGTAAGAACATTGGTGAATCTTGTTCTATCAACTCAACGATCTTCGCAGTAGTCCCTAATGATACTGTTTCTTTAGTTTTACTTTTAGGGGTTGGAATTGTTTTGGCTATGTTGGTAGTTTCAAGATCCATCGTAGGTATCAACTTTTCCTCTGGCTTTGGGTCAGAGGGTTTATTAAGTTGATTTGTTGGCAGTTCGAATTCTGAGTGCACCCCTGGTCTTTTCTTTAAATCAGCTAGGTGCAAATCGAAAGGTTTTGGGTCGCCTTTGGCTACAAATACCTTTCCCAGATGCAAGAATCTTACTTCTTGAAATAGCGTGGAAGGGATTGCCTTCATTCGATGTATCCAAGGTCGGCCGAGGATCATATTATAGTTAGTTTCCCGATCTATAATATAAAATTCAGTCAAGATTGTTTTAGGGCCCAAGGTGACCGGTAATATTATAGTTCCTATTGAAGTGGCTTTAAGGCTATCATAGCCTCTCAAGGTGTTTCGTGTAGTGGAACAGTTCATTTCTCCATATCCAAGTTTTTGGAGGAAAGAGAAAGGGACTATGTTAATCGCGCCCCGCTGCCAACCATTTCCCTTTTACATAGTTATTATAAACCCACACTGTAAGTGTAAGGTGGGTCACTCGCGTGCGTGATCTCAAAGAGATTCTGTGGGCATTTTACTTATTTCAAGATGAATTCGACATCCTTGTCCGGCTGCCCTGGAGGATGGATATCAAAATCTACGTGATTTACTTGTGTCTCGTGAGGTGGAGTGATGTTAATTAGATGGCCTAGACCTAATGCTTCTAAAAGAGCAGCTCTGGTGAGGGGGAGAGTTCTTTAGCAAGTCCAAGAATGAAATGTGTGAAAAGGTCTTTGTTAGGTCACTAATTAAATCATGTGCACCGATGGGTTTTTCAATTATTTGTTGACTCCTATCTATCTCTCGCAGATGACTTGGGCTGGTTGAGAGAAATACTCGTGTTCTTGTTATAGCTTCGATAGGTAGTTCAGCGTCTAATTCTACCAAACTAACTATCTTAGGTCTTGGTTGAGCTCCCAACTGTGGCGCAACTGACGGATTTAATGAAGTCGAAGCTTCATGGTCATTGTTTCCCGTTATTGTACCTTTGTTTGTTCCGGTTGGATTCAGCCTATTGCTATCATGATTTGGGAGCGGATCGCTAAAGATCCTGAGGGGAGCATTCTGAGGGGAAACTGCCCCTGTGAGAGTATTTGGTGATGATGAGACGGGATCTGCCAAAAACAAGTCTGTGAAGAACTGTCTTTGTTCTTCCTCGCAAACGCTGCATAAATTTATTGTAGTCATGACACGTTCTAGTGTCGTGACCATGAATTTTATGGAAACCACAATAAGAATTGGGATTATAATTCCCGTTTTGTTGGTTTGGTGTGTATTGTGGCCTAAAATTCCGATCAAACTGTTGCCTATTAGGACCAAAGTTTTGGAATTGTTGTTTTTGGTTTTGACTTTGGTTTTGGTAACCAAATGAGTTTTGGCTTGGCCCTTGTATGGGATTTCACCGTTGTTGTTGTTGTTGTTGTTGTGGATGGTTAAAATCCACTGTATTGATCGCCGGGGTAAAGTTGTTGTTTCGCTGGTTGTTTGTTTGCGACGGAGTATTAACAACATTTACCCTCTTGGGCTGGTCGGTTACCCCATCCGTTGTTACCCCACGATTTTTGTTAAGGATTTTGGGTCCTTGATTGACATTTGTGGTAGTTGTAGTATTTTGAGTGGAGGTGATTAACCTCCCATTTGCTCCGTAAGTCTTACGACCACTATCTATTGCTGCTTGATCAATTCGCAGAGCGCTCTCAAGTACCTCATCATAAGTCCTTAGTGGGAACTTCTGGACTTCTTCCTTCACTTCTCTACTGAGAGAATGAAGGAATAAATCACATAGTTCCATCTGATCCATGTTTGGAGCACTTGCTGATGAATAAAGAACTGTACGCCACCTCTGGATGAAATGGGCGACAGATTCGTTATGTTCTTGCTTGATGTGTAAGAATTCCCTGATTCCTGTTCTCAGTAGTTTGTTCATGTCGAAGGCTTTGATGAACTCTGACACGAGTTGTTTAAATGAATGTATGGAAGCCTCAGGTATTCTATAATACCAATCGAGAGCAATGCCTTCCAGTGTTTTGGGGAATATTTTAGCAACAACCCCATCCCATGGGAGTAATTCTCGAATGGCCGTAGCGTAAGCTTTGATATGCGCGTTTGGATCTCCCTCACCCTTGAACTTGGGCAAATCAGGGAGGGGTCTTGGAAGCATGACGCTTCGTATGGTGAAATCTAAGGGTTCCTTTAGATATTCTGAATATGTCCCTATTGCATAGCTTTCGACCATTGATGGTGGTTGCTGCGGGAGCAATGGCGGAATGGGTTGTTGATATGGCATAACGTACACGCATTGGCAGGGGCATAAGGAGGTCCCTGCGTTGGAGCAAACATGCCAGGAGAGGAGAACACATCTCCTTGTGGTGATTTAGAGTACATGTTTAAATAGGATGGGGTATTGTCGAGGAACGGACTGTTCGACACTAGACCGGGAGGAGTAGTGTTAGAGATGATAGGCCTTGTTGGCGTTTGCTGTGGATATTGAGGAGGCATGCCTAACGTGCCTACTCCCGTAAGGAGATCTACCTGACCAGAGTGGTACGGAGAATTTTGACTTGCTTGAGCCAGTTCTAACCCTCTCACTCTTTCTACTAACGTTGAAATGACTTCATTCGGTGAAGTCACTAGATTTGCCCGAGCGGCGTTTGTTGTATACCCGGTGTGTGATAGGCATGTGATAGCCTCTGTCATGAACTGATTGCTATCTTGCCAAGTTTCTCCAAGAATATTTCCTGTAGAGATATTTTCTTGAAAATGGGTCTCGGGTTGTACTTGTAAACCTCCTATAGGTGGGTACATACCCCGGGAGCGTTGTTCACTCCTAGGATAAGGTATCGATTGTCCATCGTCTAAGACCAAGTATGGATCTGATTGTCTACTAATATGTGGTCTGAGTAGTATTTGAGGAGACGAACCAGATTCTCCGGTAAACGTCATATTGTTGGAACCTGAAGGTTCTGTTTGTTGGGTTCGAGGGGGTTGATCTAACTCCTCGGTTTGAAGAGACAAACTATATCTGGTTCTTGGGGTTTGAGTTGACAACTGATTAGTTGAATAGTTGTCACCCCATACTGAGAGCGAGGGTGATGATTCCCTATTCTGTTGGGCGTAGTATGCCTCAAGACCCAGGAGGGGTCTGCCATATGCGTCGAA
Organism: Taxus wallichiana var. yunnanensis; assembly: GCA_018340775.1. Lineage (NCBI taxonomy): Eukaryota > Viridiplantae > Streptophyta > Pinopsida > Cupressales > Taxaceae > Taxus > Taxus wallichiana. The sequence goes on along the minus strand of CM031240.1, from coordinate 718,823,215 downwards.
TCCCGACATATTCGGGGGGTATATGAATACCCGCAGAATAATGGGAAAGAGCGAAGGTGAAAGAGAGAAGATGAAACTTCTCAAAGAGAAGGTGAAATAATTGTTTGATTCACGTCGGGTTCACCAATTTTGTACGTCGGAAAAGCAACAGGCGAGCGTGAGAATCAACAAGTGACTCTTCCGCGTACCCGACCTCCCGAGGTCGTGCCGAGACAGCCGGTGGGGGTAGAATATGCAGACAAACTAGTTAGGGAGTCTAATGTCTTCGACACGCACTAGTGGAATTTGCGAATCTAAGGCAAAGAAGGCCCTTCTAACTTGGACTGGTGTGATAGATCGATCAGCGAGGATGACTGCTCGAAGGCTCCAATCAATATCGAGCTCTGGCGTGATTCGATCTATGGGCTGCGGAATACGTGGGAAATGACCTGGGATTGTTTCGTATATATCTCCTGATAAGGTCATATGGCGGACGATGAAAATAGTCGACTCTATGGACGATTTTCTGGCCTAGTCCAGAATTCCCTAGCTTCGTTAGCCGCTATATCTAGTAAGGACAGTTGTTCAACGATGATAGGTGGAAGTGGAGTGGACTGAAATACTAGTGTGCGTAGGCCAGTGTCTATATCTAACTGACTTGTGGATTCGTTGGGCTGTGGGACCTGTGGATCAGAACCATAGACTCTTGGTTGTTGCGGTCCTGTTATGGTCATATGCGAGATCAAGTTCTAATCCCTAGTATCCAGTAATCGTACGCCTTTTCAGCTTCTACGTTTAGAACCAACAGTTGTGCGATCTTCTCGTAATACCTTACAGTGCATTCTTGCAACCTCGGATTCTTAAATGGTATCTATATCTACGAGGGTGTCTCCATGGCCCGGGTCATGGAACTAAAGGATCACACCCGAATGTTTGTTCTCTCTTCGAGCCCTTCTACTACCATGTGGATATTTTCTAGGGTAATTTGTAGTTTGGTAGACTTGACCAAAACGCATGTGCTTGGTCGCCTTCTATGTTTAATCCTCTTAACCGTGAGCTGATCAGTTGTAGATCTCATGGGTTGTTCGGAATACTTGTATCCTGAGATTTTGGTCTATGTCAACTATTGCTGTGGCTAGGTTTGGTTGAGGCACGATTGGCTCAAATATATATTCCCTGGGCTCTTGAGGTCCCGTGATTGTCATACAAAATGAAATGTAATCTAACTGTAATGAAATAAATTCTAACTATGTGAAATAAACCTAACATATATAACCTTTATCTTTCTAAGAAATATTCTAACAATTCTAAGGAAAACAAACTATTTTAAGCGTATCTAGAAATAATAACTAAACAATAATTTAAAACAGACAAGATAACCGAGTGTGGTTATTTGCCTGTGCAATTTGTAGAATTATTCTAAATAAATAAGATAGCCTGTCTAATCTACCTGCAAGATTCTCGATCCTTCCTCGAAGTGAGGAGGAATCATAGTTTCGTAAACTATCAATCCCCACAGCCTTCCCGGCAATATCGAGAATAATGAAATAAAATAAAGCGATTAACTACTCTATTTGATATAAATCGACTAGAACTTTGAAATTTAAAACCCGGACTTCGCAGTAACAGCTGGCGAATCCGATGGTGTATGTGATCTCGCCCTCAAGCATGATCTTCTCGTTTCTTTCGTGTTCACTTGGATCCAGGAAAGTGTGTAATGCTAGCACCGATAGGAGTAGATTTTGGGACAAGGACAACTCAGAATGCAGACCGAGAATGCGAGTAGGAGAGGGATAGCGCAAGAGTACAGAGCTTGGCTTATGCGATTCCTAGCGGGATTTTACCGTGAGTCATGCAACGTGAAGTGACCAGAACCTTTGACTATCCTATACGAAGAGCAAAACCTGCAACTTTAATGGCTTCCCAAGCTATTTTGTTCCAAAATAAAGACACTGCTTGCACAAGTTGGATATGTGGCTTACTAACAACTGAATAAAGCTAACCATGTATACAATGAATTGAACTAAGAACTCTAAGTCACAAGAAACAAATTTAAAGAAAAGGAATTCGAGAGGCAAGCTTCTAACCGGTATTGGATGGAGCAACAGCACTGCCTGCACAAGATGGGTCTGTGGCTTACCAACAACTGAGCAATGCTAAACCAAGTACTAAAGCCAGAAGACTCTAACAAGGAAAAATGGTGATCAAAACTCCAGCTCAAATTCTTCACACAAACTCAGCCAAAATTTAGACCAAAATCAGACCAAAAATAGAAGCCATTTACATGAACACAAACCATGCACTTATAGGAATTCCAACACTCAAAAACCAAAATCAAATTGAACTCCTAAACAATAAACAAAGGAAAAACACTGTTCCAGGGGACCAAAAACATTAATGCATGCTCAAGTCGGCAAAGAAAAGCTGGTGAAACGTGATATTTCACGCGGGTCGCGCCAAAAGAGCGTTTCGGAAAATGCAAGACAGACCGCCGCCCGCTCGGTGGTGGGCAGCGAGACGGCGGTTTTGTCAGCCAAGTTCAAGAGGCCAAGGAAAGAGGAATAAAAAAGGGGAAAAAAAAGGGCACAGGGGCCAAGCGGGGCATGCGGGATGTTAACGCGAGGGGTTTCACATCAAGGTCAAGAGGCCAAGGAAAGAGGCCTTACAATTTTGGGTACGTACATTCACCTTCTTAAGAGTAAAAGATCCTTTTGATAAAGGTAATATTCCATCTGCATCTTCCAAAGACTAAAATTTTACCCGTTGAATTTATCAACCGTAGATCTTCCATCATCTACCATAGCTCCCACTCAAGATAAAAATTTCCCTACGATTCAACACTTGACAAACCAAACGCTTTGATACCAATTATTAGGAAATAAACAAAACTGTGGGTATCAAAACTAAAGGGAAAAACCGTGGGTATCAAAACAATGGGAAAAGACCAGAAAAAACCATGGGCCCAAAAATAGCCCATAACGGTTACCCATTACCCATGGGTTAATAAACCACCCATGAAAATTTTCTTGACCCCCAAACCCCCGACCTGCTCACCGGCGAGCGGGACCGCCGTAAAATACCCGAGTGTAACACATGGAAGGTGTACCATACTCTAACATGAAAATAGGCTCCAAAAACATAACACCATGTGGGTAGTATTTAGATGAAGAACTTAAGTAAATTTCATGGTTGACATCCTAATCGTTATCTTTGCACCAAGAAATGCTAAAGCATTATATGATATGATAGTTGTTGGAACACCAAATCGGCAAGATATTTCTTCATAAAAGGATAGTATCAAAGTTTCATTAGCATATTTCAAGGCTATTACTTCATTCCATCAAGTAAAGTAATCTATAGTAGTCAATATCCACTTGTGTCCTTGTGAGGAAGGTGGATTTATCATGCCAATAAAGTCAAGACCCCACTTCATAAAATGTTGATCAACCTGAAATAGGCTGCAAAGATAGCGAAGCTAAACACTCTTTTCCAACAAAGAAAACACATTTATTAAACTTTCTGGTCCATTCAAAATAGTGCATGAATATGTTGGGCCAATAGTAACCAGCTTTCATAATTTTTAAGGCTATGGTACGTGCTGAGAAATGACCTCTATAGGTCCTTCATGGAATTCTGATAATAATTTCTAAATTTTATCATAGTCAACACATCGCAACAAGATTCCATTTATATCCCTTTTGAACAACACAACATCAATAAAGACATAAGGTACAACTTGTAATCTGAAATACCTTCAGGATAAAGACCATGTTGTAGATAGTTAACTAAATCATTCATCCACCTTGATTCTTGGACTTATTGAGAAAGATTAGGTTGTTGATTCTATGTGCGCACCACGACATCGATTGTTGATACTTAGCGTTAGCATGCTGTTTTGAATCCTCCGATTCGGCTCATGTTGTTTTTCCATATCAGCAATTAAGTATCCACACAAAACGTTTCCTCAAACTATCTTAGCAACTCGGATATCAACATCATATTCCATAACTTTTGTTATCCAGCGTGGTTTTTTCTCATTCAATTCTTTATTTAACAAGAAATATTTCACACTTGGATGAGAAACAAAAACATGAATTTTATTGTTTGAAAGCATGTACTTGAAATTATTTAGCCCTCAGACTACTTAAAGTACTTGTTTTTGAAGAAATATGTAGCTTTCTTAGTAATCATGCAAGCTCTGTCCAAAGAAAGTAATTGGCTGCTCAATATTTTCATCATTAACTGAGTTAATATAGGTGAGATTGTTTCAGCCCTATGCAAGCGCATACATTGTAAAATATTTATCAAAATTTTAATTTGCAAGAGTAGGAGCCTAAGAGATATCTGTTTTGATTGCTTCAAACCATTCTCTCCCTTCTCCGGTCCAAGAGAAAGTTTTCTCTTTCTTTAACATAATTGTCAATGGTTTAATCAATGCTGTAAAATCTAGAAAAAATCTTCTAACAAAGTTGATTTTTCCAAGAAAAATTTGTAATGCCTTCTTATGATGAGGCAATGGTAGCTATGAGATGGCTACAATTATGAAAGGATCAATTGCTAAACCTTGTTTATACATGATATGAATGATTAATTTTCCTTGTTGTAGTTAAAAGATAGACTTTTTAGGATTCAAAGATATTCCAAACTACCTGGATAACTGAAAATTCTGCCTTATATGTATTAGATGCTCTTACGAATCTTTTGAAAATAAAGAAACATCATCTAAATAAAAAAGGATGCATTTATCTCATAAGATGTAAAAATCCATGTCCATTACACGTTGAAATGTTGAACCAAAGCATTCGAAAGTCCAAAAGGCATTCTTTTATAAGGATAAGTAACCCACTTGATGGTAAAAGATGTTTTCTACCTATCTTCTTCTCGAACTAAAATCTAATTGTATCCACTATAACCATCTAGAAGAGATAGTCTATCGAACCACAAAATGTTCTTAAAATCTAATCCATAATTGGAAGTGGGTAATGATCTTTTAATGAAGCTTTATTAAGATCTCTTATATCCACACATAATCTGATTTATCCATTTTTATTCCTAACACGAACAAGATTCGCTACCTAACTTGAATGATTAACTTGAAAGATAATGCCTAATTGGATCAACATAAATAATTTTGTTCTCATTAGAGGCTCTATTTTGGGATTTACAGGCTTTTGTTTTTGCCTAACTTGTTTGGAATTTGGCTGTAATTAAATAATATGCTATGCTAAACTGGGATCAAACCCTTTCAAATCTTAGTACCTCCAAGCAAAAACGTCCTTAAATTCCTTGTAAAGATTAATAAATGAATTCTTTTCAGCCAAGGAGCATACCTTTCGATAAACAATTTTTTTCCTTCATCAACTAAGATCTCCTCATAGTTATCAACATGTGTTGACATCTTAGTTTTTCCTTTCCTTAAATGATCATCAAGTCTTTGAAGATGTCTTCTAATGTGACTAGACCTCAAGGTGGTTTATTTTTCTTTAATTGAACAATCTGGTCACCATGTAAGTGATGTAATTTATCTTGATTTATTACAAAAAAATTCAGCTTGTTGCTTCAAAACCTACATATTTGATCATCATTTTAAAAACCTTCCAATTCACGTCATTATCAGATATACAAGGCCCGACAACTATCTCGTATATGAGGCTGAATTTTGCTATTTTCTATCTTTTCTAGCCCTTCAAAACTAGCACTAATTGCTGCAAGTCTATTTGCATACTTATTTTCTTTTCTAGGAATGGAGGAGATATTAATAGCTTGAAATATTCCGTTAATTATGAAACTCTATGTCCTGTAATACTTCATTAATGATTATCTTACAAACTTTGAAGTTCCTTACTTGATTAATAACCAACTCAAAATCACAAAAAAATTGTAGCTTGCTTATACATCTCTTTCTAGTCAAAATTAAGCTATGAATTAATGCTTCGTATTTAGCTATGTTACAAGTGCATGAAAACTAGAGACTCAAAGCCGAGAAATACCTTTCGTTTGTTGGGGAAGTGAGAATAAAACTTACTCCTTCACATTTCTTGTTCTTAGCTCCATCAAAATGAATCTTCCAAATCCCTTCTCCTATATTTTCTATTTTGGATAGCAAGGGAACTGGTGTGTTTCCTTCATGCAAACAATACACACCAAATTGATGTTCTTCAAGTTTTTTTAAAAGGATCATGAGCATGTTCTTCATGTGTCTTTTCATCCATAAAAGGTTAGAAACACCATCCAATGCTGAAACATGAGTTATATTATCATAATCAGATTGGTCTAAGGCTAAATAATTAGCTAATGCATTACAAGCATGAGGCTCAATGTGAAATCCGGCTAACGGTTCTGAATTGATGGTAACTTTAGTTCCATAACGTGTGGTGAAAAATACAAGAAAGACATAACCTCCTATATTTTCTGTGAAGTCTCTTGATAAACATATAGCAAAGTAAAGGGGTAAATCTAAAAGAGTAATATCTTACAGAATGGAAACATGTGGGAAATCATGCAATGTTACCTCTAAATTTTGGAAAATAGCAATGGTATAAACACTCTTTCTCGTAGGTTCATACTACAAACCCAATTTTTCAATAGTTAGTTTTGGCATAACCATGTTGTTTTCACCACTGTCCACCATACAATTATGCATAAGATGTTCTCTAATAATTTTTGACAAATAGAATGGTGGTGGATTTTTGATGTCATGAGAATTTAAATTTTTCAAACCATCCATTTAAATTCCTTAATGCGGTCTTCATTTTTTGTTCCAAGGACCATATCTATTTTCTGAAATCCCTTTTCTATTGTATTAGAAGAAATCTATAGTTTAGCTAGTTCATGAGAAAGTAAATCTTGCTATCATGGAATACTTAGAGCATCCCACATTGAGATGTTAACATTATGATTTTTCATTACATCAACAATGTTAAAGGAAGCAACAGTTTTAGAAATAGATTCTATTGTTCTAGCATAATCTTTAGCAAAGACCGATTCGCTTGATTGCTTTTTATATTTGAGGTATAAACAATCTTCTTGGATCAAGATGTAGTTGTTTTACTACTCTTTACCAGCTTAAACACTTGTTATTTTTTATGGAGAAATAGGACTGTTATCTAGTTTTGGGCCTGTGGTTGTTTTTTCAAAGTGATGATGGGCAAAACAAGCCTAATTTGTTTTTTTACTTTCAACAACTTTTCCTAAAGCCTTAGTAGTAATCGTAATGATATCATCCTCACCGAAACCGACTAAGCTCTGTTAAGGTGCTTTCTAAACTTGAGTATCTTGTTTCTCACTCTCTATTTGAGGCATGAACAATGTCTTAGATTTAGGTTGTGCGATAAGACTTATGTTCAAAAAAACATTCGGGAAACTTGCAGCTAAATGAGGTTAGTTACAAGGTTGACACCACTCTTTTGTAGCAATATTAACTGTGACTAAAGCATAATATGTACTAGGATCCTTCGGGTCAAAATGCCTTTTCTCATAAGGCTGCCTATAATTTTGAGTTTCTTGGTAAGGTTTGTCTATTTTACTAGTTTTATTGATAAGGGGCTTCATAAGATCCAGTAGGTAATGGAAGTTTATTGTCAATTGAAGTCAACTTGTTCCCAAAGTTTGCAAACCTTTAAATACATCATTTGATGGGGCTGTAATAGCAGGTTCCAAAATGCTGATAGGTTGTGGGATAGGTGCTAAATCTACAAAAACACATTCAAGGCCTCAATGATAATTTTTGGCTTGAATAAGGCTATTTTTAGCTTTTATAAAAATGTCATAAGTATCCGAAAAGAGTATTACCTCTCATAGACTAAATCATAGTTGAAATATCATTGTTTAATGCTCTTATATAATAAGGGAAAGCATGGTTAGCTTGAAGCTTAACAATTGTTGGGATTCATTCCCAAGTTCTAGCAAAACGAATGTTGAAACTAGACACAAGTTCTTGAGGAGTTCTTCTAATAGTGGACAATTGTTCTATGAGGGACAAATGATCCGAATTATCTTAGAACTATTTCAGAAATTTTTCACCTAAATCATCCCAAGTTATTATGCTTCCAATCTCTATATTTCAATACCATTGCAAGTCTTGTCCTTTAAAAGATGTAGCTAAAAGTCTCAAAGCCACATCTTCATGAGTTATATTATGGAATACACATATGGTTGCAACATCTTTGATGTGCTCTGTAGGTGTAACCTGATTTTCACCAGTGAATAATGGAAAGCTTTTCATGGCAGCATTAGGGATATCATGATAAACTTGAATTACTAATGGGCTATCATTAGTAAAGGTCACAAAATTTCTACGTGGTTGAAGAGCCATTAGAATAATTGGGATATGAATAAAGAAATTGATACGTGTTGAAGGAATATTAGGAGGAGTTTTTTCAAAACCATGCCTATTATAAGGTAAATTATTACCAACTCTTCTCCTTGAGGAATTCAATGGTAAAGAAACAAACTTAGGAGGAATTCCTCTTACCCATGATTTGGTAGTCACTTCAGGCATGGAATATGCTGCAATCTGTTCTAAAATCAGCTTCTGAGTTGCCAAAAAAATGTTTAAATCTTTAGAATAAATTTTTGTAGCTTGCTATCCCGAAAGAAATTTTTGAATTGTTGTAAATCTGCTATAGATATCTGTAACTTCCATAAATATCTAATTCATTGTCCCACCGAGGATGCCAAAATTGTTTATCTCTAGAAAGTGCACCTGTAGAGAGATTGTTGTAGGTGTTCTAATCTCGCAACTTCTATCTCTCTCTTTTGTAGAATACAATGGAAACACCTCAGGTCTATGGGTATAACTATTTTGAGGTGAGTCTCTGGTATGAAGGCTAGTTCCTTATTGATGTATCCTAAACTGATTTTCTAGGGTTTGAGGGTAAAAGATGACTATAAAATGATTCAAAACTAAGGTGATACGAAAAATTTGTATGAGGTATTTGAATAAGTGCATGCACAATTGATATGGAATGTATTTTTGATGGACAGGACCAATAGTTTTCTATAGATAACTAAGGGTAAACACTTTGATGTATTAAGGAATAAAATCACAAAAAGATCGTTAAGTTACACCTGCACATTAATATCATGCGAAATTACTGAATTTGTAACAGGGTAAGATGATTAATCAAGTAATTCACATTCAAAAGATTAATGGAACATACACAATACGCAACTAATTGGAAAAGAAAAAAATACTTCACATTCAAAGAGCAAAACTAGCATAAACTTCTTCAGCACTCTTGTGTCTAAAACGTCCTCCTTCTCTAACTCTAATTATTATGATTCTAACTAACTCCTTTTTGTGCTTTTCCAAGGCACACAATATATAGCAAAATTATTTCCCACCTTTCCTAAAAATAGGCTAAAATTGTACTCACTCATGCATCCTATTTTTATCCTTCATCTATTGATAAATAAAGGAATAAAATAGAACATGAAAATACAAAGAGGCATTAACAACCATTCATTACAAATAGGTCAACTCCAGTTAACTTCTCTATTTTTAAGAAAAGGAATGATGAATTAATTTGCTAATGATACATTTTTCTTGATGAAAAGTCTTCTCTCTGTGCATGCAAATTTTTCTTCTTGTAGATGTATCCTTTCTTTGAAGGCATGAAAAAATACTCCCTATGAGTGAGCGATAATAGCACTTTCTAAACATGGTTGAATTAGTGAACTCTTAACTCGAATTAGGATGCAAAATATTATAGACTTAAATGTTTGTGGTATTTAAATCATTAAGCTCCATTCGAGCTAGCAAAGCTCACCTAAAATTTCTCCTGTGGCCGCCACATATCTTGATTTGTTCAAGCTTTTCTGACGAGTTTTAAAATCTCACCATTGTTGCAGCCGTCAATTTGGCCGAGCTCAACTAAAAGTCTTTGTAAAGAACTTTGTAATTCATTATTTCAAAAATTACCATCCACATAGGACAAATTTGATCCAAAAAAAGGCCTGAAAATCTTTATTTTTCACTTCGATAAAAATTATGCATTTATAAAAGTTTGGCCCATCCATTCACTTTTATCCGGTCCTTACACATTTCTCTATCTGGTCATAGCAAGATCGCAGCTTGCTTTTACTACTTTTCTACTTTTCAAAAAAAGATTAAACTTTTAAAATGCCATGGCGTCCCACTTCCCGATTTTAAATTTTGATGCTTGGGTGGATTCGTGGGTGACTTAAACAGTTTTCTCCCTTTTCAAAAGGTTTAAATTCTCAAAGGATCCCGATGATCCACTTCTCTTCCCCTTGTTATGCCTACGTGGCTTTGTTTGGTCCTTAAGCGGGCCGCTGGGTAGTTAATTGCTTTTCCCTTTTAACAAAGGCTCAAAGTTTCAAAATTTCTCTCGAAATTCTCGCTTTTGTCTTTGACTTTCGATGCTTTGACTATATTCAGCAATGCCACAGGCACTTAATAACTCGTAAATCCTTTTTCCCAAAAGCTTAAAGTCTCAAAGGAAAAAATTACTCCATGGATCCTCCTTTATAATTAAAATAGACAATGTGACTTTATGGGCCTATAGGTTACTTTATAAGTTTACCCTTTTTCCATAATGTTTCAAAATGTGAAATGGGTCTCTCTCGCATTGGGCCACTGAGAAAATTTGAACATTTTTCAAAAAAGAAAAAGTGTTAAGTTGTGCAAAATGGACCCATCGTGCCATAACCAATTAGATTTCATTGGTCCTACGAGGAACTTTATCACTTTTGCAAAGTAATGAAAAGGGCTAAGTTATCCAAAAATACCCTTAATTTCACTTGGGTTACTTAACTCAAAGTTGAGTTTGCATTGATTTTGGTGATCAATTTATGAGCATTAATCTTTGTACTTTTGATTCATGGTCGTTGATCTTATATCATTAACTTAAAGTGAGTTAGGTTACTTTAGATCGTTGATGAGTAAAAACACTGAAACCTTAATATTTCACATTTTCATTGTTGAGCTCTACATGAGCTAAATGCACTCTGTTAAACATTTTAACGACCACCATTGATGAAGCTTTTGAACTTGATATCATTCCATTTTAAATTTCTTAGAGCATTCTGCATTGGAGACTTTATAGTTTCTAAGTTGTTATACATCATGCCACCATTCGTTTCTACTCTATGTGAGCTCGGATTTGGAATTATCTGTTATTAAAGGCTACCATTTTAATCATTTCAATTTTTGCTCTTCTTCAAAAGATCTCGTGTCTATAGAGCTCTGCTAAGATTCTATGGCTGCCATTGTTGAGGTTTGTGATCTTAGCCCTTCTGTAAAAATGATCATCTATTGCTTTCTTACACTTGTAAAACCAATATTTTGAGCAAGGTAGTCGCGATTTTTTTGGTAATCTCCTAACTATATATTGCTCATTTTGATCAATATTTAGCTCACCCTTTTACTTTTTCTCTGCTACTTCATCTTTAAAACATTGATTTTGTATTAATAGGATTTTATATTGATGGATTCATTTCCTTGTGTCGGAATTGACGACCATTCATTTTGAATCATATCTCCAGATATGGAATTTTTCATCGTGTGTAGTTGTGCTTTTGTTTGAAATTTTGAGCTTCATTAGAGATGATCCATCCACATCTGTTATGGGTATTTACATATTTTAGCCCCTACTTTTATGAAATCTTTGACTTGTATAAAAGAAATGCCGACATGGTAGTTTATTATTCGAAGCTCTACTTTTTTTTTTTATTTCCCAACCGTGGTAGAGGTATATTCTCTTATATTTAGGGACTGTTTGAGCAAAATATTTTTGGGTTTGTATTTTGGCCATGTATTTTCCAATGATCCTCTTAAATCTTCGATTCTCTACTTCTACTCGATGTCTATGAAACCTTGTTCATTTGAGATTCCCCTCTAACAAATATTTTAAAAATGTGGAAAGAATGAAAGATTTCCTTTATCTGTCTCGCATAACTTCAAATTTTAGTTTCAAAGTTTGAACCTTGATAACCCAAACATGGGTATCTTTCCTTTTACATGGGTTCTTGGATGTGAAACTTTTCATTTGATTCTACAATTTGTTCTTGATTTCATGAGATCTTCATACCTTGTATGTGGCCTTCTAGAATTTGTAAATAGTTCTTCATTCATGTAACACCATTAGCATGCATAAGCCTTGATTCATATGCTTGATTGAAATACTATAATATTATTTCTTTTTCTTAGATAATATACTTCTTTGATGGTATTATTTTTGTGCATGTTAGAAAATTTGAAATATTCATTTTACATGGAAAAGCCCTCACAAAATTTTCCCAATTCTTTCTTCTTTAGTTGCAATCTAAAACATGTACTTTTTATGCAAGTATCTTCTCTCTCTAGAAATGTTGTTTAACTTTGAGTTGTAGTATTCATTCATTCTGCTTCATGTACCATAGGATAGAAGTCATTGAAATATGTAATCTTTATCCTGAATTGAAAGACTTGGTTTTTTTTTTGGCCGCAACCTTTACCTACACACTTAAGACAATAGTTAGAAAATATTTAGGCTTTTTGGCTCTCTCTTGTGTCCATAATTTTCTTTTCTTTTCCCTTTCTCTTCTTTACGAGGGAGTAAATAATGTACTCAATATAATCTTGAAGTAATCTATATCTCTTGTTGTTAAGAGATCCATATGCACGAATTAGGACAATGTAGGAATATGGATTAACCCTGAGCTCTTAACTAATAATTTTCCTCTTTTCTTCTTTTTAGGTACAGTATTTCCAGTGGTGAAGATGAAGAGAGAATAAGCTGGAGATGAAGATGCATCAACCAAAGGAAAAAACCCAAGGAAATGATGGGTTCCCTCATACTCATATATTTTCTCTTTCATGCATGTGTACCTCTTTTTTCAGTAATCTGTACTTTATTTTTCTATTACATCCCACGGCTTGTGTGGGAACATTTGAAATTCCTTATGAATAAAACATTGAATTCTGAAATTGATTTGTTTATTTCCTTCGCATTTCAGCTTTCGTATGGATTACGTGATGAACTAAAAACTCGAGTAATATAATTGAATGGCTTAATCATGAAGGAAATACCATTAAGAATACTTGTAACATTCGGGTAATGAACTATGATTTCTGCAATATGCAATTATGTATGTTGTTCCAAGAGTTACCATTTTATCAATTATGTAATTTGATGTCTTCATCAACACAAACAAGTTGTCCTTTGGGCCCTTGTGTTGTTTTCTTGAAGATAGTCATGAAATTTTAGGCTATGTGATCTATTATGTTTTGTAACAACACACATATCGTAGATTTCATGTAATCATTAATTAATTCTGAGTAACAATATTGTCTGAAAGAAACTCCCCTATCTTAGGTATACTTCACTAATTCTATCCATCATAACGAAGTATCAAGTTGCCCATTTTTGCACAAGTGCAAAAATTGTCAACAGGAGTGCTGAAGCAATTTTAAACCAATTTTTTCCTTCAATAAGAACTAAATTTTTTTCCTTTCCAAGTATTTGTAGTAGTGTGTATATCTTCATTAATTATTGTGAATGTCAAATCATTTATTAATCATCTTACCTAGCTACAAATTTGGTATTTTCTACATAACCTTAGTGTGTATGTTTATCTTGTCATGTTGTTGTTATTTATCCCTCAATACATGAGTGTTTTCCTTAATATTCTCATTTTGAGAACCATTGGTTCGTGCATCCAAAATTCATTCTCAATTTTATTGTGCATATACTCAGTCAAATCCCTCAACAAGTTTGGTGTATCACCCATTTCAAATTTCAGTTATAGTCATCTTTACCCAAGAAACCCCCTAAAAAAATAGTTTAGGATACATCAATAAGGAACCATCTTTGATACCGGAGACTCACCTCAATAATAGGTAGTCCCACAAACCGGAGGTGTTTCCATTATATCTACGAAAGTGAGAGATCAAAGAAAGCTTATAACACCTACAGTTATCTCTCAACCAGGGTGCACTTTTAAGAGATAACACAAACCCAATTACCTAATCTAAAAAAATACATTCAACTAGAGGTAAAAATATTTTACAAATTTACATACACATAAGTAAAGATACGCATAGCTTTAAAATTTTATAAAATAGAGATAGGGGTGCACAAAATATTTAAAATTAGTGTATTCAAACTTGAGATTCTTATTTAATCATATTACAACTAGAAAATTCATTGATATAAAACTATACAACTCTCTCGAGGATTTAATGTATATCCTTTGACCTATTATATAGTATTGGACCTAATGAGATTTTGGCTCTAAAATTTCATGTTCATTTTGTTAGGATTTTTTTTTCATTGTCACACATTATATTTTAATCATTCATGAAGCCATCTGAAATTAGGAAAATTGAACTCAAATTCTTAATATCGATGGAATAACTTTGTAAGAATGTTAGTATTCTAGTTTAAGTGTAATACATGCACTCATACATCGACACTATTTTTAATAAAACTAAAAACTCAAATTTCTCCACCTACCATTTAATATGTATATAATTTTATCAAGATAGGTAAGTTCATCCTCTTACACCATGCTTGAGATGATTGTGCTCATACTAAGACATTGAGATGTGATCTTTAGATACATGTAAATAAGGGAATATGAACTCCTTGACCTATTTTAGTACTTAAAATATAGTATTAAATGAGCTAATAGATTTGCATCATCTTTTGGTAGATTTAACTATCCTTTTGCACCTATTGTGTTAAAATTTAGAAATAGAGATCATGTAAATTTTAGGTGATTACCAAATAATTAAATGAGGTGATGATAACTTTAATATATAGGGTTACAGAAGGTATTTAATTATAAAAAAACCAAACTAACAAAGTTAAAATCATCTAACATAGATAATAAAATAGAAATTAGTGTTCTAGAATGTGTAAATCTAAGATATTAACTTAGTCCATGACAAAAAATTGCAGCCTAACTCAACTATATGGTTTATAACAAGTTGAATGTAAATGATGTTTTGAGGTTCAATCATGATAAGAAGTGTTAAATAGTGTTTTGATAAATTTACATATAGAATTTGATGACACATAAGTGTGTAGGAATAAGAAATCATAAAGAGAGATACTAAGATATATTAAGTGGACATATAATGTGGATATTTTTAATAGAAAAGCAATATACTCAAAACAAATAGTGTCAAATTATAATTGAAGATATTTGAGGATCTATAATAGACGCCCTTGAAGAGTTAAATTAGAACTACATGTTTAAAGGAAAATATAAGCTGAGTGTGTAGACACACATTCTATTTTCTCAACTATTTTTTTTTTCAAGATGCGTATGTGTTGGTATTCTCCATCGTGAAACCATTAACAAAAAGTGTATACAATGTCCATATAACTTAAATGTAAATAATTGATTTTAACTTGTATGAAGTGTAATCAAGAAATGACTTTTCAAATGAATACAAATGTTTGTTCTATTGAGGTAAACACTTATGGTATTTACCTAAAATTAGTTATTTTGATTTTATTTCTATAGTATTCAAAGGATTGGGAGTGATAGTTATGTAATTATTCTTAAGGACTTGCTCCTCATCCATGGCTTGCTCCCACTTCTTCTGGCATCTACCGCATTGCTTCATCAAAGCTCTACGGCTCTCCACTATCAAGTGAGTAATAAATAATAAAGAGAAGGAGAAAACTGCTCAGTTCTTTTCTTACCCTAGAAGACCTCCTCACTATAGGAGTTTGGGGTTCCCGAGGTTCCTAAATTGATTCATGGGTAACTTTCCCATCCGAGAAGATCTCTACCACTCCATATTCTTTCTTGGATTCTTCCTGTTTTCCTACAACTGTTGCTTATACATGACTTTCTCATTAAAGATGACATCCCTAGACCGAATGATTTTCTTTTCCTTAATACTCCAACATTTAAACCCAAAGTCATCACCACCATAACCAATGAAAGTACATTTTTCTGATTTAGCCTCTAGCTTGGTCCTATCATCCTTGTCTATATGAACAAACACTTCACATCCAAAGACTCTAAGAAATGAATAATCAACTTTCTTACCATACCATGCCTCCTCGGGTATGACTCCATCCAAGGCACTTGTGGGTCCTCTCGTTTATCAAGTACATAGTTGTGCTCACCATTCGCCCAAAAAGAAAGAGGCAAAGTCCTACATGTAACCTCATGCTCCTTGCACATTCCATTATTGTTCTGTTCATCCTTTCGATACCCCATTCTATTGTGGAGTTCTGAACTGTCTTTTCCTATGGATTCCATTCTTAGAACAGTAATAATTAAATTCATTGCTGCAATACTCCCCTCCATTATCTGACCTAAGACATTTTAGCTTAAGACTGTTTCATTCTCTACCAAGGCTTTCCATTTAACAAAAGTGTCAAATACATCATATTTGTTTCTAATACAATAAACCCAAACTTTCCTTATTGCATCATCAATAAAAGTAACATAATAACTTGAACCCCCAAGAGATGATACAGCCACCTGTAACTTACTCTCTTTCTTCGTAGGTCCAACCTTGAGAAACCTTACTCGCTTCTGTTTCCCATTTATGCAGTTCTCACAGAACTCCAAACCTATTTCTGTATATCTAGGAAAATTCTTCTTTATGATGTCCATGCCCTTATGGCTCATATGACAGAGCCTATAGTGCCATAATGTTGTATCTGTATCTGAAGCCACAAGATTACAATCATTAGTACTATCAGTGGTTAAATACAAGGTTCCAACCTTCTTACCTCTTGCCACCACAAGAGCACCCTTGGTAACCTTCCAAGAGTCTCGTAAATATCACGGACAACCATCACTTCCCAACCGCCCTGCCGATATCAAATTTCTCCTTAATGTAGGCACATGTTTGACATCCTTCAATAACCATGTATTCCCATTCGCATCTTAACACGAACAGTAACCTTTTCCAACTATGCTACAAGGTTAATCATCACTAAGAAAAACATGCCCAAAATCCTGAACATAATCAACAAAATATTGCCTATGTGGAGTAGCATGAAAAGAAGCCCTCGTATCTAAAACCCAAGATTCGGTAATATTATGCAAAAGAAAGAATCAAAGCATCCACGACATACATTAACCGATGCCACATTTCCCTCTTTGTTTTCTTCTGTTGTTTCGTCTTATCCAAAGCTCCCAACAATTCCTTCTTTACATGCCCAAGCTTTCCACAATTCTAGCATACAATCTTGTTCTTGGATTTTGACCTTGCCCGATCTTTTGATTTTCCACGGTTTCCTCTATTCTTCTGTCTCCCTCTAGTTTCCATTTTCAAAGAATTCCCTGAAGTAGAAGATTACCCCTGAGCTTTTTCTTCAGTTCCTCACTTAGAATCACCGTCAACATCCTCAAACTTCAACTTCTAGTTAGTGGAACCGAGTTACTTATCGCCATTACCTGTGCTATTCCAACTCTCGGTGTAAAGAGCACAAAATTAATAAAGCCCTAACTTCTTCATCAAATTCTATTGAAGCTGAAGCTAGCATATTCACAACTATATTGAAATCATTTAAATGATCTGCATCGAACTATTCTCAAACATATTCATATTAAACAAATTTTCATTAAAAATATATTATTAGAGGCAGAGGGTTTTTCATACAACTTCCTAATGCATCCATTAGATATTTTGTAGTATTTTCCTTTGAAACATTAAATAATACCAAGGATGCAAGACACGGCCGAATCGTTCCAAGTGCCTTTCGATCCAACAAATCCCATTCCACATCTATCATACTCGAGGGTTTGTTCACCTTCTTAGCATTGGAGTACAAAGATCCTTTTGATAAAGGTAATATTCCATCTGCATCTTCCAAAGACTAAAATTCTACCCGTTGAATTTATCAACCCTAGATCTTCCATCATCTACCATAGCTCCCACTCAAGATAAAAATTTCCTATGATTCAACACTTCAGTGAAACCAAACCAGACTCGATACCAATTATTAGGAAATAAGAGATAAAATATGTGGAATAATCCCTTACAGAATCACAACAGTAGAAACTAATATGCATAAAATATTACAGATCTCAAATAAAAGTGCAGAATAAATAACACAACATAGAGAGACAAGATTTAACGTGGTTCACCCAATTTGGGCTACGCCTAGCAAGAATCACTTGCTCATATTTTATTAGAAGCCTCCACTCTCTCAACACAATACCTACATCCGTTTGAGCTATGCTCAACAAACTCTATAGAATTCACACCGAGAATTCAAAACACATCTCAATACATTTGCTTATCTATCTATGATATGCATAAGACCATATAAATAGACAATTTGCAGCAGTTTGATACAAAACCATGGGTATCAAAACCAAGGAAAAAACTGTGGGTATCAAAACAATGGGAAAAAAGAACGAAAAACCATGGGCCCAAAAATAGCCCATAACATGATTACCCATTACACATGGGTTAATAAACCACCATGAAAATTTGCTTCAAACCCCGATCCTCCACGACACGCTCACGGCGAGCGGGAGGGCCCTAGTAAAAATACTGAGTGTAACACATGGAAGGTGTACCATACTCTAACATGAAAATAGGCTCCACAAACATAACACGATGTGGGTAGTATTTAGATGAGGAACTTAAGTAAATTTTGTGGTTGACATCCTAATCTGTTATCTTTGCACCAAGAAATGCTAAAGTATTATTGGAACACCAAATCGATAAGATATTTCTTCATAAAAGGATAGTATCAAAGTTTCATTAGCATATTTCAAGGCTATTACTTCATTCCATCAAGTAAAGTAATCTATAGTAGTCAATATCCACTTGTGTCCTTGTGAAGAAGGTGGATTTATCATGCCAATAAAGTCAAGACCCCACTTCATAAAAGGTTGATCAACTAAAATAGGCCGCAAAAAGATAGCGAAGCTAAACACTCTTTTCCAACAAATAAAACACATTTATTACACTTTCCGATCCATTCAAAATAGTGCATGAATATGTTGGGCCAATAGTAACTAGCTTTCATAATTTTTAAGGCTATGGTACATGCTGAGAAATGACCTCCTATAGGTCCTTCATGAAATTCTAATAATAATTTCTGAATTTTATCATAATCAACACATCGCAACAAGATTCCATTTATATCTCTTTTGAACAACACATTATCAATAAAGACATAAGGTACAACTTATAATCTTAAATACCTTCAAGATAAATACCATGTTGTAGATAGTTAACTAAATCATTCATCCACCTTGATTCTTGGACTTATTGAGCAAGATCAGTTATCGATTCTATGTCGCACTACGAGATCGATTGTTGATACTTAACTTTAGCATGATGTTTTGAATCCTCCGATTCTAGCTCATGTTGTTTTTCCATATCAGCAATTAAGTATCCACACAAAACATTTCCTCAAATTGTCTTAGCAACCCGAGATATCAACATCATATTCCATAGCTTTTGTTATCGAGCGTGGTTTTTCTCATTCAATTCTTTATTTAACAAAAATATATCACACTTGGATGAGAAACAAAAACATGAATTTTATTGTTTGAAAGCATGTACTTGACATTATTTATCCCTCATACTACTTAAAGTACTTGTTTTTGAAGAAATATGTAGCTTTCTTCGTAATCATGCAAGCTCATCCAAAGAAAGCAATTGGCTGCTCAATATTTTCATCATTAACTGAGTTAATATAGGTGAGATTGTTTCAGCCCCTTCAAGCGCATACATTTTAAAATATTTATCAAAATTTTAATTTGCAAGAGTAGGAGCCTAAGAGACAATGCTTTCTATTGCTTCAAACCCTTCTCTCCCTTCACTGGTCTAAGAGAAAGTTTCTCTGTCTTTAACATAGTTATCAATGGTTTAACCAAAGCTGTAAAATCTAGAAAAAATCTTCTAACAAAGTTGATTTTTCCAAGAAAACTTTGTAATGCCTTCTTATGATGAGGCAATAGTAGCTATGAGATGGCTACAATTATGAAAGGATCAATTGCTAAACCTTGTTTATACATGATATGAATGATTAATTTTCCTTGTTGTACTTAAAAGATAGACTTTTTAGGATTCAAAGATATTCCATACTACCGGATAACTGAAAATTCTGCCTTATATGTATTAGATGCTCTTCAGAATCTTTTGAAAATAAAGAAACATCATCTAAATAAAAAGGATGCATTTATTTCATAAGTCGTAAAAATCCATGTCCATTACACGTTGAAATGTTGCACCAAAGCATTCAATAGTCCAAAAGCATTCTTTTGTAAGCATAAGTATCCCACTTGATGGTAAAGATGTTTTCTACCTATCTTCTTCTCGAACTAAAATCTAATTGTATCCACTATAACCATCTAGAAGAGATAGTCTATCCGAACCAAAAAATGTTCTTAAAATCTAATCCATAATTGGAAGTGGGTAATGATCTTTTAATTAAGCTTTATTAAGATCTCTTATATCCACATATAATCGATTTATCCATTTTTATTCCTAACACGAACAAGATTAAACTACGCAACTTGAATGATTAACTTGAAAGATAATGCCTAATTGGATCAACATAGATAATTTTGTTCTCATTAGAGGCTCTATTTTGGGATTCTGAGGATTTTGGTTTTCCTAACTAGTTTGGAATTTGGCTGTAATTAAATAATATGCTATGCTAAAGCCTGGGATCAAACCCTTTCAGATCTTAGTACCTCCAAGCAAAAACATCCTTAAATTCCTTGTAAAGATTAATAAATGAATGCTTTTCAGCCAAGGAGCATACCTTTCGATAAACAAATTTTTCCTTCATCAACTAAGATTTCCTCATAGTTATCAACATGTGTTGACATCTTAGTTTTTCTTTCCTTAAATGATCATCAGTCTTGAAGATGTCTTCTAATGTGACTAGACCTCAAGGTGGTTTATTTTTCTTTAATTGAACAATCTGGTCACCATATAAGTGCTGTAATTTATCTTGATTTATTACAAAAATCAGCTTGTTGCTTCAAAAACCTACATATTTGATCATCATTTTAAAAAACCTTCCAATTCACGTCATTATCAGATATACAAGGCTGACAACTATTTGTATATGAGGCTGAATTTTGCTATTTTCTATCTTTTCTAGCAATTCAAAACTAGCACTAATTGCTGCAAGTCTATTTCGCATGCTTATTTTCTTTTCTAGGAATGGACGAGATATTAATAGCTTGAAATATTCCGTTAATTATGAAACTCTATGTCGTAATACTTCATTAATGATTTTCTTACAAACTTTGAATTTCCTTACTTGATTAATAACCAACTCAAAATCACAAAAAAATTGTAGCTTGCTTATACCTCTCTTTCGGTCAAAAGTAAGCCATCAATTAATGCTTCATATTCATCTATGTTACAAGTGCATGAAAACTATAGACTCAAAGTTGAGAAATACCTTTCGTTTGTTGGGGAAGTGAGAATAAAACTTACTCCTTGTCCTTTGTTGTTCTTAGCTCCATCAAAATGAATCTTCCAAATCTTTTGCTGCATTTTTATTTTGGATACAAGGAACTGGTGTGTTTCCTTCATGCAAAAAATACACACCAAATTGATGTTCTTCAATTTTTTTTGAAAGGATCACGAGCATGTTCTTCATGTGTCTTTTCATCCATAAAAAGGTTAGAAACACCATCTAATTCTAAACATGAGTTGTATTATCATAATCAGATTGGTCTAAGGCTAAATAATTAGCTAATGCATTACAAGCATGAGGGTCAATGTGAAATCTGGCTAACGGTTTTGAATTGATGGTAACTTTAGTTCCATAATGTGTGGTGAAATACAAGAAAGACCAATATGAAGAGAGATAACCTCCTATATTTTCGTGAAGTCTCATGATAAACATATAGCAAAGTAATGGGGTAAATCTAAAAGAGTAATATCTTACGAGAATGGAAACATGTGGGAAATCATGCAATGTTACCTCTAAATTTTGGAAAATAGCAATGGTATAAGTTGTAGTCTATCATACATTTGTAAAACACTCTTCTCTGTAGGTTCATACTACAAACCCAATTTTTAACAGAGTTACTTTTAGCATAACCATCTTGCTTTCACCACTTGTTCACCATACAATTATGAATAATATGTTCTCTAATAATTTGTGACAAATAGAGTGGTGGTGGATTTTTGATGTCATGAGAATTTAAATTTTTCAAACCATCCATTTAAATTCCTTAATGCGTAGCTTCTTCATTTTACATTGCTCCAAGGACCATATCTATTTTCTAAAATCCCTTTTCTATTATATTAGAAGAAATCTACAGTTTAGCTAGGTCATGAGAAAGTAAATCTTGCTGTCATGGAATACTTAGAGCATCCCACATTGAGATGTTAACATTATGATTTTTCATTACATCAACAATGTTAAAGGAAGCACAGATTTTAGAAATAGATTCTAATGTTCTAGCATAATCTTTGAAAAAGACCGATTCTGCTTGATTGCTTTTTATATTTGAGGTATAAACAATCTTCTTGGATAAAGATGTAGTTGTTTTTACTAATCTTTAGCAGCTTAAACACTTGTTATTTTTATGGAGATATAGGACTATTATCTAGTTTTAGGCACGTGGTTGTTTTTTTTCGGTGATGGCAAGTGGGCAAAACAAGCCTAATTTGTTTTTTTGACTTTCAACAACTTTTCCGCAAGCCTTAGTAGTAAGCGTAATGAAATAATCCTCACTTTAAACCGACTAAGCTCTATTAAGGTGCTTTCTAAAATTGAGTATCTTGTTTCTCACTCTCTATTTGAGGCATGAACAATGTCTTAGATTTAGGTTGTGTGACAAGACTTATGTTTAAAAAAACATTCGGGAAACTTGCAGGTGAATGAGGTTAGTTACAAGGTTAACACCACTCTTTGTAGCGATATTAAGCTGTGAATAAAGCATAATATGTACTAGGATCCTTTGGGTCAAAATGCCTTTGCTCATAAGGCTGCCTATAATTTTTATTTTCTTGGTAAGGCTGTCTATTTTACTAATTTTATTGATAAGGGGCTTGATAAGATCCGATAGGTAATGGAAGTTTATTGTCAATTGAAGTCAACTTGTTCCTAACGTCTGCAAACCTTTAAATACATCATTTTTGGGGCTGTAATAGCAGGTTCCACAATGGTGAAAGGTTGTGGGATAGGTGCTAAATCTACCAAAAACGCATGGAAGGCCTCGATGCTAATTTTTGGCTTGAATAAGGATATTTTTAGCTTTTATAACAATGTCATAAGTATCCAGGAAGAGTATTACCTCTCATAGACTATATCATAGTTGAAATATCATTGTTTAACACTCTTATATAATAAAGGAAAGCATGCTTAGCTTGAGGCTTAACAATTGTTGGGATTCTTTTCCAAGTTCTAGTAAAATGAATGTTGAAACTAGACATAAGTTCTTGAGGAGCTCTTCTAATAGTGGACATTTGTTCTATGAGGGACAAGTGATCGAATTATCTTAGAACTATTTCAGAAAATTTTCGCCTAAATCATCCCAAGTTATTATGCTTCCAGTCTCTAGATTTCAATACCATTGCAAGTCTTGTCCTTTAAAAGATGTAGCTAAAAGTCTCAAAGCCACATCTTCATGAGTTATATTATGGAATACACATATGGTTGCAACATATTTGATGTGCTCTGTAGGTGTAACCTGATTTTCACCAATGAATAATGGAAAGCTTTTCATGTCATCATTAGGGATATCATGATAAACTTGAATTACTAATGGGCTGTCATTAGTAAAGGTCACAAAATTTCTACATGGTTGAAGAACCATTAGAAAAATTGGGATATGAATAAAGAAATTGATACGTGTTGAAGGAATATTAGGAGGAGTGTTTTCAAAACCAGGCCTATTATAAGGTAAATTATTACCAACTCTTCTCCTTGAGGAATTCAATGGTAAAGAAACAAACTTAGGAGGAATTCCTCTTAACCATGATTTGGTAGTCACTTCGGGCATGGAATATGCTGCAATCTTGTTCTAAAATCAGCTTTACTGAGTTGCCAAAAAATATTTAAATCTTTAGAATAAATTTACGTAGCTTGCTATCTGAAAGAAACTTTTGATTTGTTGTAAATCTGCTATAGTTATTTGTAACTTCCATAAATCTGCTATAGCTTGCTATGCCGAATAAATTTACGTAGCTTGCTATCCGAGCGTGCCAAAATTGTTTATCTCTAGAAAGTGCACCTGTAGAGAGATTGTTGTAGGTGTTCTAATCTTGCAACTTCTATATATCTCTTTTGTAAATACAATGGAAACACCTCAGGTCTATGGGTATAACTATTTTGAGGTGAGTCTCTAGTATGAAGCCTGGTTCTTTATTGATGTATCCTAAACTAATTTTCTAGGGTTTGAGGGTAAAAGATGACTATAAAATGATTTAAAACTGAGGTAATACACCAAATTTGTATGAGGTATTTTAATAAGTGCATTCACAATAGATATGGAATGTATTATTGATGGAGCCATGACCAATAGTTTTCTATAGATAACTAAGGGTAAACACTTTGATGTATTGAGGAATAAAATCACAACAAGATCTGGTTAAGTTACACCTACACATTAATATCATGCGGAAATTGCTGAATTTGTAATGTGAGGGTAAGATGATTAATCAAGTAATTCACATTCACAAGATTAATGGAACATACACAATCTATGACTAATTGGAAAAGGAAAAAATACTTCACATTCAAAGAGCAAAACTAGCATAAAATTCTTGACACTCTTTTGTCTAAAACGTCCTCCTTCTCTAACTCTAATTCTTATGATTCTAACTAACTCCTCTTTGTGCTTTTCCAAGGCACACAATATATAGCAAAATTATTTCACACCTTTCCTAAAAATAGGATAAAATTGTACTCGCTCATGCATCTTGTTTTTATCCTTCATCTATTGATAAATAAAGGAATAAAAATAGAACATGAAAATACAAAGAGGCATTAACAACCATTCGTTATAAATAGGTCAACTCCGGTTGGCTTCTCTATTTTTAAGAAAGGAATGATGAATTAATTTGCTAATGATACATTTTTCTTGATGACAAAATCTTCTCTCTGTATGCATGCAAATTTTTCTTCTTGTAGATATGTCCTTTTTTTGAAGGCATGAAAAATACTCCCATGAGTGAGCGATAATAGCACTTTCTAAACATGGTTGAATTAGTGAACTCAAAAATCGAATTATGATGCAAAATATTACAGACTTAAACGTTTATGGTATTTAAATCATTCAGCTCCATTCGAGCTAGTAAAGCTCGGCTAAAATTTCTCTGTGGCCGCCATTCTTGATTTGTTCAAGCTTTTGTGTGAGTTTTAAAATCTCAACATTGTTGCACCATCGAACTCAACTAAAAGTCTTTGTAAAGAACTTTGTAATTCATTACTTCAAAAATTACCATCCACGTAGGACAAAATTGATCCAAAAACAGGCCAAGAAAATCTTTATTTTTCGCCACGATAAAAATTATGCATTTATAAAAAAGTTTGGCTTTGCCCATTCACTTTTATCCGGGTCCTTACACATTTCTCTATTTGGTCACCGCAGATCGCATGACTTGCTTTTAATACTTTGCTACTTTTTCAAAAAAAAGGCTTAAACTTTTAAAATGCCATGGCATCCCACTTCCCCAATTTTAAATTTTGATGCTTGGGTGGAGTCGTAGGTGACTTAAAGCAGTTTTCTCCTTTTTCAAAAGGTTTAAATTCTCAAAGGATCACGATGATTCACTTCTCTTACCCTTCCGTTATGCCTACGTGGCTTTGTTTGGTCGTTGGCGGGCCACAGGGTAGTTAATTGCTTTTTCCTGTTTAACAAAGGCTCAAAGTTTCAAAAATTTCTACGAAATTCGCTTTTGTCTTTGACTTTCGATGCTTTGACTATATTCAGTAAAGCCACAGGGCACTTAATAACTGTAAATGTTTTTTCCCAAAAGCTTAAAGTCTCAAAGGAAAAAATTACTCGATGGATCCTCCTTTATAATTAAAATAGACAATGTGACTTTTGCGGGCCTATAGGTTACTTTATAAGTTTACTCCTTTTTTCCATAATGTTTCAAAATGTGAAATGGGTCTGCCTCTCCGCATCGGGCCACCAGACAAATTTGAACATTTTTCAAAAAATAAAAAGTGTTAAGTTGTGCAAAATGGACCCATCGTGCCACAACCAATTAGATTTCATTGGTCCTACGGGGAACTTTATCACTTTTGCAAAGTAATGAAAAGGGCTAAGTTATCCAAAAAGACCCTTAATTTCACCTGGGTTACTTAACTCAAGTTGAGTTTGCATTGATTTTGGTGATCAATTTATGAGCATTAATCTTTGTAATTTTGATTCATGGTCATTGATCCTTATATCATTAACCTACAAGTGAGTTATGTTACTTTAGATGTTGATGAGTAAAAACACTCGAAACCTTAATATTTCACATTTTCATTGTTGAGCTCTACACGAGATAAATGAACTCTGTTAAACATTTTATTGACCACCATTGATGAAGCTTTTGAACTTAATATCATTCCATTTTAAATTTCTTAGAGCATTCTGTTGGAGACTTCATAGTTTACGAGTTGTTATACATCATGCCGCCATTCGTTTCTACTCTGTGTGAGCTTGGATTTGGAATTCTCTATTATTAAAGGCCACCATTTTAATCATTTCAGTTTTGGCTCTTCTTCAAAAGATCTCGTGTCTATAGAGCTCTGCTAAGATTCTATGGCTGCCATTGTTGAGGTTTGTGATCTCAGCCCTTCTGTAAAAATGATCATCTATTGCTTTCTTGCACTTGTAAAACCAATATTTTGAGCAAGGTAATTCTGAATTTTTTTGGGTAATCTCCTAACTATATATTGCTCATTTTGATCAATATTTAACTCACCCTTTTACTTTTTCTACTCGCTACTTCATATTTAAAACATTGATTTTGTATCAATAGGATTTTATATTGATGGATTCATTTCCTTGTGTCAGTGAACGACCATTCATTTGAATCATATCTCCAGGATATGGCATTTTTTCATCGTGTGTAGTTGTGCTTTTCTTTGAAATTTTGAGCTTGTTGCTAGATAGATCCACATCTTATGGGTATTTACATATTTTAGCCCCTAATTTTATGAAATATTTTCTTGTATAAAAAGAAATTCCGACATGGTAGTTGATTCGAAGATCTACTTTTTTGATTTCCCAACCGTGATAGAGGTATATTCTCTTATATTTTGGGACCTGTTTGAGCAAAATATTTTTGGGTTTGTATATTGGCCATGTATTTTCCAATGATCCTCTGCAGATCTTGATTCTCTACTTACTCGATTTCTATGAAACCTTGTTCATTTGAGATTCCCCTCTAACAAATATTTTAAAAATGCCTCAAGCTAATGGTGTTACATGAATGAAGAACTATTTACAAATTCTAAGGCCACATATAAAGTATGAAGATCTCATGAAATCAAGACATATGCGAGAATCAAATGAAAAGTTTCACATCCAAGAACCCATGTAAAAGGAAAGATACCCATGTTTGGGTTATCAAGGTTCAAACTTTGAAACTAAAATTTGAAGTTATGCAGGGAGAGATAAAGGAAATCTTTCTAGTTCTTTCCACATAAGCCTTGATTCATATGCTTGATTGAAATACTATAATATTATTTCTTTTTCTTAGATAATATACTTCTTTGATGGTATTATTTTTGTGCATGTTTTAAAATTTGAAATATTCATTTTACATGGCAAAGCCCTTTCAAAATTTTCCCAAAATTCTTTCTTCTTTAGTTGCAATCAAACATGTACTTTTTATGCAAGTATCTTCTCTCTCAAGAAATGTTGTTGAAATTTGAGTTGAAGTATTCATTCATTCTGCTTCATGTACCATAGGATAGAAGTCATTGAAATATGTAATCTTTATCTGAATTGAAAGACTTGGTTTTCTTTTTGGCTGCAACCTTTACCTACACACTTAAGACAATAGTTAGAAAATATTTAGGCTTTTGGCTTCTCTTGTGTCCATAATTTTCTTTTCTTTTCCCTTTCTCTTCTTTACGAGGGAGTAAATAATGTACTCAATATAATCTTGAAGTAATCTATATCTCTTGTTGTTAAGAGATCCATATGCCGCAATTTGGACAATGTAGGAATATGGATTAACCTTGAGCTCTTAACTAATAATTTTCCTCTTTTCTTATTTTTAGGTACATTATTTCCAATGGTGAAGATGAAGAGAGAATAAGCTGGAGATGAAGATGCATCAACCAAAGGAAAGGACCCAAGCAATGATGGGTTTCCTTTTACTCATATATTTTCTCTTTCATGCATGTGTACCTCTTATTTCAAAAGATGCTGTATGTACTTTATTTTTCTATTACATCCCATGACTTGTGTGGGAACATTTGAAATTCCTTATGAATAAAACATCGAATTCTAAAATTGATTTGTGTATTTCCTTACGCATTTCAGCTTTCTTTATGGATTATGTGATGAACTAAACAACTCATTAATATAATTGAATGGCTTAATCATGAAGGAAATACCATTAAGAATACTTGTAACATTAAGTAATGAACTATGATTTCTGCAATATGCAATTATGTATGTTGTTCCAAGACTTATCATTTTATCGATTATGTAATTTGATGTCTTCATCAACACAAACAAGTTGTCCTTTGGGCCCTTGTGTTCTTTTCATGAAGATAGTCATGAAATTTTAGGCTATGTGATCTATTATGTTTTGTAACAACACACATAGCTGTAGATTTCATGTAATCATTAATTAATTGAAGTAAAAATATTGTTGAAAGAAACTCCCTATCTTAGGTATACTTCACTAATGCTATCCATCATAACGAAGTTTCAAGTTGCCCATTTTTGCACAAGTGCAAAAATTGTCATGCAAATCTTTCAAGCAATTTTAAACCATTTTTCCCCTTCAATAAGAACTAAATTTTTCCTTTCCAATTATTTGTAGTAGTGTGTACATCTTCATTAATTATTGTGAATGTCAATTCCTTTATTAATCATCTTACCTAGCTGCAAATTTGGTATTTTCTACATAACCTTAGTGTGCATGTTTATCTTGTCATGTTGTTGTTATTTATCCCTCAATACATGAGTGTTTTCCTTAATATTCTATTGAGAACCATTGGTTCGTGCACCCAAAATTCATTTCTCAATTTTATTGTGCATACACTCAGTCAAATCCCTCAACAACTTTGGCGTATCATCCATTTCAAATTTTAGTTATAGTCATCTTTTACCAACAGAAACCCCAAAAAAAATAGTTTAGGATACATCAATAAGGAACCATCCTTGATACCAAAGACTCACCTCAATAATAGGTAGACCCACAAATCGGAGGTGTTTCATTTATATCTACAAAGTGAGAGATCAAAGAAAGCTTATAACCCCTATAGTTATCTCTCAACCACGGTGCACTTTAAGCGATAACACAAACCCAATTACCTAATCTAAAAAAATACATTCAACTAGAGGTAAAAATATTTTACAAATTTACATACACATAAGTAAAGATATGCATAGTTTTAAAATTTTATAAAATAGAGATAGGGGTGCACAAAATATTTAAAATTAGTGTATTCAAACTTGAGATTCTTATTTAATCATATTACAACTAGAAAATTCATTGATATAAAACTATACAACTCTCTCAGGATTTAATGTATATCATTTGACCTATTATATAGTATTGGACCTAGTGAGATTTTGGCTCTAAAATTTCATGTTCATTTTGTTAGGATTTTGTTTTTGTCATTGTCACACATTATATTTTAATCATTCATGAAGCCATCTGAAATTAGGAAAATTGAACTCAAATTCTTAAAATCGATGGAATAACCTGTAAGAATGTTAGTATTCTAGTTTAAGTGTAATACATGCACCTCATACATCGACACTACTTTTAATAAAACTAAAAACTCAAATTTCTCCACCTACCATTTAATATGTATATAATTTTATCAAGATAGGTAAGTTCATCCTCTTACACCATGCTTGAGATGATTGTGCTCATACTAAGACATTGAGATGTGATCTTTAGATACATGTAAATAAGGGAATATGAACTCCTTGACCTATTTGAGTACTTAAAATATAGTATTAAATGAGCTAATAGATTTGCATCATCTTTTGGTAGATTTAACTATCCTTTGCACCTATTGTGTTAAAATTTAGAAATAGAGATCATGTAAATTTTAGGTGATTACCAAATAATTAAATGAGGTGATGCTAAATTTTATATATAGGGTTACGAAGGTATTTAATTATAAAAACCAAACCAACAGGTTAAAATCATCTAACATAGATAATAGAATAGAAATTAGTGTTCTAGAATGTGTAAATCTACGATATTAACTTAATCCATGAAAAAAAATTGCAGCCTAACTCAACTATATGGTTTTAACCAAGTTGAATGTAAATGATGTTTTGAGGTTCAATCGTGATAGCAAGTGTTGAATAGTGTTTTTATAAATTTACATATAGAATTTGATGACACATAAGTGTGTAGGAATAAGAAATCATAAAGAGAGATACTAAGATATATTAAGTGGAAATATAATGTGGATATTTTTAATAGAAAAGGAATATACTCAAAACAAACAGTTGTCAAATTATAATTTAAGATATTTTAGGATCTACAATAGACCCCCTTGAAGAGTTAAATTAGAACTACATGTTTAAAGGAAAATATACCTGAGTGTGTAGACACACATTCTATTTTCTCAACTATTTTTTTCAAGATCATGTGTATGTGTTGGTATTCTCCATCATGAAACCATTAACAAAAAGTGTATACAATGTCCATATAACTTAAATGTAAATAATTGATTTTAACTTGTATGAAGTGTAATCAAAAATGACTTTTTAAATGAATACAAATGTTTGTTCTCTACTGAGGTAAACACTTATGGTATTTACCTAAAATTAGTTATTTTGATTTTATTTCTATAGTATTCAAAGGATTGGGAGTGATAGTTATGTAATTATTCTTAAGGACTTGCTCCTCATCCATGGCTTGCTCCCACTTCTTCTTGGCATCTACCGCATTGCTTCATCAAAGCTCTACGGCTCTCCACTATCGGTGAGTAATAAATAATAAAGAGAAGGAGAAAACCGTTGAGGTTATTTTCTTACCCTAGAAGACCTCCTCTTTGTAGGAGTTTGGGGTTCCTATTGAGTAGGTTCTTAAATTGATTCGTGGGTCACTTTCGCATCAGGAAGATCCTCTACCACTGCATATTCTTTCTTGGATTCTTCCATGTTTTCCTGCAACTGTTGCTTATACATGACTTTCTCATTAAAGACGACATCCCTAGAGCGAATGATTTTCTTTTCCTTAATACTCCAACATTTAAACCCAAAGTCATCACCACCATAACCAATGAAAGTACATTTTTCTAATTTAGCCTCTAGTTTGGTCCTATCATCCTTGTCTATATGAACAAACACTTCACAACCAAAGACTCTAAGAAATGAATAATCAAATTTCTTACCATACCATGCCTCCTCGGGTATGCCTCCATCCAAGGCACTTGTGGGTCCTCTCTTTATCAAGTACATGTGCAATTTGTGCTCACTTCGCCCAAAAAGAAAGAGCGATCCTGCATGTAACCTCATGCTCCTAGCACATTCCATTATTGTTCTTGTTCATCCTTTCTGATACCCCATTCTATTGTGGAGTTCCTAGAACCATCTTTTTCCTATGGATTCCATTCTTAGAACAGTAATCATTAAATTCATTGCTGCAATACTCCCCTCCATTATCTGACCTAAGACATTTTAGCTTAAGACCTGTTTCATTCTCTACTAAGGCTTTCCATTTAACAAAAGTGTCAAATACATCATATTTGTTTCTAATACAATAAACCCAAACTTTCCTTGTTGCATCATCAATAAAAGTAACATAATAACTTGAACCCCCAAGAGATGATACCTAAGCCAACCCCACACATCAGAATGTACTAGCTCTAACTTACTCTCTTTCTTCGTAGGTCCAACCTTGAGAAACCTTACTCACTTGTTTCCCATATATGCAGTTCTCACGGAACTCCAAACTGTTTACGTATATCCAGCAAATTCTTCTTTATGATGTCCATGCCCTTATGGCTCATATGATAGAGCCTATAGTGCCATAATGTTGTATCTATATCTGAAGCCACAAGATTACAATCATTAGTACTATCAGTGGTTAAATACAAGGTTCCAACCTTCTTACCTCTTGCCACCACAAGAGCACCCTTAGTAACCTTCCAAGAGTTTCACTGTAAATATCACGGTACAACCATCACTTCCCAACCGCCCTTGAACATAATCAACAAAATAATGCCTATATGGAGTAGCATGAAAATAAGCCCCTGAATCTAAAACCCAAGATTCAGTAATATTATGCAAAAGAAAGAATCAAAGCATCCGACATACATTAACCGATGCCACATTTACGTCTTTGTTTTCTTCTGTTGTTTCTTCTTATCCGAAGCTCCCAGCAGTCCTTCTTTACATGCCCAGATTTCCACAATTCCAGCATATAATCTTGTTCTTGGATTTTGACCTTGCCCGATCTTTTGATTTTCCACGGTTTCCTCTATTCTTCTCCGTCTCCCTCTAGTTTCCATTGTCAAAGCATTCCCTAAAGTAGAAGATTCGATAGAGATTTTCTTCGCATTTCCTCACTTAGAATCACCCGTACAACATCCTCAAACTTCAACTTCTAGTAGTGGAACCGAGTTACTTATTGCCATTACAGGCTATTCCAACTCTCGGGTAAAGAGCACAGTAATTAATAAAGCCCTAACTTATTCATCAAATTCTATTGTAATTGAAGCTAGCATATTCACAACCGTATTGAAATCATTTAAATGATCTAACTCTTGAACTATTCTCGAGGACATCTTCATATTAAACAACTTTTCATTAAAATATCTTTTAGAGGCAGAGGGTTTTTCATACAACTTCCTAATGCATCCATTAGATCTTTTGTAGTCTTTTCCTTTGAAACATTAAATAATAACGAGGATGCAAGACACAGTTGAATCGTTCCAAGTGCCTTCCGATCCAACAAATCCCATTCCACATCTGTCATACTTGAGGGTTTTTTCACCTTCTCAGACAACGGAGTATAAAGATCCTTCTGATAAAGGTAATCTTCCATCTGCATCTTCCAAAGACTAAAATTCGCCCATTGAATTTATCAACCCTAGATCTTCCATCATCTACCATAGCTCCCACTCAAGATAAAACTTTTCCTACGATTCAACACTTCAGCAAACCAAACCAGGCTCTGATACCAATTGTTAGGAAATAAGAGATAAAATATGCGGAATAATCCCTTATAGAATCACAACAGTAGAAACTAATATGCAGAAAATATTACAGATCTCAAATAAAAGTGCAGAATAAATAACACAACACAGAGAGACAAGATTTAACGTGGTTCACCCAATTTGGGCTACGTCCACCAAGAATCACTTGCTCGATTTTATCACAAGCCTCCACTCTCTCAACACAATACCCAGATCCGTTTGGAGATATGTTCAACAAACCCTATAGAATTCACACCCGAATTCAAAACACATATCAATACATTTGCTTGTCTATCTATGACATGCATAAGACCATATAAATAGACATCGCTTAAGTAGTTTGATACAAAACCGTGGGTATCAAAACCAAGGGAAGAAACCGTGGGTATCAAAACAATGGGAAAAAGATTGAAAAAACCATGGGCCTAAAAATAGCCTATAATGGTTACCCATTACCCATGGGTTAATAAACCACCCATGAAAATTTTCTTCAACCCCACAAACCCCCTAACCCGCTCACGTAGCATGAGTGGGACCGTAAAAAGTACTCGAGTGTAACACATGGAAGGTGTACCATACTCTAACATGAAAATAGGCTCCACAAACATAACACCATGTGGGTAGTATTTAGATGAAGAATTTAAGTAAATTTCATGGTTGACATCCTAATCTGTTATCTTTACATCAAGAAATGCTAAAGAATTATATGATATGATAGTTTTGGAACACAAAATCTTCAAGATATTCCTTCATAAAAGGATAGTATCAAAGTTTCATTAGCATCTTTCAAGGCTATTACTTCATTCCATCATGTAAAATAATCTATAGTAGTCAAGATCCACTTGTGTCCTTGTGAAGAAGGTGGATTTATCATGCCGATAAAGTCAAGACCCCACTGCATAAAATGTTGATCAACTGAAATAGGATGCAAAGATAGGAAAGCTAAACACTCTTTTCCAACAAAGAAAACACATTTCTTACACTTTATGATCCATTCAAAATAGTGCATGAATATGTTGGGCCAATAGTAACCAGCTTTCATAATTTGTAAGGCTATGGTACATGCTGAGAAATGACCTCCTGTAGGTCCTTCATGAAATTCTAATAATAATTTCTGAATTTTATCATAGTCAACACATCGCAACAAGATTCCATTTATATCTCTTTTGAACAACACACCATCAATAAAGACATAAGGTACAACTTGTAATCTGAAATACCTTCCGGATAAATACCATGTTGTAGATAGTTAACTAAATCATTCATCCACCTTAATTCTTGGACTTCTTGAGCAAGATCAGGTTGTTGATTCTATGTCTGCACCATGACATCTGATTGTTGATACTTAACTTTAGCATGCTGTTTTGAATCCTTGATTCTAGCTCATGTTGTTTTTCCATATCATAAATTAAGTATTCACACAAAATTTTCCTCAAACCTGTCTTAGCAACCCGGATATCAACATCATATTCCATAACTTTCGTTATCAAGTGTGGTTTTTTCTCATTCAATTCTTTATTTAACAAGAAATATTTCACACTTGGATGAGAAACAAAAACATGAATTTAATTGTTTGTAAGCATGTACTTGAAATTATTTAGCCCTCAGACTACTTAAAGTACTTGTTTTTGAAGAAATATGTAGCTTTCTTCGTAATTATGCAAGCTCTGTCCAAAGAAAGCAATTGGCTGCTCAATATTTTCATCATTAACCGAGTTAATATAGGTGAGATTGTTTCAGCCCCCCATATACATTGTAAAATATTTATCAAGAGTAGGAGCCTAAGAGATGGCTGTTTTGATTGCTTCAAACCCTTCTCTCCCTTCACTGGTCCAAGAGAAAGTTTTCTCTTTCTTTAACATAGTTGTCAATGGTTTAACCAATGTTGTAAAATCTAGAACAAATCTTCTAACAAAGTTGATTTTTCCAAGAAAACTTTGTAATGCCTTCTTATGATGAGGCAATGATAGCTATGAGATGGCTATAATTATGAAAGGATCAATTGCTAAACCTTGTTTAGACATGATATGAATGATTAATTTTCCTTTTGTACTTAAAAGATAGACTTTTTAGGATTCAAAGATATTCCAAACTACCTGCATAACTGAAAATTCTGCCTTAGATGCATTAGATGCTCATCTGAATCTTTTGAAAATACAGTAACATCATCTAAATAAAAAAGGATGCATTTATCTCATAAGCTATAAAAATCCATGTCCATTACACGTTGAAATGTTGCACCAGCATTTGAAAGTCCAAAAGGCATTCTTTTGTAAGCATAAGTATCCCACTTGATGGTAAAAGATGTTTTCTACCTATCTTCTTCTCAAACTAAAATCTAATTGTATCCACTATAACCATCTAGAAGAGATAGTCTATCGAACCAAAAATGTTCTTAAAATCTAATCCATAATTGGAAGTGGGTAATGATCTTTTAATGAAGCTTTATTAAGATCTCTTATATCTACACATAATCCGATTTATCCATTTTTCTTCCTAACACGAACAAGATTCGCTACCCAACTTGAATGATTAATTTGAAAGATAATGCCTAATTGGATCAACATAGATAATTTTGTTCTCATTAGAGGATCTATTTTTGGATTTACAGGCTTTTTTTTTTCCTAACGGTTTGGAATTTGGCTGTGTAATTAAATAATATGTTGTGTTAAATTGGGATCAAACCCTTTTAGATCTTAGTACCTCCAAGCAAAAACATCCTTAAATTCCTTGCAAAGATTAATAAATGAATACTTTTTAGCCAAGGAGCATACCTTTCCGAGAAACAAATTTTTCCTTCATCAACTGAGATCTCCTCATAGTTATCAACATGTGTTGACATCTTAG
The DNA here is from genome assembly GCA_018340775.1 of Taxus wallichiana var. yunnanensis. Lineage (NCBI taxonomy): Eukaryota > Viridiplantae > Streptophyta > Pinopsida > Cupressales > Taxaceae > Taxus > Taxus wallichiana. Next base: position 718,787,123 of record CM031240.1, on the reverse strand, counting down.
TTTTTCTTTCCTTAACTGATCATCAGTGTTGAAGATGTCTTCTAATGTGACTAGACCTCAAGGAAGTTTATTTTTCTTTAATTGAACAATATGGTCACCATATAAGTGTTGTAATTTATCTTGATTTATTACAGAAAATTCAGCTTGTTGCTGCAAAAACCTACATATTTGATCATCATTTTAAAAACCTTCCAATTCACGTCATTATCGGATATACAAGGCCTGACAACTATCTCGTATATGAGGCTGAATTTTGCTATTTTCTATCTTTTCTAGCACTTCAAAACTAGCACTAATTGTTGCAAGTCTATTTGCATGCTTATTTTATTTTCTAGGAATGGACGAGATATTAATAGCTTTGAAATATTCCATTAATTATGAAACTCTATGTCTGTAATACTTCATTAATGATTTTCTTACAAACTTTGAAGTTCCTTACTTGATTAATAACCAACTCAGAATCACCAAAAAATTGTAGCTTGCTTATACCTCTTTTTGGTCAAAAGTAAGCCATGAATTAATGTTGTATTCAGCTATGTTACAAGTGCATGAAAACTATAGACTCAAACCCGAGAAATACCTTTCGTTTGTAGGGGAAGTGAGAATAAAACTTACTCCTTTTCCTTTCTTTTCTTAGCTCCATCAAAATGAATCTTCCAAATCCCTTTTGCTGAATTTTCTGTTTTAGATAGCAAGGGAACTGGTGTGTTTCCTTTGTGCAAACAATACACACCAAATTGATGTTCTTCAAGTTTTTTTGAAAGGATCATGAGCATGTTCTTCATGTGTATTTTCATCCATAAAAAGGTTAGAAACACCATCCAATGCTGAAACATGAGTTGTATTATCCTAATCAGATTGGTCTAAGGCTAAATAATTAGCTAATGCATTAGAAGCATGAGGCTCAATGTGAAATCTGGCCAATGGTTTGAATTGATGGTAACTAAATAGTTCCACAACGTGTGGTGAAATACAAGAAAGACCAATATGAAGAGAGATAACCTCCTATCTTTTCGTGAAGTCTCTTGATAAACATATAGCAAAGTAATGGGGTAAATCTAAAAAACAGTAATATCTTACGAATGGAAACATGTGGGAAAGCATGCAATGTTACCTCTAAATTTTGGAAAATAGCAATGGTATTAGTTGTAGTCCCATACAATTGTAAAACACTCTTTTCTCGTAGGTTCATACTACAAACCCAATTTTTTTGCAATTAATTTTGGCATAACCATCTCGCTTTCACCATTGTCCACCATACAATTATGAATAAGATGTTCTCTAATAATTTGTGACAAATAGAATGGTGGTGGATTTTTGATGTCATGATAATTTATTTTTTTTCAAACCATCCATTTAACTTCCTTAATGCGGTCTTCATCATTGAGATGTTTCTGTTCCAAGACTATATCTATTTTCTAAAATCCCTTTTCTATTGTATTAGAAGAAATCTATAGTTTAGCTAGTTTTCAGTGAGAAAGTAAATCTTGCTGTCATGGAATACTTAGAGCATCCCACATTGAGATGTTAACATGTATGATTTTTCATTACATCAACAATTGTTAAAGGAAGCGATACTAACAATTTTAGAAATAGATTCTAATTGTTCTAGCATAATCTTTAAGCAAAGACCAAGTAGGTAATGGAAGTGTTTCACCGCGCACCGGATGTTGATCGATTTCTTTTATATCTTGAGGTATAAACAATCTTCTTGGATCAAGATGTAGTTGTTTTTACTACTCTTTACAACTTAAACACTTGTTATTTTTATGGAGAAATAGGGTGTTATCTAATTTTGGGCATGTGGTTGTTTTTCAGTGATGAAGTGGACAAAATAAGCCTAATTTGTTGTTCAATTTTGGACTTCAAAAACTTTTCCTCAAGCACAAAGAAGTAACTCTAATGAAATCATCCTCCTCACTAAAATTGATGAAGCTCTATTAAGGTGCTTTCTAAACTTGAGTATATTTTTCTCACTCTCTATTTGAGGCATGAACAATGTCTTAGATTTAGGTTGTGCGACAAGACTTATTTCGAAAAAAAACATTCAGTTTTTGGAAACTTAAAGTGAATTGGGTTAGTTACAAGGTTGACACCACTCTTTTGTCCCAGTAGCGATATTAACTATGACTAAAGCGTTATATGTACTAGGATCCTTTGGGTCAAATGCCTTGCTCATAAGGCTACCTATAATTTTGATTTTCTTGGTAAGGCTCATTTCGCCTATTTTACTAGTTTTATTGATAAGGGGCTTTATAAGATCCAGGAGGTAATGAAAGTTTATTGTCAATTGAAGTCAGCTTGTTCCCAACTGCAAAGCTTTAAACACATCATTTGATGGGGCTGTAATAGCAGGTTCCACAATGGTGATAGGTTGTGGGATAGGTGCTAAATCTACCAAAAAGGCATTGAAGGCCTTGGTGCTAATTTTTTGGCTTGAATAAGGCTATTTTTAGCTTTTATAACAATGTCATAAGCATCCAAAAGAGTATTACCTCCCATAGACTAAATCATAGTTGAAATATCATTGTTTAAAGCTCTTAGATAATAAAGGAAAGCATGGTTAGCTTGAGGCTTAACACTTGTTGGGATTCTTTCCCAAGTTCTAGCAAAACGAATGTTGAAACTAGACATAAATTCATGAGGAGCTCTTCTAATAGTAGACAGTTGTTCTATGAGGGACAAGTGATCTAAATTATCTTAGAACTATTTCAGAAAATTTTCACCTAAATCATCCCAAGTTCTTATGCTTCCAATCTCTAGATTTCTATACCATTGCAAGGCTTGTCCTTTAAAAGATGTAGCTAAAAGTCTCAAAGCCACATCTTCATGAGTTATATTATGGAATACATATATGGTTGCAACATATTTGATGTGCTTTGTAGGTGTAACTTGATTTTCACCGATGAATAATGGAAAGCTTCTCATGGCAACATTAGGGATATCATGATAAACTTGAATTACTAATGGGTTGTCATTAGTAAAGGCACAAAATTTCTACGTGGTTGAAGAGCCATTAGAAAAATTGGGATATGAATAAAGAAATTGATACGTGTTGAAGGAATATTAGGAGGAGTGTTTTCAAAACCAGGCCTATTATAAGGTAAATTATTACCAACTCTTCTCCTTGAGAATTCAAAGGTAAAAAAACAAACTAGGAGGAATTCCTCTTACCCATGATTTGGTAGTCACTTGGGCATGGAATATGCTGCAATACTATTCTAAAATCAGCTTTAGAGTTGCAAAAAAATCTTTAAATTTTAGAATAAATTTATGTAGCTTGCTGTCCTAAAAGAAACTTTTGATTTGATGTAAATCTGCTATAGATATATGTAACTTGCATACATATCTAATTCATGGTCCCACCGAGCATGCCAAAATTGTTTATCTCTAGAAAGTACACCCTATAGAGAGATTGTTGTAGGTGTTCTAATCTTGCAAGTTCTATCTCTCTCTTTTGTAAATACAATGGAAACACCTCAGGTCTATGGGTATAACTATTTTGAGGTGAGTCTCTGGTATGAAGGCCGGTTCCTTATTGATGTATTCTAAACTGATTTTCTAGGGTTTGAGGGTAAAAGATGACTATAAAATGATTTAAAACTGAGGTGATACACCAAATTTGTATGAGGTATTTGAATAAGTGCATGCACAAATGATATGGAATGTATTTTTGATGGACAAACCAATAGTTTTCTATAGATAACTAATGGTAAGCACTTTGATGTATTGAGGAATAAAATCACAACATGACAGTTAAGTTACACCTACACATTAATATCATGCGAAATTACTAAATTTGTAATAGGGTAAGATGATTAATCAAGTAATTCACATTCACAAGATTAATGGAACATACACAATACTACAAATAATTGGAAAGGCAAAAAATACTTCACATTCAAAGAGAGAAAACTAGCATAAACTTCTTCAACACTCTTGTGTCTAAAAGGTTCTCCTTCTCTAACTCTAATTCTTATGATTCTAACTAACTCCCCTTTGTGCTTTTCCAAGGCACACAATATATAGCAAAATTATTTCCCACCTTTCCTAAAAATAGGCTAAAATCTATTTTTATCCTTCATCTATTGATAAATAAAGGAATAAAAATAGAACATGAAAATACAAAGAGCCATTAACAAACATTGGCTACAAATAGGTTAACTCTAGTCATTGCTCTATTTTTAAGAAAAGAAAGGATGAATTAATTTGCTAATGATACATTTTTCTTGATGAGAAAGTCTTCTCTCTGTGCATGCAAATTTTTCTTCTTGCAGATCTGTCCTTTTGCTGAAGGCATGAAAAATACTCCCTATGAGTGAGTGATAATAGCACTTTCTAAACATGGTTGAATTAGTGAAATCGAAACTCAAATTATGATGTAAAATATTATAGACTTAAATGTTTATGGTATTTAAATCATTAAGCTCCATTCGAGCTAGCAAAGATCAACTAAAATTTCTCCTGTGGCCACCATTATTGATTTGTTCAAGCTTTTTGTGTGAGTTTTAAATTATCACCATTATTTGCGACCATCGAGCTCAACTAAAAGTCTTTGATAAGAACTTTGTAATTCATTATTTCAAAAATTACCATCCACGTAGGACAAAATTGATCCAAAAACAGGCCTAGAAAATCTTTCTTTTTCACTTCTGATAAAAATTGTGCATTTATAAAAGTTTGGACCGCCCATTCACTTTTAATTTGGTCCTTACACATTTCTCTATCAGTCACAAGCAGGATCGCAGCTTGCTTTTAATACTTTTCTACTTTTTGAAAAAAGGCTTAAAATTTTAAAATGCCATGGCATCCCACTTCCCCGATTTTAAATTTTGATGCTTGGGTGGAGTCGTGGGTGACTTAAATAGTTTTCTTCCTTTTTAAAAGGTTTAAATTCTCAAAGGATCGATGATCCACTTCTCTACCCTTCCTGTTATGACTACGTGGCTTTGTTTGGTCCTTGGCGGGGCCACGGGGTAGTTAATTACTTTTTCCTTTTTAACAAAACCTCAAAGTTTCAAAAATTGCTCTAAAATTCCACTTTTGTCTTTGAATTTCGATGCTTTGACTATATTCAAAGCAAAGCCACGGGGCACTTAATAATCGTAATTCTTTTTTCCCAAAAGCTTAAAGTCTTAAAGAAAAAAATTACTCCATGGATCCGCCTTTATAATTAAAATAGACAATGTGACTTTTGCGGGCCTATAGGTTACTCTATAAGTTTACTCCTTTTTGCCATAATGTTTCAAAATGTGAAATGGGTCCGCCTCTCAAAGCATCAGGCCACTAGACAAATTTGAACATTTTTTGAAAAATAAAAGGTGTTAAGTTGTGCAAAATGGACCCATTGTGCCACAACCAATCATATTTCATCAGGCCTACGAGGAACTTTATCACTTTTGTAAAGTAATGAAAAGGGCTAAGTTAGCCAAAAGGACCCTTAATTTCACTGTGTTACTTAACTCAGGTTGAGTTTGCATTGATTTTGGTGATCAATTTATGAGCATTAATCTTTGTACTTTTGATTCATGGCCATCGATCCTTATATCATTAACCTATAGTGAGTTATGTTACTTTATATGTTGATGAGTAAAAACACTCGAAACCTTAATATTTCACATTTTCATTCTTGAGCTCTACACGAGCTAAATGAACTTTGTTAAAAATTTTAATGACTGCCATTGATGAAGCTTTTGAACTTGATATCATTCCATTTTGAATTTCTTAGAGCATTCTATTGGAGACTTCATAGTTTCGAGTTGTTATACATCATGCCACCATTCATTTCTACTCTGTGTGAGCTCGGATTTGGAATTCTCTATTATTAAAGGCCACCATTTTAATTGTTTCAATTTGGATCTTCTTCAAAAGATATGTGTCTATAGAGCTCTGCTAAGATTTTATGACTTCCATTGTTGAGGTTTGTGATCTTAGCCCTTCTAGTAAAAATGATCATCTATTGCTTTCTTTCTTGCACCTGTAACACCATTATTTTGAGCAAGGTAGTCGCGACTTTTTTTTGTAATCTCTTGACTATATATTGCTCATTTTGATCAATATTTAGCTCACCCTTTTACTTTTTCTACTGTTACTTCATCTTTAAAACATTGATTTTGTATCAATAGTATTTTATATTGATGGATTCATTTCCTTGTGTCATGAACGACCATTAATTTTGAATCATATCTCGATATGGCATTTTGCATTTTGTAGTTGTGCTTTTCTTTGAAATTTTGAGCTTGTTGCAAGATAGATCCATATCTGTTATGGGTATTTACATATTTTAGCTCCTACTTTTATGAAATCTTTGGCTTGTAAAAAATAAATGTCGACATGGTAGTTGATTTTGAAGCTCTAGCTTTTTTGATTTCCCAACCTGTGATAGGGGTATATTCTACGATATTTTGGGTCTGTTTGAGCAAAAAAAAATTGGGTTTGTATTTTGGCCATGTATTTTCCAATTATCCTCTGTGATCTTCGATTCTCTACTTCTACTCGATGTCTCTGAAACCTTGTTCATTTGAGATTCCCCCTCTAACAAATATTTTAAAAATGTGGAAAGAACTGAAATATTTCCTTTATCTGTCCCTGCATAACTTCAAATTTTAGTTTCAAAGTTTGAACCTTGATAACCCAAACATGGGTATCTTTCCTTTTACATGGGTTCTTGGATGTGAAACTTTTCATTTGATTCTGCAATATGTTCTTGATTTCATGAGATCTTCGTACCTTATATGTGGCCTTCTAGAATTTGTAAACAGTTCTTCATTCATGTAACACCATTAGCAGGCATAAGCCTTGATTCATATGCTTTATTGAAATACTATAATATTATTTATTTTTCTTAGATAATATACTTCTTTGATGGTAGCATTTTTGTGCATGTTGGAAAATTTGAAATGTTCATTTTACATGGCAAAGCCCTGTCAAAATTTTCCCAGAATTCTTTCTTCTTTAGTTGTAATCTGAAACATGTAGTTTTTCTGCAAGTATCTTCTCTCTCTAGAAAAGTTGTTGAACTTTGAGTTGTATTATTCATTCATTCTACTTCATGTACCATAGGATAGAAGTCATTGAAATATGCAATCTTTATCTCTATTGAAAAACTTGATTTTTTTTTTGGCTATGCAACCTTTACCTACACACTTAAGACAATAGTTAGAAAATATTTAGGCTTTTTGGCCTCTCTTGTGTCCATCATTTTCTTTTCTTTTCTCTTTCTCTTATTTCTGAGTGAGTAAATCATGTATGCAATATAATCTTTAAGTAATCTATATCTCTTGTTGTTAAGAGATCCATATGCATGAATTAGGACAATGTAGGAATATGGATTAACCCTGAGCTCTTAACTGATAATTTTCCTCTTTTCTTCTTTTAGGTATAATATTTCTAGTGGTGAAGATGAGAGAGAATAAGCTGGAGATGAAGATGCATCAACCAAAGGAAAAGACCCAAGGCAATGATGGGTTCCCTCATACTCATATATTTTCTCTTTGGGCATGTGTACCTCTTATTTCAAAGTAACTATACTTTATTTTTCTATTACATCCCACGACTTGTGTGGGAACATTTGAAATTCCTTATGAATGAAACATTGAATTCTAAAATTGATTTGTGTATTTCCTTCGCATTTTAGTTTTCGTATGGATTGTGTGATGAACTAAACAACTCAGTAATATAATTGAATGGGTTAATCATGAAGGAAATACCATTAAGAATACTTGTAACATCAATAATGAACTCTGGTTTCTGCAATATGTAATTATGTATGTTATTCCAAGACTTAGAATTTCATTGATTATGTAATTTGATGTCTTCATCAACACAAACAAGTTGTCCTTTGGGCCCTTGTGTTCTTTTGTTGAAGATAGTCATGAAATTGTAGACTATGTGATCTATTATGTTTTGTAACAACACACATAGCTGTAGATTTCATGTAATCATTAATTAATTCAACAGTAAAAATATTGTCTGAAAGAAACTCCCCTATCTTAGGTATACTTCACCAATGTTATCCATCATAACGAAGTTTCAAGTTGCCCATTTTTGCACAAGTGCAAAAATTGTCAACGGAGGTCAAGAAATTTTAAACCATTTTTTCCTTCAATAAGAACTAAATTTTTGCCTTTCCAAATTTTTGTAGTAGTTTGTATATCTTCATTAATTATTGTGAATGTCAAATCATTTATTAATCATCTTAGCTAGCTACAAATTTGGCATTTTCTACATAACCTTAGTGTGCATGTTTATCTTGTTATGTTGTTGTGATTTATCCCTCAATACATAAGTGTTTTCCTTAATATTATGTTGAAAACCATTGGTTCATGCATCCAAAATTCATTCTCAATTTTATTGTGCATATACTCAGTCAAATCCCTCAACAAGTTTGGTGTATCACCCATTTCAAATTTCAGTTACAGTCATCTTTTACCCTAAAAACCCCAAAAAAATAGTTTAGGATACATCAATAAGGAACCATCCTTGATACCGGAGACTCACCTCAACAATAGGTATACCCACAAACCTGAGGTGTTTCCATTATATCTACAAAAGTGAGAGATCAAAGAAATATTATAACCCCTACAGTTATCTCTCAACCAAGGTGCACTTTTAAGAGATAACACAAACCCAATTACCTAATCTAAAAAAATACTTTCAACTAGAGGTAAAAATATTTTACAAATTTAAATACACATAAGTAAAGATACATAGCTTTAAAATTTATAAAATAGAGATATGGGTGCACAAAATATTTAAAATTAGTGTATTCAAACTTGATATTCTTATTTAATCATATTACAACTAGAAAATTCATTGATATAATACTATACAACTCTCTCAGGATTTAATGTATATCCTTTGACCTATTATATAGTATTGGACCTAATGAGATTTTGGTTCTAAAAGTTCATGTTCATTTTGTTAGGATTTATTTTTTTGTCATTGTCACACATTATATTTTAATCATTCATGAAGCCATCTGAAATTAGGAAAATTGAACTCAAATTCTTAATATTGATGGAATAACCTGTAAGAATGTTAGTATTCTAGTTTAAGTGTAATACATGCACCTCATAAATCGACACTACTTTTAATAAAACTAAAAACTCAAATTTCTCCACCTACCATTTAATATGTATATAATTGTATCAAGATAGGTAAGTTCATCCTCTTACACCATGCTTGAGATGATTGTGCTCATACTAAGACATTGAGATGTGATCTTTAGATACATGTAAATAAGGGAATATGAACTCCTTGACCTATTTGAGTACTTAAAATATAGTATTAAATGAGCTAATAGATTTGCATCATCTTTTGGTAGATTTAACTATCCTTTTGCACCTTTTGTGTTAAAATTTAGAAATAGAGATGATGCTAAATTTTATATATAGGGTTCAAGGTATTTTATTATAAAAAAACCAAACCAACGGGTTAAAATCATCTAACATAGATAATAAAATAGAAATTAGTGTTCTAGAATGTGTAAATCTAAGATATTAACTTAATCCATGACAAAAATTGCAGCCTAACTCAACTATATGGTTTTAAACAAGTTGAATGTAAATTATGTTTTGAGGTTCAATCATGATAAGAAGTGTTAAATAGTGTTTTTATAAATTTACATATAGAATTTGATGACACATAAGTGTGTAGGAATAAGAAATCATAAAGAGAGATATTAAGATATATTAAGTGGACATATAATGTGGATATTTTTAATAGAAAAGGAATATACTCAAAACAAATAGTGTCAAATTATAATTTAAGATATTTGAGGATCTACAATAAGCCCCCTTGAAGAGTTAAATTAGAACTACATGTTTAAAGGAAAATATACCCGAGTGTGTAGACACACATTCTATTTTCTCAACTATTTTTTTTTCAAGATGTGTATGTGTTGGTATTCTCCATCGTGAAACCATTAACAAAAAGTGTATACAATGTCCATATAACTTAAATGTAAATAATTGATTTTAACTTTTATGAAGTGGAATCAAGAAATGAATTTTTAAATGAATACAAATGTTTGTTCTACTTTGAGGAAACACTTATGGTATTTACCTAAACTTAGTTATTTTGATTTTATTTCTATAGTATTCAAAGGATTGGGAGTGATAGTTATGTAATTATTCTTAAGGAGATACCTTACTATTGGGTTCATGGTACCCAACACTGAATAAAAGGTAGAAATAGGAGAAGAGAGAGGTTTCAAAGCTCCATGTGAAGGAATAATATCGTATATCAATTTTCTAGTAACCTTCATATGTTCCAAGATTTTAAATAGGATATAAATGAATTCATACAAATAACTTAGATACTTTGATACTTTCCATAACCCACCACTGGTACCAAATATTATAGATAGATTAAATCCCAATTATATAGATATAAAAAACAATTAAAAAATACATGGGTGCCCCCATGATTGATGCAGAACATCATCACTAAGCATCTAAAAGAAAAAATTTCTAGCTATATTTTTAATGGGAGAATTCTAGGGTATGTGGAGTGTGAGAAAGAGTTTGAAATTTCAAAATCTACTTTCCCTCCAAAAATGAATTCAAAAATATCATACTTGTAAAGGTGGACCCTAAGCTTGTCAAGTGAATAGTTGAGTCTATAATAGGTGTTGCTATATGTGATAAGGAGTATTAGGGGTTTATTAATGTTTTCGAATTTTCTTATTATTTTTTGAGTTGTGTAGTAGGTATTAAGTGGAAACATGAGTTATGAAGTGTGTTAAGTTAATGTAACTGAAATTTTTTTAAGGATAACGACTCATCATGAGAGGATTTACATCTAAAAGGAGTAACATGAAGAGATAGATTCAAGTATGTGAGGTAAAGTAGGGTGAGTTGGTAAGCCATTCCTCATGTAGGAGGATGAGAAAAATAAGAGAGTATAGAATAAGATAGTTATCTTACCTGAATAATAATTATATATATATATAAGTTTTCAATTTGGTCTTATTCTAGAGAGATATTTTACGAGTTTGAATGGTTTATTAATCATCTCTCATAAAAATGTAGGAAGCATTAAATGGTGTGACTATAAGTACAACCTTATTTTGGGCCTCTAAATATTAGGTAAGTACCAAAGGGTGCATGTGCACATGGGGCTATTGAGAATAAGGGCATCAAGGATAAGCGCATAGGTCAAGGGTTCAAGAAGGGTTTAGGAAAAACCATGGCATGCGCAAGATAGTACACAAGATCTAAGGAGTTAGTCATATTTGGCATTATGAAGACACTTGTGGAAAAATGTGACCAGACCAAGAATGATGAATGGATAAGGTGTGAGGCTGGAGACTTAGTGGTCAAGAAAAGAATATCCTACAAAAGTAATATTCCTAGGAAGACATCATTAAAGTGGAGAGCTCAGTACGGAATAAACATGTACAAATGAAGGACTACATGGAAACTTGGCATGCGATCTACTCCTGAAGGAAGTCATGGTGGTGGGTGCTAGACCTATATAGAGAGATGCTCTAGAGAAAGGAAAGACCCAACCTGATTGATACAAAAGGTGTAGAATTAAGAGGGAATGCATCAAGAGCATTATGTTGCAGTGATACTAGGGTGTAGAGAATTAATGGAAAGGGTTATAGGAATGTAATAGGCCTATGTATGGTGTTAGAGTCATTAATTAGGGATGGAGGAAGGCATAGCTAAGATTATTGATATATGAGTTATATCTCTTATTTAATATATATTATATGGGCGGATCCCTCGTATTTACTATATTTGGTCTGATACGACCCTTTTGAATGTAATGTGGTTCTTGAGACTATGATCAATACAAATATATGGCTCTATTATGAATATCTGGTTCATGGGTACAAACCCTAGTGTTATTTCCTCATATTATAAGATATATCTGTTCTTTGTATTTCATGTCATGATGTTTCTCTTTTATTAGATGCATGGGTGTAAGGATAAGATATCTCATGTTGTGATTTTACATGAATATTTAATTTTTTTAAACTAATCCTCTAACAATGGAAATATCTTCTCATAATGCTCATACAAAAAGGGCTCCACATCCACGTGTGCCTTGGGTGAGCACCCAAGTGCTTGCCCGCTGGATTATAGGCCGAAATGCATCGGGTTAGAAGTTAGTAGGTGGATAAAAATGACTACATCTTGGTTCCGTTTTGGGACCTATTTTCGAGGTTGTTAGGACCATGATGTGGAATGATAGAGAGATTAACCTTGGATAGTGTCGAAGCATGGTTTAAGAGAACGAAGGATGCATTTCCTCAAAGATTTAATACTAGACCTAAATGTGATGCACGTAAATTGGTAGAAGAACACATGTATCATAAACTATATGATATGTTATTTTACTTTTTGAGAAGAGTTTTATAAATGGCTTTCAGCATATCCATCTAGATCAAGATGGTATTATAGATCTCACGTGTGGACCCAAGAGGAATATCGAGGCTATAGGATGATGATCGACTTGGACACGTACTTTTGATCATTAGTGGAGGAGTGCTAATAATTTATACCCTAGAATACGCTATTTCTATGTATTCTTGTCAAGAGGTTGTTGATTTTTAGTTTCTAGGGGAACTAGAGGATCAATTTTGCATACTAACCCTTTAGCTATGAAAATACTTATCATTACACTAAGTTTGGAAGGATTCCATATGACCGTCTAATCCTTCGTGAGGGATGGGTGATGAAGATAGGGTGGATAAAGATGATGAATTTTGCAAGCTGAAAAGGATAGGGAAGAGAAACGACTCAAGTATAGTGAGGTTTGTAAGAGGGACTTGGGTAGAAAACATGAGGTTACGGGAGTTATGGATATTTAAAGAAAGATGTTGCAGGAAGGAATTGAGGTTCACACAAAGGACGTGGAGCATGAGTAGTTTGTGTTACCCCATCTTGGCAAGTGTAGGAGAGAGACCCCTTCAAATTCTGATGAGAGTTCATCGCTTGTAGAAATAAGAGTCATTGGAGTGCATCTAAATTCTCATGGTGACAAATCCCTAGTGATTAGTGTTCCAAATAAAGAGATAAGTGATGCTAACCTAGTTGGTATTAGTGGAAGTGATAGATTTGTGCCTAGGAGATATAATTTCTCATTTTGTACATCTATGGCTGCACAATCATTTCTGGTGTTTGGAGGAATTTTATCCGGAACAAAATTTGGGAAAAGTGCAAGTACACTAAACTTTGGTATTGCATCTAGGAGAGGCGTGGGACACACATTTGGTGGTGGTGAAATATCATGAACCATTGGCGTGTAGTTCAGTGTGATGTTAGGAATGTTAGGCGTGACCACTTTAGGCCCATTACCAGCTATAAGAGATGGATCTATAGAATTAATAGGATAAGGAGGAATAGAATTTGGTGGATCTAGTGGATCTGGTGGTGGAGAAAAAAAGGAGGGAATAAAGGTTATTTATTAGGAGGATAAGGGCCTCAACCACCTCCGAAGTATTTTTTGAAATTTCTTTGCATATACCAAATTACATAGGTGTTGAGCATGCTACAGAGCATGTACATAAGTGTGAGTTCTTATGGCACGCAAAGGGGATCACTCCCAGGAATGGAAGGCAAGTCAGTTTGCGATAACATTGTAGGTATGCATGCATAGTTGGTACCATAAATATGACCCCCATCAGATAGTGATAGATTACACCGCACTACAAAATGTATTCTTTTATGAATTTCATATCCCTAAGTTTGAACAGAAGAGCATAAGAGAAAAAAGGAAATCCAACAAGATATGCTAGAGAGTGTGTGCGAATACGATGCACATTTCAAAACTCTCTTATCAATACTATCTTATGATATTCATCCTTCTCAACATGCTCATTGGTTTTTTAGAGGGTTGATAACACCATTTAGGAGAGAAATTTTTCACAAGAATTTCATAGACCCATGCCAGGTCTCAAAGGATACCCTGCAGGATGAGGATGTTGGAAGCATATATACAAGTGTTATCCCTTTCCTTGAGGTAGAAGTTTCTGTAGTGGCCAAACAGCTAGAGAAGATATCTACTAACTTAGCACATGAGACTCGTAGTGACATGTGGTGTATGGATAATGAGGCAAAAGGGCATCTGGAAAATTGTCCCCATAGATCCGTATGCATCATGAAGGTGGATTGTGAAAATTTATAGAGAGATCATGATGTAAGTAGGTGCCCACTTGAGTAGTACACAATATGTAAGAATGTGTCTTTCTATTGCAAGATATGTAACTTTCCTACTCATGAAACAAAGGATTGTAGACTGATTGACCAGATACAAAATACCATTGATATTGGTGTGCGTTAGACCAGACTTGCAAGAAATTCTAAGGATGATGGTAGTCACTATGAATGGCACATAGATGGAGGGGCTTATGGAAGAGGATTCCGAGGAGGATTTTGTGGCCATGGTAACCATGGAGGAGGAAGAAGTGAGTTCCTGTGTGGAAACTATTACAACTATGGGTCTACTGAGAGCACTATAAGTGTGAATTCCCGATCTATTATAATGCTCTTCATGTGGAAAGAATCATAAGTATGAGGAGTTCCCATAACTATTTGAGCATATGATCAAGCAACACCAGAAATAAAAAGATGTCATAATGGTAAGCATGATGAAGTTTGACTCATAATGGATGATACGGGTGGTGAGCGAGTGGAACTATAACTGTATCTTGGTGACGATGCAAGTAGAGGATGCCAACATCGGGGAGATACCAAGGCAGAGACTCTCGGTTACAAGAGAAGAGGTGATACAGGGAAAGTATCTAAACCCTACTCATCGAAGGAGGTATATCAAGAGACCATGGATGTGATTTGAAGATTACGGTGGGAGATCCTAAGACTTGAAGGAGCATTCAAGGAAGTTAGAGTAATGGAAGAGTGCTAAGGCTCCACAGAAGGATCTGGACGAGGTTAGAGAAGTATGCAATATTTTTAGGAAAGGTAATATCATTCCCTTTTTACAAGAATGGTTAAAGTAGAAGCTACCACATGTCGATTAGAGCATGAGAGGCATGACCTACATGCTAACCTTCCTCCCCAGAACCTTGACTATGATAAGGAGATTACCATGAATGTTGTTGTAGATGGGTGGCATTTGAGAAATATTTTTATTGACATGGGTGCAGAAGTCAATGTGCTCACTCTAGATTCTTGTCATCAAATGAGAACACCCCCATTAAAGTCAACTTTGAATGTGTCATCTATGGCTAACAATATAAAGGAATTGCCCATTGGTGTCTGAATGATGTTTTTATCACTATCCAAGGAAAAAAATTCACTGGGGACTTAAAATTGTTACACTAGCTAAGGTGGATAACTTTCAAGCATTTCTTGGGTGCCCCTGGTGTTATAAGAACAATGTTGACCTACGGTTAATAAGGGGTATATAATATTTGAGAACAAGGAAGAATGGGTCATCATCCCCTTAACTTATGGGAAGTTAGTGCCTTATACTGAGCCCTTTGGAGAAGAAGTTATTGAGAGGATTCACCCTTAGAAGCAGTTATTCAATTTGAGGACACTCAATCTGTGAATGATACAACTATTGTGGCATGTGACAATTAGGCACATGGGCCTTATGAGTTAATTGGGTGACAATTAAGAGGCTATGTGAAAAGATTAAAAAAGGTGCGCCTAGTCAAGTACCTAGGAGGGAAGAAGTTACCGAGAAATGTGTTTTTACTACTTCATTTGGAACTCTTGTAGGGCATATTACATGTAATGAAGGTTTGTTGGTGGATCCAGCCAAAGTTTTTGTTATTGTGGGATTGGGGATCCTACCGGTCAGCGAAATCCATGGATTCCTTGGACATACAGGTATTACTAGAAATTAATTAAGGCATATTCCAAGATTGACACATCATTAGAGGATTTACTAAAACACAATATTTCCTTTAATTGGGGGGGTGCAGTACATGTCGTTTGACACCTTGAAGGAGAGGCTTCTCACTGTGCCCATATTACACTTTCCTTCATGGGATAAACCTTTCCATGTGCATGTTGATGCCTCACTGGGTAACCATTGGTGAAGTTATAACACAACCTAGTGAGGGGATTTTTGATAACCCCCTTTTCTTTACAAGTAGGAAGTTGACACCAGTAGAGCAGAACTATATTACTACTAAGCATGAAGTAATATCAATGATATACATCTTTGCATAAGTTTAGGAAGTATCTACTGTCAACACCCTTCATAGTTTACAAGGATCACATGGCATTGAAGTACTTTGTGAACAAGCCCATTTTACATGAGCTCATATGTCACAGGTCCTCTTGTTTCAATAATTTGAGTTTACAATTGTTGCGAAACTAGGAAAGAGTAACTTAGGACCTGATCATTTATTAAGTATTGACTCAGGAGAGGATGTGCAAAGTATTGAGGATAAAATTCCAAATGCACATTTTGTTTAGAATATGATGCACACCCTCTGAATTGGAATATATTGTTGTATTTCTCAAAATAGGTGTGGCACCATAGGGAATGAAAACTTTAGAGAGGAAATAGTTATCCATACGTGTTATGCTCTACATGATAATTGGTGGATGCTTATACAAGATAGTGCGTGATGAGGTTGTGTGGTAATATGTGTTATAACATGAGTACATTACAATCATCGAAGAAATACATGGTGGGATTGCAGGAGGATACTACATAGGAAATGCAACCATGCATAAGATCCTTCTAGTAGGTTTTTTGTGGGAAATGGATTACAAAGATTGTATTGAGTTTTCAAGGCTGTGACAATTTCCAACGCCTGGAAATCTAGGAAGAAGAGATGAGATGACCTTAAGACCGATAGCTAGCACATAAACATTTGATAAGTGTGTCATCAGATTTATAGGACTAATTTCACCTATCATGTGAAGGATTGGTTAACACTATATCATTACTTGTACGATTACTTGACAAGGTAAGAGGAGGCAACACCTACAAAGGATTACACAACAACAATGAAAGGTAGGTTCTTATGGTAAAATATAATCAAAAGATATGGATGTCCACTAAGCTTGACTAATGACAGGGGTAAGAATGTTTTTAATGAAAGAGTAAGGATATTATTGGAAGAATTCATGGTATCCCACAAAAGGACTACCCCATATCACCCAAATGAAACTACTGATGAGTTTAAAAAAAATCTAAGTCACACCTTAACCAAGGTCTGTAATGTGGGAAGGAAGGATTGGGATGGTAAATTTTCTTTTGTGTTATGGTCATACCAAACTACATATAAGAGACTAAATAAGGCCATACTTTTTTAATTGGTGTTTGACATGGAAGTGGTATTACCTATTGAATTCATATTACCATCACTATTTATAGCACATGCAGGAGGATTAGCTGATGAAAAAGCTCTTGAGGAAAGGATTTATAAGTTAATAAAGTTAGATGAAAGGAGGGATATTGCTCGTTTGAGTCAGAAGAAAGAAAAGGCCAGGCATAAGGCATGGCATGATAGACACATAAAAAACAAACAATTTGAGTTTGGGCAGATGGTTTTGTATATGATTCCAAGTTTCGCACCATCTGGGAAGTTCAAAGTCCATTGGATGGGCCCATATATTGTATCTTATTTACTTGACTTGGGAACCTTCCGGTTAGAGTGCTTTGGATGGAAAATTGTTACAAGGCCATTGTTATCTTTCAAAAGTGCACCTTGTAGAGAGATGGATGTAGGGGTTCTAAGCTTGCAAAATTGATCTCTCTCTTTCATAGATATAATGGAAACACCTCAGGTCTATGGGTATACCTATTTTGAGGTGAGTCTGGTATCAAGGTTGGTTCCTTATTAATGTATCCTAAACTAATTTCTTGGGGTTTGAGGGTAAAAGATGATTGTAAAGTAGTTCAAAAGCTGGGGTGATATACCCAACTTGTATGAGGTATTTGACTAAGCATATGCACAATTGATATGAATGTGAATTCGGATGCACAAGCCAACAATTTTTTAATAATATTTATAAGGTGTGCACTATATCATTACTTGTACCTATTATTTGACAAGGTAATTGAAGGAAACACCTACAAAGGATTACACAAAAACAATGAGAGCTAGGTTCTTATGGTAAAATATAATCAACAGATATGGATGTCCACTAAGCTTGACTAATGACATGGGTAAGAATTTTTTTCATGAAAGCAAGTAAGGATTTTGTTAGAAGAATTCATTGTCGCCCACAACAAGAATACCCCATATTACCCATAGGAAAATGAAACTCTTGAGGCATTTAACAAAATTCTAAGTCACACCTTAACCAATATCCGTAATGTGGGAAGGAAGGATTGGGATGATAAAGTTTTTGTTGTGTTATGGTCATACGGAACTACATATAAGAGACTGAACAACGCCATAATTTTTCAATTGGTATTTGGTGCGAAGTGGTATTACCTATTGAATTCATATTACCATCACTTGTGTATAGTGCATGTAGAAGGACTAGCTGATGAAAGCATATTTGAGGTAAGGATTTATAATTTAATATAGTTAGATAAAAGGTGGGCTATTGCTCATTAGAGTCAGAAGACAAAAAGGCAAGGCATAAGGCATGACATCATAGACACATAAAAATAAACAATTTGAGTTTGCGAATATGGTTTTGGTATATGATTCCATGTTTTGCGCCATCCTGGGAAGTTAAAAGTTCATTGGATGGGCCCATATATTGTATCTTATATACTTGACTCGAGAACCTTTAAGTTACAAGGCCTTTTTATCTCTCGAAAGTGAACCCTGTAGAGAGATGGATGCAGTGTTATAAGATTTAAAAATTGATCTCTCTCTTTCGTACATTTCATGGAAACACCTAAAGTCTATGGGTATACCTATTTTGAGGTCAGTCTCAAGTATCAAGGTGGGTTTGTTATTGATGTATCCTAAACTAATTTCGGGGGATTTGAGGGTAAAAGATGACTATTAATTGGTTCAAAAGCTGGGGTGATACACAAAATTTTTATGATTTCTTTGATTGAGCACATGCACAATTGATATGAGAATGAATTCTGGATGCAGAAGGCAACAATTTTCTGTAGAATATTTAAGGTAAACACTTTGATGTATTGAGGGAAAGTATCACAACAATATTGTTAAGTTACACATGTACATTACTATCATGTAGAAATTATTGAATTTGCAATAGGGTAAGATGATTAATCAAGGAATTAAACATTCAAAAATATTAATAGAACATACACAAGAGTGTAACTAATTAGAAAGGTAAAAATACTTCTCATTCGGAGGAAAACTAGTAGAATTTTCTTCAAAGCACTCCTATGTATAAAAATTCCTCCCTGTGCTTTGCCAATGAACACAATAAATAGCAAAAATTATTCCCCACCCTTCCTAAAAATAGGCTAAAATTATACTATCCCATGCATCCTATTTTTTTCCTTTATTTATTACTAAATAAAGGAATAAAATAACGCAAGCTAATACAAGAAGGCATTAATAGCCTTTTATTACAAAATATCATTCAATCAAACTATAGTTGACTGTTCCTTTTGTAAGAAAAAGCATGGGTGAATAATTTTCTAATAATAATCTTGGTTGATGAGCAAGTATCCTTCTTTATGCATGCAAATTTATCTTCTTGTGTTGATGTGACATTTGAAATTGTAATCTAATTAGCTCCTTGGATGCACATGCAAAAGTTGATCTCGTATGTGAGTAAAGATAATCCATTATTTACAATACTTTGAAAAAATAATTGACCAAGTATCCATATTGATGGGGACCACCTCTAA
The DNA here is from genome assembly GCA_018340775.1 of Taxus wallichiana var. yunnanensis. Lineage (NCBI taxonomy): Eukaryota > Viridiplantae > Streptophyta > Pinopsida > Cupressales > Taxaceae > Taxus > Taxus wallichiana. The sequence goes on along the minus strand of CM031240.1, from coordinate 718,767,392 downwards.
TGTGTGCACACTTTTGAGGGTACAAGGTTCCCTTTGCAAAATATTGAATTCAATATTTGCAAATGTTAAGGTAAATATCCTTTGGTTATACTCCACCACTTATCATAGGTTAATCATAACTTGGACATCTTATTTGGATTCTCCCCTACATTAAACATATCACATGCTATGATCTAAGTCTTGATGAATATTCGGTACTTTTGAAGATGAGGTCATAGGACCCTTTACATAACACATGGCATACTATAATGCTCGACCACCTTTTTATTATCATTTCCTTGCAATACTTTTGGAATTATTTTTTTGTTGGATACGTTTTAGAATTTTGAAATTCAATATGCAATGATTTTTTAATGATATCCCCTTTTATCGGTGACTCACCCCTTCACATTTGTCGGTGGCATTATTAATTAACCCCTAATTAAATGAAGAGTAACGCAGGTGTTTGTGTTGGAATTGATGACTGATTCCTGACCACTAATCTTTGTCATTGATGATCTCTGCTTTGTTGATTTGTATACCCTCGAGTTATGGTTTCAACCTAGCATTTAATGTGAATGGTGTTATTGTAACCATGGTGGTTTTCTTTGAAAGTTTGTACATTTCTTAAGGTCGTTGAATGGTGTCCTTTTTAATCTGAGCTCTTAAGTTTTGACCCTTGGTTAGGGTTTTCTAATCTTGCATTGAATGTGGCACTAGCATCGTAACCATGGTGGTTTTCTTTGAAAGTTGGTATTGATCCTTGATCATTGATTTGGTACTAAAATTATATAGGTTATCGATCCTTTATCGTGGTTGAGTTCCACTAACTCACATCTCAAGCTTGTGTGGTAAAGGTCACTCAACCTTAATGATCACTTCATTTTGAACCCTGGAACATTTTCTACTCGATGCCATTATTGATGTTTCTGAAGCTTGATTCAATTCATTTTTGTTCTTTTGAGCCTTCGTGCATCTGTATATTTTGTCTCTGATATCATTTTCAAGTTTTCTGAGTTGGATTTGGTTGATTTTCACTTTGTTATTATTTTCTTCAAGCTCAGTTTTGGGACTGTGAATATATATAATTTAAGGATTTTTCTCCTTTTTGAGACCTGAAAGATGAAGCTGCCATTATTGAGGATCTTCAAGCCTTCTGCTATCTAAATCTTCATTTTTTTGCTCTGTTAGATCTCTTGAGTAAGCTCTTTAGGATATTTTTCCATTGTTGTAGACTTTGACCTCAAAATTGCGTTATTTATTAGAGATTTTGTGAGCTTTGTATTGAATTTGATCTTGAGCTTGGATGAAATATTTCTGTAAAGTTAGAGCTCTGTTTTCTCGAGTTAGTATGCTTTGGACTTAGGAAATTGTATAAATTTAATGGAGATCATTCTTTCTGAAGGTGAGCCTTGATTATTTGGCAAAAACTTATTTTCCTTGGTTGATTCAGCTTCAATACCACTAACACAATTTTTTTTGTGTTTCTTGTGATCTCTAACATGACCTTGATCTCTGAGCTTAAGCTTTTGGGTGTCTTCATTCTTAAGGATTTTTAGGGTTTCAAGATTTCAATGAACTGGAACTAGTAAGTCACCCCACCTTTGAGTTTCTCTCCAATACTTAAAATGTGAAAATATTTCCTTGCAGCTCGTATTTGGGGATTTTCTTGATTGTTATGTTTTGAATATAAAATGGATACTCTCATTTTACTCAAAACTTTCCAGATCTGAATGTTTGTTGATGTGGGTATTCAAACTTGTTCATTTATTTTGATTCTATAATCTACTTTGAATATTTTAATTGCTTCTTCAACTCATTTCTTTCCTTGATGCTACAAATTTTGCATCTATTTCGTGCTTCAAAAATAACTGAAACCTTGTATCATGATTATGCAGAACTATTTTCTTTGATGTTCATACTTCTAGGTTTGTTATCAATTCAAATCTTCTCATATCTTCTCTTGTTTTGATTCTTTCAATATTTGGCCTAAGACTCTAGTTGTTAAACAATAGAGGTTTGAAAAAAAAACATGCTATTTTGAAAGTTCAGTTGTATTTGAAGCTCTGTCTATCATTCCCTAAAATGGTGTCTCGACTTTATACTTTTTGTTCTATAAAACTGTGAATCTTGCATTTAATTTGAGATCTTAATCTATACTTTAGCATGTTGTACACTTGATACTTGCTTCATTTCAATAATTGTACTTTAGGATGGCTACACTTTGTAAGATTACCTCGAAATTTCATTTTTCTTGAGATATTAATTTATAATGAGTGCTCCAAAGTCCTTCACCTTGATAACTGAAAGTGTAGTTCCCATTGGATGACTGAAACTATTTCAATTTTGGTATATGGTAAACTTTCATCCTGTTGTGAGATACTTTTGAGCATTGTGAGGGAGGCCTGAAAGAAAAATTATTACAATTGTTTGTTCAACATGATCCTTCTCATAGTTCTGAGCTTGAATACTTGATCCCTCACTATTTTTCCTTTATGAAACTCTTTATTGGACATCAATATTAATTTTCAGTTGTGAATAACTTTGAAAATTTGATTATGAAAACTGAAAACTATAGAAGTTAATCATTTACTTCTTATTTGAGAACTTGGGAAGGACATGTTGTTTTCTGGAATTTTTTGTTCACAAGTCTGCATCTTTGAACATTGAATTTTTTTGTGATGTTATAGTCCCATTGCTTTTTACTTAAATACGCATTTCATCTTTATTACATCTTTACTATGCATGCTGTAAAATATTAAATGTCAATTTTACATGGCGAAGCCCTGTCAAAAATTTTCAGATTTCCTTCTTTTATTATGTTTCAGCTGTAATAAATGTACTTTTGTGATTCAAATTACATAATGTATCACTTATTTCTTTTAAGATGGTAAATGTATCCTTCATCTATTAAATCATGGCTTGTTGTTGAAAGATGAAATCGATAACTATTATCTTGATCATGTCATGCATTTTCTACTTTCTGCATTACTATTTGATTTACATACAACTTTTAAGGCATGTATTAATTTAAAACAACATGATGGAAAGATGTAAAATTTCCATTTTACATGGAAAAACCATGTCAACATTTTATCATATCTCTCTCTCTTTATTTTGATTCGGATGTAAAATTATCTTCCCATTTAACTTTATCCTTTATATTCTGATTCTTCTTCTTCACCTATTTGAAAATTTGAAACATGTACTGTTATCTTTGAGTGGAAGTAATCATGCAAGTCTATTTTTGATTTGCACTGTAACTCCTTTTATTTCTAGAATAGCTACTGAACTTCTAGTTACATTCTTCCTTCATAAAATTATGTACTTGTGATTAATTCCAACTTGATTTAACATTAGATGGAAGTCATTGAACTCTACAATATTTATCTGATCTTGAGGACTATAATACATGATTTTATTTTCTTCTTTACTGCAACTTGTACCTACACACTTAAGAAAATAGTTAGAAAATATTTAGGCTTTTTGGCCTCTCTTATGTTCCATAGTTTTTCTTTTCTTCTCTCTCCTTATTTTTGAGTGAATAAATCATGTATGCTATTACAGAAAAGTAATTTTATCAGTTGTGCATTTGATCCTCATGTAATTTATACCTCCTATTGTTAAGAGATCCATCTACATGAATTTGGATAGTATAGGAATATGGATTAACCTTGAGCTCATAAAATTAACATTTTCCCTTTTCTGTTTTCGGTGTAGAGTGCCTTAAGTAGGGAAGATGAGGATGGAAAAACCATGGAGCTTCAGATGCATCAACTAAAACAAAAGAAACCCCTAAGGAAATTATGGGTTTATTCATACTCCTTTTTTTTTTCATGCATATGTACCTCTTAATTCAGTAGCTATAATTTACTCTTCATTACATCCCACTTGTGTGGGAACATTTGAAATTCTTTATGAATAAAAAATTGAATTCAAAAATTGAGTTGTGTATTTATTTTTTCATTTCAGCTTTCTAAATGGATTGTATGATGAATTAAACAAATCAATAATATAATTGAATGTCTTAATCATGAAGGAAAGAACCTTAAAGATACCTGTAACATTTACCAATGAACTATGATTTCTATAATCTGCAATTATGATCGCTATTCTAAAACTTAACACTTCATTTATTCTGAAATTCAATGTCTTCATCAAAAGAAAAATATATACTTTGGGGATTTGTGTTCTTTTCCTAGAGATAGTCATGAAATTATAGACTATGGGATCTATTACATTTTGTAATAGCACACATAGCTGTAAATTTCATGTAATCATTAATTAATTAAATAGAAACAATATTGAACTAAAAGAAACTCCCCTATCTTAGGTTCACTTCACCAATACCATCTATCGTAATGAATTTTTGAGTAGCCAATTTTTTATAAGTGTAAAAATTTCAACATTTCTAGTGATCTGTGGGGAAAGCTACGCTTGCTTATAAACCAGTGCCTTGCTCTTGTCCATTGGGCATGGATTCTAAAGCATGTAACTAAAATATGCCTTTCTGAAGTTCCAACCCTTCCAAAATGAACTAAAACTTGAAAGGATCTAGTAAACCAAATCACGTGCATGAATGCACTTTATGGAATTGAAATGCATTACAATGTGCAAGAATTGAACTTATTAAAAGGAAATCCTACTCTAAACAGACACTGCAGGATTTTAAATAAAAGTGCTTGAGAAAATACCATTCATAGGAATGGGAAGTTCCTCTCCATTTAGCCTCGAGAGATGAAAAGCATTGTGTTGTTTGTAAGATAAACTCATGTAAGGACCACTCTAGATTATATCAAACTTCATGTGTTTTCCTATCTTTGCACGATCAACATCCCATTTCAACACAATATCTCCTTCATTGAAGATTATGAACTTATCCTTCTTATCAAAAGTTTTATTCATCTATTTCTGATTCTTTTCCATGTTCACATCAGCTTGATCTCTTAGCTCTGTTAATTCCATTAATACTGTATAACAAACCTATAATGGTTCATTCTCAAGTAGCTCCATGCAATGTAACAAATCTAATGTAGGTAACTCAACTGAAATAAGCATTCTTGCTTCTTTTCCATAAACAAGCTTGTATGGTTAATTGCCAACTGATCTATTAGGACTCACTATGACATCCCAAAGTGTTCAATTCAACATTAGATGTCAAGCTCTCTCTAGTTATCTTTGATTGTTCTTCATATGATCCTTAAAATATTCTTGTTAGCACTTTAAGTTAACACATTACCTTGTGGGTAATAATTATATGCTGAAATTAAATAAATTTCGTGGTTGACATACCAATATATTACCTTTGCACCATGAAATACTAAATCATTATTTAAAATGATAGTTTTTCGAACACCAAATCTGTAAACTATACCTTCATAAAAGGATAGTATTGAAATTTCATTAGAATCTTTCAAGGATATCGCTTTAGTCCAGCGTTTAAAGTACTTTTTGTAGTAGTCAAAATATACTTGTGTCCTTGTGAAGAAGGTGTGTTTATTATGCCTATAAATTCAAGACCCCACTACATAAAAAGTTGATCAACTAAAATATGTTGTAAGGGAACGAAGCTAAACGTTCTTTTCCAACAAAAAAGCACATTTCTTACACTTTATGATCCATTTAAAACAATATTTGAATATGTTGAGCCAATAGTAACTAGCTTTCATAATTTTTAAGGCTATGGTACGTGCTGAAAAATGACCTCCTGTAGGTCCTTCATGGAATTCAGATAATAATTACTAAATTCTATCATAATCAACACATCGTAGCAAGATTTTGTTTATATCTTTTTGAATAACACACCATCAATAAAAACATAAGGTACAACTTGTAACTTGAAATATCTTTGTTTATTCTTGTCCATACCTTCCAGATAAATGTCATGTTGTAGATAGTTAACTAAATCAGTCATCCATCTTGATTCATGAACTTCTTGAACAAGTTTAGGTTGCTGATTTTCTGGTTGCACCATGACATCTGATTGTTGATACGTAACTTCAGCATGTTGTTTTGGATCTTCTAATTCTGTAGCCTACTATTTTTCCATATTAGTGATTAGATGTTCACATAAAAATTTACCTTCGATCTGACTTCGCAACATGGATATCAACATCATATTCCATAACTTTCGTTATTCAGCCTTCTCTTTTCTCATTCAAATCTGTATTTAAGAAGAAAGCTTTTACACTTGGATGAGAAACAAGAACATGATTTTTTTTTGTTTGAAAGCATGTAATTAAAATTATTTATTCCTCTCGACTACTTAAAGTACTTGTTTTTAGTAAATGTGTACCTTGTTTTGTAATCATGCAAACTTTGTCTAAAGAAAGCAATTGGTTGTTAAATATTTTCATCATTAACATGAGTTAATATGGTTGAGATTGTTTCAGCTCCTGTAATTGCATACATTGTAAAATATTTATCAAAATTTGTATTTACAAGAGTAGGATCTTGATAGATGGCTGTTTTAATTGCTTCAACCCCTTCTCTCCCTTCATTGGTCCAAGAAAAATTCTTCTCGTTTTTTAACATAGTTGTCAATGGTTTAACCAATGCTGCAAAATCTAGAAAAATCTTCTAACAAAGTTGATTTTTCCAAGAAAACTTTGTAATTCCTTCTTGTGATGAGGCAATGATAGCTGTGATATAGCTTCAATTCTGAAAGGGTCAATTGCTAAACCTTGTTTAGAAACAATATGAAAAACCAATTTACCTTGATGTACTAAAAATATAGACTATTTGGGATTCAAAGATGTTCCAAATCTGTCTTGTAAGCAGAGAAAAGTCTGCCTTAGATGTATTTGATGTTCATCTATTTTTTTTGAAAATATAGTAATATCATCTAAATAAACTAGTATGCATTTATTCAACAAGCTATGAAAATCCATATCCATTGCATGTTGAAACATTACACCATCATTTGAAAAGACAAAAGGCATTATTTTGTAAGCATAAGTAACCCACTTGGTGGTAAAAGTTGTTTTGTACCTATCATATTCTCGGACTAGGATCTGATTGTATCCACTATAACCATTTATAAGAGATAGTATATCTGAACCAGAAACTATTCTTAAAATATTATCTATATTAGGCAATGGGTAATGATCTTTTAATGAAGCTTTATTAAGATCTCTGAAATCTACACATAATCTGATTTCTCCATTATTTTTCTAAACACACGAACAAGATGGGCTACCCAATTGAATGCTTAACTTTAAAGATAGTACCTGATTCGATCAACTTAGATAAGTCTTCCTCATTAGAGGCTCTATTTTGGTATTTACATGCCTTTATTTTTGCCTAACTAGCTTGGAATTTGGCTAAAATACTATGCTAAAATGGGATCAAATCCTTTTAGGTCTTGGTATTTCCATGGGAAAACATCTTTAAATTCATTACAAAGATTAATAAAGGAATGTTTTTCAGCTAGAGAGCATACCTTTCTAAGAAACAAATTTTTTCCTTCATCAACTGAGATCTCTTCATAGTTATCAGCGTGTGTTGACATCTTAGTTTTTTCTTTCCTTAAATTATCATTAGTGCTAAATATGTATTATAATGTGATAGATCCTTGAGGTAGTTTATTCATATTTAATTTAACAATTTGGTCACCATATAAGTGTTGTAATTTATCTTGATTTATTACAGAAAAATTAGCTTCTTGCTGCAAAAACCTAGAAATTTGTTCATCATTTTAAAAACCTACCAATTCACAATTAGATTTAAATGAGGCCGAATCTTGTTGTTTTTAATCTGTTCCAAACACTTCAAAACTTGTACAAATTCTTCGCAAGTCTACCAACATGCTTATTTTCTATTTTAGGAATGGACTAGATATTAATAGTGTCAAAATCTTCCATTAATTTTGAATTTTTTTTCTATAATACTTCATTAATGGATTCTTACAAACATTTAAATTTATTACTTGATTGATAACCAACTCGAGAATAACCAAAAATTTGTAGCATGCTAATACTTCTCTTTCTAGCCCAAAGTAAGCCATGAATTAACGCTTCGTATTCAGTTACATTACAAGTGCATGAAAATCTGAGACTCAGAGCTAAGAAATACCTTTCATTTGTTGTGGAAGTGAGAATAAAACCTGCTCCTCATCCTTTTTTGTTCTTATATCCATCGAAATGAAGCTTCCAAATCCCTTCGATGTATTTTTGTTTTGGACAAAGAAGGGAATTGTGTGTGTTTTCCCTCATGCAGACAATACACACTAAAGAAATGTTATTGAACTTCTTTAAAATGATCATGAGCATGTTCTTCATGTGTATTTTCATCTATAAATAGGTTAGAAACACCATCTAGTGCTGAAACATGATCTGTATTATCGAAACTAGACTGGTCTAAGACTGTATAATTAGCTAATGCATTAGAAGTGGGAGGCTCAATGTGAAATCTAGCCAATGGTTCAGAATTGATAGTAACTTTGGTTCCATAACGTGTAGTTAAAAACAAGGACCAATATTAAGAGATATAACCTCCTATTTTTCATGTGAAATCTCTAGATAGACATATAGTAAAGTAAGGAGGTAAATCCACAACAATAATATCTTGCAAAATGGAAACATTTGGGCAAGCATGTAATGTTACCTCTAGATTTTGATGACACCAAATGTATTCATTGCAGTCCCATCAAGTTGTAGTACATTCTTCTCTGTAGGTTCATAATGCAAACCCAAATTTTCTACAATTACTTTCGGCATAAATGTGCTACTTGCACCGCTATCAATCATACAATTATGAATACGATGTTCTCCAATAATAAGTGAAAAATAAAATGGTGGTGGTTTCTTGATGTCTTGAGAATTTAAAACCTTTTTAACCATCCATTTAAATTATTTAATGCAGTCTTGTTCCATTGTTCCAAGTACCATATCTATTTTTGAACTTCCTTTTCTATTATTTTTGAAAAAATGTGCAACTTAGCAAATTTATGAGAAATTAATCTTGTTTTCCTGGAATAATTAGAGTGTCCCATATTGAGATGTTAACATTACACTTTTTCATTACATCAACAATGTGAAAAGAAGCAATAGTTTTAGAAACAGACTCCACTATTTTAGCATAGGCTTTAGCGAAAACTAATTCTGCTTTACTTTGCTTTTGAGATCTGAGGTATAAATAATCTTCTTGGATCAAGCTACAACTGTATTTTTACTGATCTTTACAAGCTAAAAAATTACTTTTTTTTGTGGAACGGTAGAACTATTAGCTAGTTTTTGGCCTTTAGTTGATTTTTATCGATTACAAGTGGGCAAAACCGGCCTATTTTGTTGTTTTTGAATTTCTACAAATTTTTATTGAGCCCTATTATTAACTCCAATGAAATTATCCTCACTAAAAACTAAGTTCTATTCAGGTGTTTTATGAACATGAGTTTCTTGCATCCCACCCTCCATTTGGCACATGAACAATATCTCAAGTTGAGGTTATACAACAAGAATTATGTTCAGAAAAGCATTTGGTAAATTGAAAGTAGAATGAGGCTGATTACAAGGTTGACACCACTTTTGTGTAGTGATATTAACGGTACCAAAGCATTAGATGAACTAGGATTCTTTGGGTAAAAATGCATTTGCTGATAAGGATGCCTATAATTTTGCTTATGCTGGTAAGGCTACCTATTTTGTTGGTTTTGCTGATAAGGGGCTTGATAAGTTCTGTTAGGTAATACAAGTCTATTCTCAGTTGAAGTTAGCTTGTTCACCATAGTCTGCAAATCTTTAAACACGTCATCGATGGGGATGCAATAGCAAGTTATATAATGGTGATAGGTTATGCAATAGGTGTTTAATCTGCCAAAAAGGGCATTGAAGCCCTTGGTGCTAATTTTCTAGCTTGAATAAGGCTATTTTATGATTTTATAGTATCATAAGCATCTGGAAGAGTTTCACCCCTCATAGAATAAATCATAGTTGAAATATCACTATTTAATGCTCTAAGATAATAAAGGAAAGCATGGTCAGCTTGAGGCTTAACACATGTTGGGATTCTTTCCCAAGTTCTGGAAAAATGAATGTTGAAACTAGACATAAATTTATGAGGAGCTCTTCTAATGGTAGACATTTGTTCTATGAGGGCTAAATGATTTGAATTATCTTGAAATTATTTTAGAAATTTACCACCTAAATCATCCCAAGTCCTTATGCTTCCAATCTCTAGATTTATATACCATTGGAAGGCTTGTCCTTTAAAGGATGCAGCTAAAAGTATTAAAGCAAAATCTTCGTGAGTAAATATTATAGACTACACATAAGGTTGCAACATCTTTGATGTGCTCTTTAGGTGTAACCTTATTTTCACCCGTGAATGAAGGCAATGTTTTCATGGTAGCATTAGGGATATCATGATAAACTAGAATTATTAATTGGATCCCTTTAGTAAAGGTCACAAAAATCCTAGGTGGTTGAAGAGCCATTGGAAAAAATAGGATCTGAATAGAGAAATTGATACATGGTGAAAGAATACTAGGAGGGTTGTCAAAACCAGCCCTATTATAAGGTAAAGTATACTAACTCTTCTCCTTCTTGTAGAATTCAAAGGTAAAGAAATAAAATTAGATGGAATTCCTCTTACCAATGATCTTGTAGTCACTTTAGTCATGGAACATGCTGCAAAAACTGGTCTAAAATCAGCCCAATGGAGTTGACAAATAAATATTTGAATCTTTATAATAAATTGTTGCAACTTGTTAATCCAAAAGGAACTTTTGGTTGATGTACATATCCTGTAAATTATTGTAATTTTATCACATATCTGATTCATTATCCCACCAGGGGTGTAAAAAATTGTTCTCTTAAAAGTGCACCCTGTAGAGAGATGAACGCAGAAGTTCTAAGCTTGAAAAATTGATCTTTCTCATTCGTAGATACAATGGAAACACCTCAGGTCTGTGTGTATACCTATTTTGAGTGAGTCTCCGAGATCAAGGTCGGTTTCTTATTAATGTATCCTCAACTAATTTTCTGGGGTTTGAGGGTAAAATATGATTGTAAATTGGTTAAAAACTTTGGTGATACACCAAACTTGTATGAGGTATTTGGTGAGCACATGCACAATTGATATGAGGATGAATTTTGGATGTACAAGCCAAAAATTTTCTACAGAATTTTAATACAAATACTTTGATGTATTGAGGGAAATTATCACATAATATCTGCTAAGCTACAAATGCACATTAATATCATGCACAAATTAGTGAATTTACAATAGGGTAAGATGATTAATCATGGAATTAAACATTAAGAAAGATTAATAGAACATACCCAAGAATGCAAATAATTGGAAAGGTAGAAAATACTTCTCATTTAGAGGGAAAAACCTGTAGAATCTACTTCAGACTCATGTTTCTCAAAATTCCTCCTCTGTTCTTTTCCAATGCACGCAATATATAGAAAAAAATATTCCCCACCCTTCCTAAAAATAGGCTAAAATCGTACTCACCCATCCATCCTATTTTTATCCTTTATTTATTAATAAATAAAGGAATAAAATAAAGAAAGCTAATACAAGAAGGCATTAATAGCCTTTGATTAAAAAATACCATTGATTCAAACTGTAGTTGACTATTTTATTTTTAAGAAAAAAACATGGGTGAATAATTCGGTAATAATAATCTTTCTTTATGATAAAGTCTCCTTCTTTGTGCATGAAAATTTGTCTTCTTGTGTTGATGTGACATCTAAAATTTTGATCCACTTGCCTCCTTGGATGCACATACAAAAGGTTATCTTTATGTGTAAGTAAAGATAATCCATTATTTATAATACTTTCCAAAAATAATTGACCCAAGTATGCATCTTGATGGGGACCACCTCTTATGTGTGCACACATTGGAGGGTATGAGGTTCCCTTTTACAAAATACTGAAGTCTATCTTTGCAATTGTTAAGTTAAATATCCTTTGGTTATACTCCACCACTTATTATAGGTTAATCATAACCTAGCCATATTATTTGGCTTCTCCCCACATTGGAAATAACACATGCTATGATCTAAGTGTTGATGAATATTCGAAACTTTTTAAGATGAGGTCACAGAACCCTTTTCATAACACATGGCATACTATAATGCTCACCACCTTTTTATTATAATTTCCTTGTAATACTTGTCGACTTTTGTTTTTTTTGGAATAAGGTTTAGACTTTTTTTACAGTCAATATGAAATGATTTTTTAAATGATATAAGCTGGCCCCTTTTCATGGTGACTCACCCCTTCACATTTTTCGATGGAATTATTAGGTGACCCCCGATTAAATGAAGAGTAAATCACAGTGTCCTGTGTTGGAATTGATCACGATTTATGACCGTTGATCTCTTTCCTCGATGATCTCACACCATTTGTGCTATTGTAACCATGGTGGTTTGCTTTGAAAGTTGGTACCTTGATTTAGGTCATTGATTGGTGTCCTATTTAATCAGTAGCTGTTGATTTTTGACCCTCAGTTAGGGTTTTCTTATCTTGCATTGAATGTGGCACTTACATGATAACCATGGTTGTTTGTTTTGAAAATTGGTATTAATCATTGATCATTGATTTCTTACTAAACCGATATAAATCATTGATCCTTTCATTGTGGTTAAGTTCCACTAACTCACCTCCCGAGCTCTTGTGGTAAAGGTCACTCGAACTTAATGATCACTTCATTTCAATTTTTGTGTTCTGTGGGTGAAGCCTTGGAAAATTTTCTACTCAATGCCATTATTGATGTTTCGATGCTCGATTTAGTTCATTTTTGGTCTTCTGAGCCTTGGTGTAGCTGTATATTTTTCTCTTGATATCCTTTTTGAATTTTCTAACCTGGGATTTTGTTGATTTTCATTTCTATTATCATCTTGGATCTTAGTTTTTAGGATTGTGAATACGCATAATTTAAGGATTTTTCTCCTTTCCAATTCCTGAAAGATGAAGTTGCCATTGTTGAGCATCTTTGAGCCCTCTACTATCTGAATATTCATTATCTTTTTATCTATTAGATATTTCTAAGAAATATCTTTAGGATGTTCCACCATTGTTCTAGACTTTGAGATCGAAACTATGTTATTTCTTGGAGATTTTGTGAGCTCTCATTGAATTCGATATTGTGCTTGAATGAAATATTTCTGTAAAGTTTGAGCTCTATTTTTTTGAGTTACTGTACTATGGAGTTAAGAAATTGTGTAACTTTAATGGAGGTCATCCTTTCCTAAAGATGAGCCTCTAATTATTTTCTTAAAAATTATTTTCCTCGGTCAATTCAGCTTCAATAACAATAACATCATAAAACTTTGTTTTTATTGTAATCTCTGGAATGACCTTCATCTTTCAGCTTAAGCTTCTAGGTGTCGTCATTCTTAAGGATTTTTAGGGTTTCAAACTTTCAAAAAACTGGAACTGGTAAGTTGCCACACCTTCGAGTTTCTCTCCGATTCATAAAATGTGAAAATATTTCCGCAACATGTATTCTGGGTTTTTCCGATGGTTAAGTTCTTAATGTAAAATGGATACTCCCATTTTCCTCAAAACTCACCAAATCTTAATGTTTGTGTATATGGGTATTCGAACTTGTTCATTTATTTTGATTCTGTAATCTACTTTGAATATTTTAATGGCTTCTGGAACTCATTTCTTTCCTTGAGTCTATAAATTTTGTATCTATTTCATGCTTTGAAAATCACTGAAACCTTGTTTCATCATTGTGTAGAGAACTTTTTTTTTCTTTTGATGTTTATACTTATCGGTTTGTTATCAATTGAAACATTTTGATGTCTTCTCTTGTTCTCATTATTTCATTTTGGACTTGAGACTCTAGTTGTTAAAAAATAAATGTTTGAAAAAGCAAATGTTATTTTGAAAGTTCATTATATTCGAAGCTTTGTCTATCATTCCCTAAAATGGTTGCTCAATTTTATACTTTTCTATTTTGTAAAACTATGAGTCTTTCATTTAATTTGAGCTCTAAAGCTATAATTTAGCATGTTGTACACTTGATACTTGCTTCATTTGAAAAATTGTACATTAGGATGGATGCACTTTGTAAGATTACCTCGAACTTTTGTTTTTCTTCAGCTGTTAAGCTCTCATGAGTGCTCCAAATTCCTTCACCTTGATGACTGAAAGTGTAGTTCCCATTAGATGATTGAGACTTTTAAATTTTGGTATATGGTAAAATTTCATGCTGTTCTGAGATACTTTGGACCATTGTAAGGGAGGCCTGAAAGCAAAATTGTTAAAATTCTTTGTTCAACATGATCCTTCTAATAGTTTTGAGCTTGACTACTTGATCCATCACTGTTTGGTCTTTCTGCAACTCTGTATTGGACATCATTCTTCATTTTAAGTTGTGAATAAATTTAAATATTTGATTCTGAAAACTAAAAACTATAGAAGTTAATCATTTACTTCTTATTTAAGAACTTGGACATGACATGTTATTTTATGGAATTTTCTGTTCATAATTCCTGCATGCTAAACATTGAAGTTTTGTTGAGATGTTGTAGTCCCATTTATTTTCTACTTAAATATTACATTTCATCTTTATTACAACTTTAGTATGCATGTTGGAAAATATAAAATGTCAATTTTACATGGCGAAGCCCTGTCAAAATTTTCTCATATTTCCTTCTTTTATTTTTTTTCAGCTGTAATAAATGTACTTTCCTAATTCAAATTACAGAATGTATCACTTCTTTATTTTAAGCTCGTAAATGTATCCTTCATCTATTAAATCATGGCTTGTTGTTGGAAGACGAAATATGATAACTGTTATCTTGATCATGCCATATATTTTCTTCTTTCTGCATTACTATTTGATTTACATACATCTTTTAAGGCATGTATTAGTTTAAAACAACATGATGAAAAGATGTAAAATGTCCATTTTACATGGCGAAGCCCTATCAAGAATTTGTCGATTTATTATTTTTTAATTCTAATTCAGTTGTAATCTTATCTTCCCAATTAACTTCACCTTTATATTTTGATTCTTCTTCTTCACCTATTTGAAAATTTTTAACATGTATTGTTATATTTGAGAGGAAGTAAGAATGCAAGTGAATTTTCTTACATGCACTGCAACTCTTTCTATTTCTAAAATATCTATTAAACTTTGAGTTACATTCTTCCTTCATAACATTATGTACTTGTGATTAATTCCAACTTGATATACCATATGATGGAAGTCATTGAACTCTATAATCTTTATCTCGACAGTGAGGACTATAATACATGATCTTATTTTCTTCTTTACTACAACTTTGTACTTGCACACATAATAAAATAGTTAGAAAACATTTAGGCTTTTTGGCCTCTCTTATGGTCCATAGTTTTTCTTTTCTTCTCTCTCTCCTTATTTCTGAGTGAATAAATCATGTATACTATTATAGTAGAGTAGTTTTATCAGTTGTGCCTTTGATCCTCATTTACTTTATACCTCTTTTTGTTAAGAGATTTATCTGCACAAATTTGGATAGTATAAGAATATGGGTTAACCCTAAGCTCATTAAATTGACTTTTTCCTTTTCTATTTTTAGGTACAAAGTGCTTTAAGTAATGAATATGAGGATGGAAAAAGTTGGAGCTAGAGATGCATCAACCGAAACAAAAGAAACCCCCAAGGCAATGATGGGTTCATTCATACTCCTCTATTTTATTTTTCATGCATATGTACCTCTTACTTTAGTAGTTGTAATTTACTCTTTAGTTACATCCCACGGCTTGTGTGGGAACATTTGAAATTCCTTATGAATAAAACATTGAATTTTGAAACTGAGTTGTGTATTTCTTTTTGCATTTCAACTTTCTAAATGGATTGTATGATGAATTAAACAACTCAATAATATAATTGAATTTATTAATCATGAAGGAAAGAACCTTAAAGATACCTATAATGTTTAGAAATGAACTATGATTACTGCAATCTACAATTACGATCGGTATCCCAAAACATAATACATCACCTATTCTACAATTTAATTTCTTCATCAAGATAACACATATGTCCTTCGGGGATTTGTGTTCTTTTGCTAAAGATAGTCATGAAATTATAGATTATGTGATCTGTTATATTTTGCAACAACACACATAGCTAAAGATTTCATGTAATCATTAATTAATTTAATAGAAACAATATTAAATTGAAAGAAACTACCCTATCTTAGGTTCAATTCATCAATACCATCCATCATAACAAAGTTTTGAGTTGCCCATTTTGTATAAGTGCAAAAATTTTCAACAACCATTTCAATGGGAGTAGTGTGAAGCCCTACTAGAAATAAGTCGTTCCTGGGTTTAAAAATAATGTAGTATTGCCAGTTAGCCTAGGAATTACCTTAATGCATTTATTTTTATTTTGTTTCCTTTATCGCTCTTGTTCCCTTATTTTTATGTTGTTTTTTTGCATGCCATGTGTAATGGTAACCACCTATTATTTTAAAAAGGTTGTGTATGCATAGAGGACCACACATCTATTTTTTGTGGGGTGTAACAATGTGACAAGTAATGGAATATGGTAGTGGAATTTGTGCTTGATGGCCTGTGAGGTTGAGGATCAAAAGCGTGTAGTGTGGAAGAACATGCATAGAAATGGTGGACATAAGAAATTTTGGTGTCAGGAAGGATTTACAAAGACCACATACAACCCGATAAAAATTAGAGGAACAACATGAGGTAGGAAAGGGAAAAAATCAGGTCAAGGATAGAAGAAGTGCCTTTGGTGCTGCTGCAAGCATGCACATGACAATATTATTTCAGTAAGGATTTTTGTGCAGCGAGAAGGTTATAGATATTTTTCTCATAGGATTAGTGCGGGGGTAAAAGCACTTAATGGATACTTTAGTGGAAAAGTCACCTTTATTGAAAATATATGTTTATAGGTGGCATAACATTCATTGTGGGAGATGAGAAAAAATCTATAAGTAGAAGGTCGGATAATTATTGTTTACCTTGAAAATTTTATATCGAAGAGATCTTGTGAACTAGGCCATCCACGAAGAATATTTGTGCAATGGAGAAATATTGAAAGTTTGAGTGGATGACTAGTGTGATTACGAACTGAGTGGAAGAAGTACAAGGGCATCGGGAAGAAGGTTTCAGTGAGACTATGCCATCTTGTTGAGGATTGTCGAGGTTAGGGTTCGTAGCTAGGGTGTGGGAGTAAAGGGATATTTTGTGAAGTTAAGCAAAATATTTGAGTAGAGTGAGGAAGAGGATCAAGGAAGAATTTGTTTTGTAGTAACCCAACAAAAATATGACATCAAGGAAGGAAACCGACTCACCAAAGAAGGGCAAGGGAAAAGGGAAACAAACTATTGCTACTAACTTCAACAAAGAGTTGTATCCAAAGATGCAATACCAAAATAGTGTGGTTATCGAAAGGAATGGGTATCCCATGTAATCGAGATATAAGTGAGTGATTAAAACCATCACACAAGCACCAACGAGAAGGATATGGAATTGGAATTGGTTCTCTGAAAGGAAAAAGGAAACCAAAAGGTATGGATATCTATGATTATGAACTGAAGGGAAAATTGGAGAAGCATGGGTTGTTACAACTATATGATTTTACCTTCTTTAGAAAACCTAAGTGACTGTACGAATGGTTGATGTCTCGCATGCACAAGGACCACTTCTACTTCGTAGGTTGAAGGATAAACATAACCTATCAACTAATATCTAAGTTTACTAGCCTTGTCTACAAAGGGGAACTGTTAGAGGAGGACTTGGAAGATAAGGAGGCCATTAAGGTGACCGTGAGGACTTATGACTATAAAAAGGGGTCTCGCTACTTTGACATCCCTGATATCTCTAACCTAGTAATGAGGATGGACACATATTTGGTCTCCAAGATGAATGGATAAGAAATGTATCCACAAGTCAAAAAGGACTAGTTGAATGTGTCTTTGAAGAATTTTAGAACAAACTATCTATAACCCGTCCACCTTCATTGAGATGAGATAGTTAATGTTGCACGGAAAGGAGAGAAGAGTATGTTTGGAAATGTCCTCCTCATCATCGTCTTCTCATAAATTGGAGATACCGATGGCTCGGTGAAGTTTACGTGGGAATATCTAAATGAAGAACCATTCCCCATGAAGAGATTTGAAAAAATACTTGTGATACGATGACGGTCAGCCAAAATGGCACACCTAGAGAAATAGTATAAGTAGATTCACGATGCATTCGGGGCTGAATGGAGGATACCTAAAAATTACCATCGCTAGTACAGAGAATCTTAGTTTTCTATATACCAATATTTCTACATTAATAGATTCACCTTGACAAATGGGACTAATAGCCTATGTGTAAATTATCGTTATCTTTCAATGATCAATATTTCCAAGCAATGGTCAATTGCTTCAAGGAAGCCAAAAGACTAAGGTTCAACCTCATCATGGTAGACCAGGACCACCTTCACCTACGAAGGAATCTTATAAACCCCAAGAAGAACACTTATTTGGAGAAGTATGTCTCCCATGAGATAAAACTTATAATGTTGCTAATAACCTGGAAGAACCATATCGAGGGTATGCCTACATGCATCAGGAAAAAGTATGAGAAGGGTGCCTACAAGGAGAATGATGTCTCCATCCTTGAAGACCCGACTGCAAGGAAGAATGTCACACCAAGCAAGAGGAAGAGAGAGGAGGCACCAGAGAAGAAGGCACCAAGTTTGAAAAAAACACATTTTGTGGGCACACAAGAGTCGGTGAGAATCGAGCACATATACATGGAGAAATAAGTCCCCATTTAAGGAAAATGAAAATAAACTTGAAAAGGAGGCGTCAAAGAAAGAAGAGCCTCCTGCGAAAGAAGGATCACCAAGGGAGGAGTCGCCTACTGAAGAAGAAGAGAAATAAGAATCCCCTACACTGGAGTCACCAGTCAGGAAGAATAAAAAGGTAGCGAAGAAGGTGGAATCGGGATAAATGAAGAACCTAGAGGCCTAAAGAGGTGAGAAAGTTTATGACGAGCATGTAGAGGCTCATGACCATCTGGTGTATTATGTGCCCGACTCCTAGGATGAAGGAGATGAATAAAAGGATGGGGAAGAAGAAGGCACTCAAGGAAAAGGGGAGAGTGAGGACGTCAATACTAAGGATCAAAGGACCCCAATCCTCACCAAGGAGAAAATAGAAGAGGTTGCGAAAGAGAAGTAGTGCGCATAATAAAGGATTTGGTAGAGTAGGAGGTGGATCACAACACTGATGAAATGTTGAAGGAGATAGAGGAGGAAAGCGTAGGAAAAGAATATGGGAGCATGGGTGGAGATCTCATCTTAGTGGTAAACTTTCCAAAGGCCGTGCGTATAGGAAGAAAGAGTGTGGTCAGCAACGCAAGGGAAATAGATGAGCTACATCAATGATATTGGTATGGTACTACATGTGCACTTCCAAAGTATCGTGCCTAAAGAACAAATCCTTGTATGGTCTTCATTCGAAGGAGAAGGCACGTACCCATAAAAAGGAAGATGTTATCTTGGTATTTTGAGTCCCTTTTTGATGAGCCCGAGTTCGAGGTCAGCAAAGGAGAGTTGATGAAGATACCAGAGAAAAATGGAGTGAACCCCCTAATAAATGCTCAATAGTTATCCAATGAGCAAGTCTCGCAATGCATTCAACTAAGTATTGATTGAGGTTGAGGTGAGACTCTTTAGAAGGAATAATAGAGTAAGGTTCGTAGAGGAAGAGCTAGAGAAAGAGAAGGAAGAAATCATTAAGAAGAGAAAGGATCTAAAGTAGTAGGAGGTGATTAGTGTACAACTAAGGCACAAACTAAGGGAGGAGAAGGCAAAGGTGCATGAGGTGTACAAGAATATAGAAATTATCAAGAACTCCATAATCTTGAAACACCTAGACCTAGCACCACCTGAGCATAAATACGAGTCAACCTTGCAATTCTTGGAAGACTTGACCCACATCCTTACCATGGAGAGGTCGCCACTCATTATAGAATCAACAAAAGAAGCATTGGTGCACTAGAAGGAGGAAGAGAAATAGAATATCAGGGAGACACTCACTTGATATTTTGAATTACTTTCCATGTAAATACCACCATAAGAATAGCTAAGGCCATGTATGATAATTGTCCTGATAGGGAAAGGGTAGAAAGCATACTAGTTTCTACACATGAGGTAGGTCTCAAGGAATACGAAGAGAAAAAAAAGGAAACATGGAAGAGCAGGATAAGTAGAAAATAAGATGGAAGCAATTGATGCCTTACAGGAATCGATTAAGAATTGGCTTAAGATTTGTATCCCCAGATCACCTATACGATGGATGCACTGGACAACCTTAACAAGCAGCTAGAATGAATTTTTAAAACAATATGAATGCTAAGAGTGATGAATTAAGTTGTGAGGAGATAAGCACTCTAGTGGGTGACCTATTTTAGAGGTTCAGGGTGAAGTGGATTCCTAGGAGAAGATCGAGGGGATAGTAAGGAAGGATATCCCACTCCTCTTCATCGTAGCAAGTTATTCAATTCTTTCATTCTTCCATTCTTTACTTCTTCATTTAATTTTCCTAGGTCCCACCTTTGTTTATTATTTTAAGAAACAAGATGTTTCTGAGGACGAAGAATAAGCTTTGTGTGGGGTGATGTTGGGCCTTGAAATATTGTCTAGGTATTATAGGATGAGTGCACGTGTAGGGCCGGTGAGAAGAAGGGAATGTGGGGAGAAGCACATGGAATGAGGGTTTAAGCAAGGTTTAGGAGAAACCACACGCAAGAGAGTACACATGATCAAATTACTTAGCCATAATGGGCATTCTCAAGACATTTGAGGAAAATTTTTACCATTCTAGGCACATTCAATGGATATGGCGCCATCCTGGAGACTTGGTTGTTAAGAAAAGGATATCCCACACAAGGAATATTCCTAGGAAGACATCATTACAGAAAGTGGATAGCTCAGAACATAATAAACATTCACCAATGAAGGACCACATGGACACTTGGCATGTTATCTACTCCTGAAGGAAGGCATGGTGGTGGGTGCTAAGCCTATATATATGGAGGATCATTTTGACAAATTGTGGGCAGATTTGTAGGCTTTGATGGCTGGTGGTTGAGATTTTAAATAATTTTTTTCCGTCCCCTTCTTCTTCTCTTCTCTCTTCTTGGTCTATAAATGTAAGAGCTCGGCTCATTTTTAATGTTGGACATTTTTTCTCTGCCTCTCCCTTCTTCTCTTGTCTATAAGTGGAGTTGTGGAATTTTAGACCTCCCAGTAGCTCTGTAATGCAAGATCCGTCCTCTTGGCCAATGTAATGCATCGTATCAAACCTTTGGAGCAATAATACGAGTCTATGGATGATTTTTAACCCTTTCTTTTGTTCATTGCTTCCTTTCTGATCTTTCATTCAATTTTGGTTACTTGTGCATGGTGACTGTATTGTATCTTCTGGTCTGTGTCTTTTGGCAAAGTAGATGTTCTTCATTCCTTGGTGCATCACCTCTGTTAGTCTAGGTTTTATTTTCCTACATTTTCTTAACTTTGTCTCCTTGGAAAATTAGAATAGGTTTTAGGATTAGAAACCTCTACAATCTGAATGCATGCACCTGAACAGAGGAATAAGAACCAACTTTCTCTGGAGGTCTATCCCAAGTAGCAAGTCCCACAACTTGGGGATAGTACCCATGTTACACAAATTACACTGAATGCTCCATTCAAACTCGAATCCATTCAGGGGTGCTGTAATTTGGTGATAAAAAGCATGAATAATTCATGCACAAAGGGGGTTAATTTTGCTAAGAAAGTTTTGAGAAAGACCGCTCTTCCGAGAGACCTGTCTCAAAACTAGTTTTATTACCTATATTTTAGATTTAATCATTTCAAGATGGTTGTAAGTTTACAACCATTGAAAAACTCTAAGATTTTTAAAGAAACTTTCCCTCGCTGATCAATCTAATAAACCTTGAATGAATTTGTGTTGATAATGACCATAATTATATTTGCTTTTATTTCATAATGTTTTCAAATAGTTTTGTGTCTTCATGTTTCAATCTTATGTTAAAATCCCTTTCAAATCACATAACATCTTATCTCTATGACTATATTGTGGCATTTGTAATTTCATTATGAGAAGAGCTTTCATCTGGTAATGAAATAAACAATTTACAATCCCTTTACTTTCATTATGTTGACAAAGATTGTTTGTAAGTCTATGAGTGTATCTTAGGCATGAATAATTAGGGATTTCTAATGCTTAATTGAGCCTTTAACATGGGCCTTTATGTTGAATTCAAAATATGTGTCAAACCATGCATCTTTGGGCCTCCATTGGTACATACCTTCTAGTTGAAGGAATATTTTGGTTATTCTAAAGCATTTTTTTCTATGAGTTTTCCAATTTGTAAAGGTTCTCAAAGATCTAGTAAATTCAACTTTATCATGCTTAACTTCCCACCAAAAACTTATCAAATGAAAAATCCTACATGAACTACCCTATCCATACTGTGTATCCACAAAGATTCAAAAATTTCACTACTAAAATATGTAGAAGCAATCGAGTTTCAATTATCGTCTTTAGTAACTTCTGAACCATGTCAAGAAAACATCTCCACTCTCTAGTGTAAAAACTCGTGAGAGTTCTGTGGTGTTTTATTGATCATATTTTCCCAAGGTTTTCATAAAAATTGTGAAAATAAGGATCTCTTGATATCCTCCACTAATACGGGTTACAAAAAGGGTCCTCTCACCTTGGTTGAAGGTACAACATAAAGTAGTGAGGGCAGATAAAACCCTTGATAAGGTGCTATCCATTTCTCTAATGCCTCGTGTGACAAAGATTCATTGAATCCCCTGCCCCACCTACAAAATGAATCACATCATGATTCATCTTTCTCTATTCATCCTGCCAGTTTCTTGATGTTCCTCAGCCCTCATAGGAGAATCAATTTAGATACCAATACCTAAATGGTGTCATTGCCGGAGACTATTTTTACAAATACATACACATGCCGACCCTAGTAATTATTCTTACATGATTTATGTGTAAATAATTTGTTTAAACATCATCCTTTGTTAATATTTATAAGAATTATGTGGGATTACAAGTTTATTGTGCAATATTTCCATTTTCTAGTAGTTATTGCACTAAATTTGTATCAATAGTGATAAATATCAGTAAAGGAAGGTCAGATCCATTAATATTTGCATGAATTGAGCATTAACAGACATTTGGCGATTATTTATAGTGCGGTTACACAACTAAGCTCAGAAATCCTTAGTGGCAACTCCGTGTTGAATTGAAATTTTGATATTTACGGTGCCTTAATCGGTGTCAAGTGAATTTTTTTGTTAATATTTGCGAATATGGAGGGAATAATATATTTCTTCAGTACAGATCCTACTAGAAACTTGTTTCTAGATCTAGGAAAAGCAAGTTTAGAAGGGAGACGAGTCTAGAAAATAGTAGGAGATCATAACTCAAGAAAGGAGTTAGCATTTTTGAAAAGTGATCAGCTTGAGATTGAAGATTACCACACATCTTCAAGTGATTCTCAAACAAGCAAAGTCATTGCATAAATTTGAGTTCTCCAACTGGAGAGGGGCCATCATTTGTGTTTGAAAAGCATGCCTCTCAGTATTCCCTTGTGTTTTCAAAAGTTGATAGGATTTTCCATGAAACTGAACCAATAAAGTGTATATATTTTGAAAGCTAAACTCTTGTGCCCCAAATATCCCTTGTTCCTTATTATTTAGATTCTCCTATAAATTCACCTCCTCAAGGAAATATGGCTCAGCCTCCACCTAGACCTCCTTTTTTGGTCAATACCTTTGGTCCTATAAATTTCAGAGGTATGGTTAGATATCCTAATGTTGTGCCACAAGATGTCAGAAATAGATTGCCAAAATTCAAGGAAATAATGCAATTACTAGTGACCAACATTTAATACTCTTTTTCAATATGATGGATTATTTTGAAATTTAATTTGAAGACGTCTATATAAAATTATTTATTCATACTCTTGAGGAGGATGCACATGAATGGTACAAGTATTTACTAGATAACTCAATAGATTCATGGAAAGAGATTAAAAATGCCTTTAGATTACAATATGGGAATAAGAAAGACCCCAGGTTCCTTTTATCTAAATTTGAAAATATAAAGAAAAATACAAATGAATCTGTTCATGATTTCACTACTAGGTTCAATAAAACATTGAATATGTTACCTATAATCTAAAGGCCAAGTGATGAGTCTTTTCTTATCAAATATTCTCATGCTTTTGATAAAAAAAAGTTGTTTATTAGTTGAGGGATAAGAACCCAGGAACATTGAGGAAAGATTTCACCATGTCCTTGCAAATAGAAAACAATATCAAGGTAGTTGGCAAGCCTCCTAAGAGGGAGGGTGTCAAGTTGATAAATCCTGAAAGATCTTCGAAAAATAAAACCATAAATCTGGAGGAGGTTGTGAAGACTTTGGCTGGAGCAGTTAAGGAGATATCCTATAAACTTGCTAGAGAAGAAAAGGGGATAGGACAGAGTTCCTAGGGCTAGCAAAAACCACAAGGTGAGTAAATATTTGGTGATCATCCAAGAGGTAATCATAAATTAGATGATAGAGGAAAATGGCCCATGGGATTAGGAAATAAATAGCCTCAACCCAGGGAAAATAGATTGATTCCGATCCTTTGATTGTTAAGGTTACTACTGTTGAAGACGCCCACATTATTGAATGGTGTGATAGGTGTTTCTTGTCACACACCCCATGTGATGTTGATAAATAAGTTGAGGAAGTATATGATGATAAGGCATACAATGATGAGTGCATCATGGATTGCCCTGAAATTTCACATAGAAGGGGCAACCTCATCTAAATTGATAAGTTGTAGAATTGTTGAATTTTTTGGGATTGTGTCCACCGAGTATTACCTCTTCCCCATTAATACTTTTGAAATTGATATGGTACAAGAATTTGATTTTCCTAACCATGATTTTGAATACTTAAGGGCTTTGATGATAAAAAAGTATGATGGGGGAATTCCTTCTGAAGAAGACAAGAAACTATTGATGAATGTAGTAGTTGCCCAAGAAAAGGAACATAATACCAAGAGAAAGGTCATCAGAGGGGTAGGGCCAAAATCAAGCCAAATATTCCAATTCTTACCAATATCCCTAAGTAAGCTCCTAAGACACATACATCTGCAAAAGCCCTAGTTTCTCAAAATAGAACTAGTCCTCCTGCTCATGCCCAAAATATGAAAACTCCTTGCTCTCGTAAGAAGTTATGAATCTCCCCTAACACTACCTTGCCCAAATATGTTCCTTGTGACATACCCAAAATTTTGAGCTAGATCAAGTTTACTCGCTCCTATTGTTGAATTTCTTAGAATCCCTGAGCATAGGAAGAGGGAATTTGAATATTTGGGGTTTAAGGAAGAGAAAATCACCCAGGGAAAAAGTGTAAACAATATAGAGATTCCTCCTACTATTGTAGAATTGGAAATACCAAAAGCATTGGAGGAATGGGGGAATCATTTGAGGTGTATTTGGGAACTTCTCTGGTAGAATCTCAGCTTGATGTAGATCCATTTTATGCCACTTTGATTATCAAAGATAGATTGGTACATAATTGCATGTTTGATTCAGGAGCCTCATGCAATGTAATGCCTCTGGAGGTAATGAATGAATTAAATATCAAGGTAACAATATATTTTGGAAAATGTACTACTATGGAATCAAGAGAAGTGCCAGTTATTAGATATGTCAAAGGATTGGTAGTACAATTGGTTGCTTACCCAGGGAAATGCTTAACAATGAATGTGGTTATTGTGGATCTGTCCCGCCAAGTGGTGGACGTTATTTTCAGAAATTGGGTAGATAGTGTGGGAGAAAGCATGAATATGTACATGTCATATGAAACCATTACAATTGAGGGGAACCTAGTTAAGTTATATGGTGAAAAGAAAATGTTACATATCACTAAGGACCCTAGCAATGCTTCTTATGAAGTATTGTAAACAAATATTGATGTCAAAAACTTTTTTGGGATAATTTGATTTAAAGGACCACAAAATTGATGAGTGCAAGTACCCAGATCAGATCGGTTATCTTTGGACCTTGATGTTTGATGCGGCGTGTTCTAGATATGGTAATGGTGTTGGTGTAGTTATGATATCTCTAAACCAAGAGGAGTTTAATTTTTCTATTAAACTCAATTTTGAGAGCACAAACAATATTGTTGAATATTAATCATTGCTCTTGGGTTTAAGAATTAATTGGAAGCATGGTATCAAAGACATTATTGTCAAAGGAGATTCAGAGCTAATAGTCAAACAAATCAGAAATTTGTATGCTACAAAGAATCAAAGAATGAAGCAATACAAGGATGCAGTATTGGATTTTATTGAAATGTTTGATTCTTTCAATATAATACATCATGATAGGAAGTACAATAATGTATAAGACAAATTGGTAGTATTAGCATCTAAGTTTAGGAATCATGTAGTGTCTCCCTATTGTGAATATGATATTGAAATATTGACCATACCGTCTGCTCCTGATAACATCAAGCATTGGAAATTTTTTGATGATGATTCCTAGGTCCAAAGGTTATTAAAAAATAGAGGAGATTTCCAACCAAATTATAGATTGGGAATGAATGGTTTGTGTAACTGAGGGGAAAGAAACCTTATTTTTTAAGGATATTATTAAATTGAAAACCAATAATATTTCTAGAGGTTTAGTTACACTGGAATCAAATTTTGATAATGTTGACTGCATTGTTGATAGACACATGTTAACCTCAAGAGATGTTGAGGAACATGACCTAGGCACAAAGGATAAACCTGAAGAATATGGCTAGGTAGAAATTTGAATAGAGAGGAAATGCAAAGTCATATGTCCAATTATCGAAAAAGTATCAGGACTTCTTAGCATGGTCATATTAAGAACTGAAAGCATATAGGGAGGATATATTTCAACATGAGATACCCATAAAGGCTAATGCCAAGCAATTTAGGTAGAAACAAAGACCAATTAATCCACTCCTTTCCCTAAAAATGCAAGAAGAGTTGAAAAAGTTAAAGGATGGAGGGATTATATAGCCTACAAGGTACTCTTCATGGGTAACGAACCTCTTACCCATCAGCAAGAAGAATGGAGACATAATATTGTGTGTCGACTTTAGAAATATAAATAAGGCATCAATCAAGGATAACTATCCCTTGCCAAATATGGATAACATGCTACAAATGGTTATTGGTTCTGAGTTGTTATCCACTTTGGATGGTTTCTCTAGGTATAACCAAGTAGTTGTAAAGCAATCAGAGAGAATCAAAACTACTTTCACAACTCCATGGGGTACTTTTGTATATGTAAGAATGCCTTTTGGCCTAATGAATGTTGGAGCCACATTTCAAAGAGAAATGGATGTAGCATTCTCAAGATATATAAATGATTTCATTGTTGTGTATCAGGATGATGTGACAATTTTCTCCTAGAAAAAGAAATGATCACATGCAACATTTAGAAAAGATGTTTATAAGATGCAGGGAATATGGTATCACACTAAACCCTAAGAAATGTTATTTTGAGGTTCAAAAGGAAACGATTCTCATACATATTATGTCAAAATAAGGTGTCATGATTACTCCTAAGAGAGTGGAAGCCATTAGAAAAGGGAATTCAATCCTTTTTCGAGAAGATAAATTTTAGTAGGAGATTTATCTCAAACTTTTCTGAATTGACTATCGCAATCACTATCATGTTGAAAAAGTATCAGATTATCAAATGGGAAGCAGTAGTTATCCAAGACTTTCCTGGGACAAAAGAATCATTGAAAAATGCCCATGTTTCAATAGCTCTTGATTATAAGAAATATTTGCAAATGTTATCCTTTTCTTCCGAGAATACCATCGCATTTTTGTTGTTACAAAAGGATAATGAAGGAGCTGAAAGGCTAATTGCTTTCTTTAGTAAAGCATTACAAGGGGCAGATCTGAAATATACTATCATGGAGAAATAGGTCTTCACTTTTGTTAGATCCACACAAATATTTAGGTCCTATATTTTAAGTTCTAAAGTCATAGCTTATGTCCCTAATACTATGGTTAACGATATTATGTCGAAATGGAAACTTCAAGTAAGAGATGCTGATGGGAAAATAAGTTGCAGGAATATGACATGGATATCCAAACTAAAAAATTAGTTAGAGGTATGGGCCTCGTAAAGGTAATGATAGAGAGGAATCTACAAACAATTGAAATAAATGAGGTTGAAGAAGAAAATGTGAATATCCTTGAGAAATTGACAAATTCTGAATGGTACAAGGATATTATCTTTTATCTCAAACATTTGCAATGCCCGAATATTTTAGCAAAAAAAAAAGAGCACTTAGACTGGCATCCCAAAAATATGTCATCACTAATTTTGGGTTGGCTTAGAAGAACCCTGAGGGATTTCTCTTAAGATGCATCACTGAGGATGAAGCTCCAAAATTGATTGTTGATTTCCATGGAGGAGTTTGTGGAGGACATTTTGCTGGAAGGGTGAATGCCCACAAGATTTTAAGGGTTGGTTATTAGTGGCCTACACTTTTCAAAGACACAACCTTATTAGTAAGGAAGTGTGATAGCTGCCAAATATTTTTAGGGAAAATGAAAGCTTCTGGTGCTCTCCGTTTATAGTCACTTTGTCAATTGAATCCCCTTTCAAACAATGGGGTATGGATTTCATTGGAGAGATTTTACTTCCTTGAAGTGTAGGCCACAAATGGATTTTTGTTGCTACATACTACTTCACCAAGTGGGTAGAGGCACTCCCTAAAAAAGGCAACTCATAAAATTGTTATGGATTTCATTCTAAATCATATCATTTACGGTGTTTGGAGTGCTGTAAAAATAGTTACGACAATGACTTGAGATTTCGAGCTAAACCTTTGGTTGATATGTGTCAAGAATATGGGATGGCTTTAACATATGCATCCAATTATAATCCCCAAGTTAATGGATAGGATGAGTCGAGAAACAAAAATTTATTGAAGATAATCAGAAGAACTTTGGAGGTAAATAAAAGAAAGTGGGGTGAGCAGTTAAAGTTTGTTGTATGGGCGGATAGGATTACTGTTAAAAGAGCCACTGGAAAAATCCCATTTGAGTTGGTATATGGAACTCAAGCTCTACTTCCCCTGCATATGCAATTATCTTCATATCAGTTCATCAGATAGTTGGAGGACCAGGAGGTTAGTCCTTATGATGCACATATCAATCATATTGTTGAACTAGATGAAGAGAGAAGAGCATCCCATCAAAGACATGTGAAGTTTAGGGAGAAAATGAAGAAACCATTTGATAAAAAAGTCACTCCAAGAGTTTTCAGTGTGGGAGATATTGTGCTCCTTTGGGATAGAAGACATGAGGATAAGGGAAAACATGGAAAATTTGATGCATTATGGATGGGCCCTTATTTTATTGACATTAGAATTAGTGAGCATACCTTCTTCCTAAAATATCTAGATGGGGAATTGTTTGAGTTGCTTATTAATAGTTCAGGAACTTGAAACATTTCTTTAATTGATTTCTTAGAATCAAGGTATGCTTCATTATATAGTGAAAAGTTGTTTGTTTTTGTTTCGTTTCTATGTTTTATCAGTTTTGGTTTGTCCCAGTCCTTGGCGGCTGGTTTTTGCTATTTTTTCAGTTTGTTCTTGGGTGGTTGGAAAAAAAAAAATCTTCTCTGCAAGTGTGTTCTTGACTCCATTGCCCAATGGTTTTTTGGCACATGGTCTATTATGTTGTTCTTGTAGCACTCACTGGAAGTGCCCATCCTCAAGTTGGAGCTGATGTTGGTGCTCATTTTCATCTCACCTTGTTTGTTCAAAGTCTTTTAGTCCTTACAGTTTGAAGTATTTGTTATTTCCTTGTTTTGATGTGTGAGTTTTTTCCTTCATTTAGGTGTTGTTATAAATCCTTCTCTATTTTTGTGGATCACATTTAGCCATGTATTTTTGTAGTTTCTCTGTTCATAAGGAACATTTTTAATTATGGGCACAAATGGTGATTTTTCCCTGCATTTTTAGTTTTTCCACAGTCATGTTTTCTTGGTCATTTTTCTTCCAAAGTGTCCAGTGGACATGTGTTCATCCCCAATTGGATGTTTCACAAGAGGTCTATTTTGCAAACTTGTCCCTTTTGGTTTATATTTGCAAATTGTCAATTTGGTCCCGTGGCCCAATGATTTCTAATTGGATGTTCAAAATTATTAAATGAAATAAGTAAATCCTTACTTTAGTCCCAAAAGGTGTACACGTGTCATAAATAAAGAAATGGTGGAGATGCAGACCCTTTTGATGTTTTGAAGCATTATGGTAAAAAGTATGAAAATATTAAAATAATGCCAAAGACCCATGCAGTAGGACACATGGTCATTTTTCATCATCGAAGAGGGAAGGTGGGCCTCGGGGAACTTTGGGGTTTTTGGCCTTATTTTGAAAAAAAGGAATAAAATGTAAAAATGGGTTGAGACTTCGTTGGGGACCAAGTAAAGCTTCAAAATCGGCAAGGTGGGTCATCTAGGAAATTTGATAATTTTAGCTTTATTATGAAAAAGGTGAAAAGTTATCAAAATTATCGCTCACTCCCGTCGATGCCAGTGTAAAGCCATGTGTTGATCTCACATCAAAAGTAGATGGGTAGACTAAAATTTAAAAAGATGCACAATCTCTATAAGTGTCAAAAAATACAAAAGATACCGCCAAGCCCACTTCAGCTAAATTCTTCTCAACGTGGACGACTCTTGTTTGAAGTTGTGAAAGGAAGAGTTAATGGCTATGATATGATGCATTTAATTCTTCCACCATTAAGGCTCTTACACAAAACATGGACCTTAGGAAAAGTGAATGCTTTCATCTTTTATTGATAATTTTATTATCTCTTGTCGTTTTTATCAGTGAAGTGCAATCATAATTTTTGTGGAGCTCAAATTGTGAACCTGAGAAGTGTGAAAGTGGTTATTTTGAATCAAAATTACTCGAGAACATGTAGAGAACCAAATATACCATTTTATTCCTCGGGTATGTCGGGGGTCACAAGTGACCTAAACAAAATAACAAACAATGATTTAATGAGTACCGACCTGAATGATCTTCACTAACGGATAAATGATCCTCATATGAGTGAATCCTTGAAGGAAATTCATGATATCCATATTACCTCAGCGGGAGCCATCCTACCTTCTATTCAATGCCTCAAATTAGTGTGTGTTTGGTCCATGAACTATGCCTTTGAGAAGAGAGAGGTATTAGATAAGAGAGGAGATGATTCGGTGTTGACATTTACACTAAGTATCGATTAGAGTAATTTTTAAATTACCTGTAATTACCAACCCAATTACTATTGGCATTAAGCTAGCCTTGAAGGACTATGAAGCTAAGAAGAAGGATTACGCAAAAATGATAAGCACAAAATGGCTCCTCATAGAGAGAAAGGCATCAGCCAAAATCCCCAAAAGGTTGGTTAGGGCATAATTGTTAAAGAGGTTGAAGACATCATTATGTTGTTGAGTCAAATGATAGGCCTAGAAACTACAAATAAGTTTAAGGAATGGATGGCCACATATATATGGATCATTATGGAGAGAAAAGGTAATATTTGTTGGGATAATTTAATTTCTGAAGAAATTCATGGTCATATGACTACCCTAGTAAATTGAAATGGGGGATGTTACAGAGTTATAATACTATATGATGACATACCTTATTGATAATGTTTGCGCACACAGTGTTTCCCAAGTATTGTCATCCCAATCTGATTTTAATAAATGCCTAACGCATGAAATTTGTCCTCAACTATAGCTAAACAACTTGAAAGGAAATGTCAAATTGATAAATGATGCTTTCTTTGTACCAATCATCTATATGTTCAAACCAGAATGGGGACAATTCAGAATCTCAGAGTAAGAAAGGAAAGTGATCATGGAGTGTGGATGTTATTTCATTCAATATAAGAAATTAACTTATATTAGGGTTAGTGTTTTTGAAGGAAAAACCTTCCAAATTGCCTAGTTTTTTTTAAGATAAGTTGTGCTTATGTGAGTTGGAAAGGAAA
Organism: Taxus wallichiana var. yunnanensis; assembly: GCA_018340775.1. NCBI lineage: Eukaryota > Viridiplantae > Streptophyta > Pinopsida > Cupressales > Taxaceae > Taxus > Taxus wallichiana. The sequence continues at coordinate 718,735,367 of CM031240.1, read as the reverse complement.
TTGGTTCTTGTGCATAATTTAATTGTTGGGAGGCATAAAACAAATGTCAATTTCCCTAACAGAATGGGAAGGTATTAATGTCCTTATATTATAAAATCCAGATTAATTGGGGAAGAAATGAAGATTTTGGCCCTCGACACATTTGAGTCTAGAGAAAATTATGACATTCGGTGGGTGTTTAACAATTTTCCTAACAAATTTAAACACGAGCCTCACTTTGAGGACTACTGGATGAATTGTAGGGATGAAGAAGAGGTCAGGTTAAGAGAATTTTCTAGGATGAATTTATCTCAATTCGTAGACTTCAAGGTTGTAGTCATCCCAGAAGGAGTTGTGGATGATTTAAACATAGTGAGCAGATTTTACATTGATCAAAAAATTGAAAGTCAACCTATAGCTCCCCAAGTTGGGATGAGGAAGAGTTTGATGATCATTACATAAGGATAATTGATGTCATGAGGAGAATGGTGAATTGGTTGGCCCAAATAAATATTTACTTATCAGTTTAGAACACAAGGATCGTGAATGCCTTCAGAAAATTGGGGAACTTAAATGATTATATCCCACCTCTAAAGGAGGGTGCTGATAAGATTGACCCATTGGGAGGAAAATTTCCTCTATTTCCTTACAAAAGGCCTACTAATGGACTATTTGATGAATGGAAAACAATAACAAGTGAAACCGGTACTTCCATGTCTGCACTAAGACAAAAAATTGAAAAAATGTAATTAAAGTCCATGAAAAATGCTCCTATTACTACTGCAGTGCTACTCCATTCAAAAGGGAAGGGTCTTGCATCGCATGTGGTCCTCTCAAATGTTGCATCAAAGCCACATAACATTGATAAACTGATGAGTGCAGCTATTGTAAGTGGTAACAGTCATCCTAGGATGCACAAGGATGGAAAGAGAGCACCACTCAAGTTGATGAAATTTGAAAGGGCACACAGAAGAAGAAATTTTTCTAACAACCAGTCTTTGTAAGGGTAGGTGCCCATACTCCTAAAAATTTGAAACATAGAGATGGGGTAATTGATTCCTAGAAGTGGAGAAAGTTGATATCTCCAAGAAGCAGAAGGACACATCATTTCCATATATGGGGAAAGTAAGTCCTATGATCCCTCATTCTTTCTTCATGGAAAAAAAGTTAAATGCACCTAGAGTTCAGTTCTTCAAGAGAATACTACATTCAACCCACTAGAAAACCAATTTGTTACTCCAGGTATGCTAATTCTTGAGGCTCTATTTATTAAAGACATCAATCCACCTCCAGTTGAAACAATACATAATTTTTAAAGTATACAAATAGAGGTAATTGATATTGATGTTGGTGAAGGGTTATCCATGTAAGATGCACTCAATTTTCTATTGATGAACACTTGTTAATGTCATTGGTTAGTATTGAAAAAGTAAGGAGTTAGATAGAGATCCTCAGGAACAAAAAAATGAAGTGAAGAGTTAGGAAGTAAACTTATCTTCCCCAAAACAAATGGTTTTGGAAGTTTAAAAACCAGAGCTGTTGGTGGAAAAATATGTTGATAATGAGCTGGTGGTAGAAAATGTTGTGCCCATTCCTACTGAGGTTACTGAGAGTGATGACCCTCTTCGGGAAGAAAACTTGTCTTTTGAAGAAAGGATATAAATGGCACAAGAATTGATTAATGATGAGAAAATTCTTATCGGTGGAGAGCCTCAAGCTTCCAAAGTGGGAAATGTGGATTCATCTATAGAAGGAAAACATGCCACAACACTTCATGAGGTATCATTGGAGAAAGAAGATAGTAGTTTGGAAACTCAGCCTACTTTGGGAGAAAAGGAACCCATTATCCAAACTCGATACACAAGTGTGAAGGAGAAGAGATTCATGCCACTATGGTTTGACAGAAGAAACATCAAAAGATCTCCCTTTGATTTCTAATGTAGATCAAGTTAAGGGTGACCAATCTGAAATGCCAAATCAGGAGAAGAAATATATAGAAGAATCAATGGCATGAAGTGAAATTGACCTAGGAAAAATTGAGATAGGTGCTCAGAAAAGATAAAATTATTGGAAAAAAGGAGAAAGAAGTTTCCAAATAGTTAGTATTGTTCAGAAAAAACTTCAAACAGAGGGATCACAAGAGACAAAGGATGATACAAGTTTGAAAAAGGGGTGGATAAGTGAGTTAATCTAAAATGAAGAAATGACCCTTCCTATAAAAGTAGTTGATCTTACTTATTTGTCATTTCCTAAAATGGTGAGAGCCCCAAAAAGAGCCAGAAATATCACTAGGACCCCTACTGATTCATCTGGGGTAAGAACTTTGGAGATAGCAACTCCTTGTGATGGTAAGTCAAGAACATAGATAACTAATGATTACTACAACATTGAATTCATTCCCTTTTGAAATCCTTCAAGAGAAAAACTAAAACAAGGAGAGTCTTAAGCCGTGAGTGATCTTCTAGAGAAGGTAGATAAATATGGAGTAACTAAGAATCAACTCAAAGAACAAGTCAAGGATTTAAGTTCATGTTTGCAAAACTAACAAGGAAAACCCATCATGATCAAGAAGATGTGTATTCAAACACCCCTAAAGTAATGGAAAAAATAAATATTGATGTCAAGAAGGCCTAAGCGGTGGACACCTAGGTAGAACAACCGACCGAGAGGGCAAAGGAAGTCATCACAAAAGTAAGGGAAAAATATGAGGATCTCAAAAGTCGATTGAATGAAATTTATGGAGTTATTGAAGATTGGGACAATGAGATATTTTTCTTGGAAGGGATTCTCCCGAGCTTGACCTCATAACCTAGCTTAGTGAGGAGTTGGTGAGAAAGAAGGTATTGTACAAAAAGAGCGTAAACGAAGCTAGTATGCTCGTAAAGAATTGAAAAAATAAGGATAGATACATTGAATGGAATCAAGAAAAGGATGGAGGTCAAAAGGCTAGGTTGATGATCTACTAGATGCCATTGATCGAAGATTAGAGGACATGGAGGTAGATAAATTCAAAAAGAGTTACATGGATTTAAAACTTGATTTTTTACTTAACTCTTTTGAATGTAATCTCTAGGTTGATGACTTCTCCTATGAAACCATTGAAGCTATGAGGAAAATTGAGAATAGGATTGAGGAGTTGAGGGCTAGGCCATTGGAGTATAAGCAAAAAATGGCCCAATGTTTGGATTTAGTATCAAGACAAACATTGATTTTCTAGTACCACATTGGGCCTGATGAAGATGAAGTGAACAATTTATTCTAGAAATATGATAGCTATATTGAGAGGCTACAAGCAGAGCAGGGTCTAGCAGGGCAAGAAGCATCCGAGAAAATGCAACAGAAATAAATGAGGAGAAGGAAGCTATATGTGATTCACCAAATAATATGACCGGATGCCCCAGTTAAAGCAACCGATGGAAACAATTAAAAGACTTATACTTTGTACACCTGACAACTTTTTGGATGTAAATTATAAATATCACTTTCCAAGACAAATTTCTAATAAAAAAGTATTCCTCATAATATTCTTTTTTTTGGGGGGAAAGTGATATAAAAGCATGAAAGAGCAATGTAGAAAGGAGGGTTAATTTTTCTAAGAAAGTTTCTATAAATACCGCTCTTCCTAAGATACCGTCTAAAAAAAAACTTTTATTTCCCATGTTTTACATTTAATCATGTCAAACTGGTTACAAGTGTACAACCATTGACAAGCCCTAAGATTGTTAAAGAAAATTTCCCCTACTGATCAATCTAATAAACCTTGAATGAATTTGTGTTGATCATAATAATAATTGTGTTTGATTTTATTTTAGAATGTTTTCAAATAGTTTTTTCTATTCCTGTTGCAATATTATGTTAAAATCCCTTTGAAATCACACAAGATATTATCTGTATGACAATATTATGGCATTTATAATTTCATTATGAGAAGAGCTTTCATCTGGTAATGAAATATACAATTTAAAATAACTTTACATTCATTATGTTGACAAAGATTGTTTGTAAGTCTCTAAGTGTATCTTAGGCGTGATCAATTAGGGATTTATAACATTTAATTGAGCCTTTAACATGAGCCTTTATGTTTAATCATCAAAGAATGTGTGAAATTGTGCATCTCTGGGCCTCCATTGATACACCTTCTGGTTAAAGGAATATTTTTGCTATTAAGAAGCTTTTTGTTCGTGAGTTTTCAAAATTTTAAAGGTTCTCAAATATATTGTAAAATCAACTTTATCTTGCTTAACTTCCCACCAAAAACTTCTCAAATGAAAAATCCTACATGAAATACCCTTGTTTATACTATCTATCAACAAAGATTTAAAAAATTCTACTGCTAAAATATGCAAAAGCAATCAGGTTTCAATTATTGTTTTGTAACCCAAACCATGTCAAGAAAACATCTCCACTCTCTAGTGTGACAACTCGTGAGAATTATATTGTGTTGTATTGATCATATTTTCCCAAGGTTTTCATGAAAATTGTACAAAGAAGGATCACTTGATATCCTCCACCAATACGGGTTATAGAACGGGTCCTCTCACCTAGTTGAAGGAAAAGCCTAAAGTAGTGAGGGTATATCAAACCCTTGATAAGGTGGTATCCATTTCTCCAATGCCTGAGTGACAAAGAGATAGCTGAATCCCCTCACTGACTACAAAATGATTCACATCATGATTCATCTGACTCAAAGCATCCTTCCAGTTTCTTGATGCCTTTGCATAGCCCTCACAGGAGAATAAAATTGCATACAAATAGTAGGTATGACCATATAAGGAGTAAGTTCAACCGTCTTATGGCTAATTTCCATTGGTATCCTAGGAATTTTCCAAATCCTTACAAGATAGTTGGTGGTTCTACTCATGATTGATCTCTTGTGAGATCTAAATCATGTGAATGGTTATTACTTGTTGAATTACTTGAAAAATTACCTAACAATTGTAAAATAGGTTCTTAGGAGGATTTTGTAATGCATAATATTATTTCGGATCTCTCTCTTGTAATATACACTTAATACTTGCGTGTCTAAGAGAAATGAAATGAGTTGTCTGTATGAGGTCATACTCCTTGTAGTCTTAATCCCTAGTGTTAAGTGAGTATTATAGGAATTTCATTTGTTCCAAATAATGATAATATAAGACCGAAGTAATGAAGTAGACGTAGTTAGTGAAAGGATAAATAATATTAAACTAAGGAATGACCACTACAAAAAAATGGTACGCCATTGAACGATGTCAAAAACCAACTAAATGTCAAATGTGATCATAAAATGAATGCAATAAAAGTAGAGATCCACACTAATACCAAAACCTAATAAATCAAAAAACCAAATATGATGCATGACCAAAATTTTGGTTTGCATAAATATGGATTAAACAACGATTCTAATGAAATAATAAAATGTAACCTTGAGAATGGGATAACTTTAGTTGTAGCCAAGGTTTTGCGAGATAAGTAAATTACACTCTAGTTGGGCTTGTAAAAGTTAGTAGAACCTTTGGCGTGAATAGGAATGCATTAAAACCTAGGATAACTCACATGAAGTATAATTTATGGTCGAAACATGTAATTAACCCATTGCTATTAGAAGTAAATCCTTAAGATGATGAAATAGAAGTAGTTTTAAATGTGACATACGTCACATAATTTAAAAGAAAAATATCTATAATGGGAACACAGGTGTAATGTACCCTTCCATGTGCAATATGATTGTGAAGAAATGAAATCCTAATTAGAGCAACGGGTTGTGAATCAAGAATGATACAAATTATTAGTTAATGTACATAGTTGGTTGTAATAACTTGAAGATTAAAAGATTGTATTGATATCATTAAAACAATTCTAGGAAATTAACTTCGGATAGGTTTTCTATTCATCTAGTAATGTTCCATTTTCTTCCTATGAATTTTCCTCCTTATACCGAGAGTATTTTTCGAAATCAAGTAAACATGGCTCTCTCCAACAAATCCTTAAGTAAAATATTAGAAGACGTGTGTGTGTATATACGTTCCTAATCACAATTATGCTATATAAACTTATTTCCACAATAGAAACAAGGGATTTCTAAAGGAACGACTATAGGTGAAATGTTAAACAAAAATGCAACCTAGTTGTAAAGTAATGAAGGATCGCAAGTTATGGGTTCTTCTAACAATTATAGTCAACTAATAAATATAGGACTATGATAAATATTTAACCATGCATAATAATGTGTTGTGGGAAGTGCCTATGACTAAGTGTATATTATCGTGGGTCATGGTTGTACTTTGACAATTTCTTAAATGTGGCTTTGATGTGCATCATGTGTTTCATGATATATATGTGGTTCTGTGGTTATGCAAACATTTTGTATCTTATACATTATCCTAATTGATCATATGTGATGCTATGTATTAAGAAATGTAAGCAAAAAAAAAATCTTGTTATTATGTATTGTGTGTGTATAAAATTTGGGTGTTATAAATGGTATCGAGAGCGGAGGTTCATGCTCTCAAACCTCTAGGATAGATTTGAGTTGTGATGATATTACATCGTGGTGGTGGAGATGGGAGGAGTAATGTGATATATGTTGTGATGTGACCAATGTTATAATTTTAATATTATGAACGCACATGTTATGCATGTATGGTTGACAATTTTTTAACTTGTGCAAAAATGGGAAACTTGAAACTTTGTTATGATGGAAGGCATTGATTAAATGGACCTAACTAGGGGGATGCATTACAGTTTTATTATGTTTTTCAGTTGTAGCAATTGATTAACTACATGTAATCTATAGCTATGTGTGTTGTTACAAAATGTAACACCTCACATAGATTGTTATTCCATGTTCATCTCTAGTAAGAAAAACCAAAACCCCGAAGGGCTAATGCATTGCCTTGATGAAGGTGGGAATCACAATTTAGGTGAAATTTTAAATTTGGGAACAATAAACAAAGTTGTAGTTTACAAGAAAGAGAGTTCATTATTAAATTTATAGGTACCTCAAAAATCATTATTTCTACATGTTAAATACATTTAATTATGTGATTGAGTTGTTTATTTCATTATACAATCAATATCCATCATAAAAGTTGAATGCAGAAAGAAGTATACAACTCAGTTATAAAAATTAATGTTATTTATTCATGAAGAAACACAATGTTTCCCACACAAGCCATGGGATGTAACTCATAACTACTAAAGAAAGAAGTACATGTGCATGAATTTAAAAGTAAAAGAGTATAGAAGAAACCCATCATTTCCTTGGGTTCTCTTCTAATCTTCTTGTCTTCAGTTCCAACTCCATCTTTCATCAAACTCTCCCAACAACCACAAAGTGTACCTAAAAAATGAAAAGAAAATGACATCAATATTGAGCTCAAGGTTTGATCTGTACTCATGTACTATCTAACTACATGTAAATGGATTTATAAATATTAGAAGTATAAGGTACATTAGAGACAGATACACAATTGTTAAAGCACTATCACATATGATTCCTTGAATCATTATAGAAGAAGAAAGAGAAAAGGAAAACTATGGAACACAAGAGAGGCAAAAAATCCTCAATAGTTTCTAAATATTTTTCTTAAGTGTGTAGTTACAGTTACATATGAACAAAAAAAAAATCTTTTGCATAAATTATTACTATAGTAAAAGGAAATACTCGACGAAGGAATCTAGATGGTACAAGTTTATGATCTGTTCCAAGAAAAGGAAAATAGAAACAAATTTTTCATCAAAATTAAAAACAAGTATAAAGTACATAATGAAGCATCAAAATCTACTACAACTACTTAAATAAAGTATGATGCATAAAAAGAAAGAATCACGACACCTGAATAGGAAGTGATGAAGTAGAATACAAGTAACAGTTCTTATTTTTCAAATAAATTTTTCATCAAAGAATAGAAAATAAGCAAGGGTATCTTCCAGTTTCATTAAAAACCTCTACAAGAACCCATGAAGAGGATAGTTATAGGAGATACCACAAATGAGAAAAATCTAAGGATTTAGATGAAAAATAATAAGTTTAAAAGAATAGTGAAAACAAATGAGATTCATCAAGTCACATGATAAATAAAAAGTATGAAACAAAAATGTAGTTTTTCATTTTAGAATATAATATTTTCATAAAATTAGAGACCAGAAAGAGATCAAGTATGTACATCAAGTAATATTTTTTATCTACAGTCCCTAAGAGTAAATTGTAGATATTTCAAAAGAAGGGAGTATAAACAAGTAAAAATGAATTTTTTTCCACAACTAATTTTTAAATTCAACGCAAGCTACAAGTAGTCATTTAAGGTATGGAATGAATGTGGTCATACAAAAATTAGATAAGTTAATCTTTGCAAAATAAATATATGAGACAATTTTTTGTCATGAAATATAAATAGTTCAAGGTTTAACTCAAAGTAAAAAAAGATATAGCTTTACCAATATACAAAGGAAATAAAAGATCAATATTGTTGATTCAAACAAATTTAATACACATAGAAAAGTGCAGATAATGATGTTAATCATCCAGTTTTAGAGCTTCAGTAGAATATCAAACTGAATCATACATTATAATAACTTGGAGAAAAGAAATATTACACATTGCATAAGTCAAGGCTACAGATCCAAGATACCATGGAAAGTATAAAACATGAAAAAACTACAGGTGCTCAATTTCATTAGTTAGCATGCTTCAAGATAGAAAGAATTCATTCATGCCTTTCACAATTCTCAAGGTAAAATTTACAAGGGAGGTACTTTCTTTTGAATAGAATCATCAAGTAAAGTTTTCAAATGAAACAAGTACACCTATGTAGTGCAAAAAAAAACATTGTCGTTTCATATTATCTCCAAAAGTTATTCTTAATTACAAATGACAAGAGAATATCATCATCTCAGTTAATTACTGGAACATAAGGATTATTTTTTAAGGACATAGTAAAGAGAATGTACTAAAAACAATTCATAAGGGGTGATTTCAGTTGATTCAGAAGAAGAAGCCAAGATTTTCAAGAGAATTAATAACAAACTATACATCCTATGTTGATCAACTACAATTATAATTATAGTATGTAAAGAAAATGTAAAAGTCAAGGATTCTATATAAGTACTAATATACAAATGAATTTTTCAACCAAATGTCCTTAAAGACAAAGTATGAAGTCACTATGAAGTCACTATTATCAAGACCCTAAATAAAGATATTGCATCCATACAAGAAAAAGACATCATCTTTGATAAGATTACAGTCAGAAAGAAGGTACATATTTCATAATTTTAGTGTATACAACATTGGAATATAAGTGTAGATCCTATTAAAAGAAAACAATAACTCACTTGTAGCAAAAGGAAAGGACTATCTAATACAATTTCAGAATTCATAACTAGATACAGTCTTAAAGCTTAATGATTAAGTACGACAAGTTGCAACTTTACAGAAAATTTGCATATAAGAGGTCAAAAATTGATTGAATAGTGCTTAGGTATATTCATAAGACATTTCGAAAGAAATAACTCATTTTAGTTACAAAAATACAACTTTAATTACAACTCTTATTTAGGATGTTAAATGCACAATGTCAAATTATGATAATCAATAACTCAAAAGTAAATATTGAAACAGATGTTATATGCCATTATAGGATCTCATATCACGTCTTACATACAAAACAACTTGAGGGTTTCAGCTACAGACTGCTATAGAAATATAGACATACAATTTCAAATATAACACAATGCAAGTAAACAGGGAAGATTACAATGAAAAAAAGATATAGTCTACAAGAGCAGCAATCAGCCCACTGGATATAGATTTGTAAGACTAGGACTATAGATAGAGCTCAAATAGATAAACAAAAGACGAATGAAACTTACAAATTTCCAAAACTTATGACATACAACCATAAAAAAGGTAACAGATTAACATAATGCATCATTCTCAGTTATGAAATGATGATATTTTGGCAAAGGAGTTTCGATCAAAATAATTTTTTATAAGGAGGATACCAATGTGAAATCTACCAAATACCAAGTTCAAAGTACAAATTTGTATGCAAAAGAAAAACGTAACTCCAATAGCAAGAAGAATTTAAATTCCTTTTATCATATTTGAGTACAGTGTTCGAATAATGTACAAGTAATAAAAATACATCTAAGTAAATCAAACCCGATTCATGGTATATGTTAAATCATCATACAAAAAGGAAATCTCTTAGCTCTAAGAGTTAAAATAGAGCCTTAACTAAAATATCAACTTAGAAAAGGCCCACAAGAATCGATGGTCTAAAGATATCAATTACCAACTATCATTTTCGAACAAATAGTCAAGGATGTACAGGTTTCAAAGCCCTGTTATTCTACAAGTTGCATAACTTTTAAGAAGAAAAATAGAATGCAAAAGATTTCAAATACCCAATAATCTTCTATCCATTTTTTGAGAAAGAGAAATTCTTCGTATCAACAATCATTCTAGATTTCTCTTTAATTCTTACAGAGTTTCAAGAAATGAGCAAAAACTTACCATTTCAAATCCAGGTTTTCCAAAACCTCATAAGATCTTCAAGGGAAGAAAAAAAAATGACAACACCCAGGATCCATTCTAGCTCAAAATCACAAAGACAGGCCCAAAAAATAGTTAAACCCAACAGGGTTAATAATTTAAAGAATGCACTCTTAGAGTTTGAAACAGACGAAATAAATGAGGAGTTTTAGTTACAAATCTAACCTTGTTGAAAGTGTAGATCTCGTTTAGAGCTTGAAAAGATAAAGTATGGCGGCCACCAATAAACTATCTTACCCAAAACAATTAACTTAAGGAGCTCAAACCAGAAAAAAAATAGCTGATATTTCAGAGTTCCTAAACCAAAATAATTGTTCTAAGAACCTCCTCAAGCCAGAGAAAATACAGTTAAACAAAAATCTCTACGCTCTCAAAATGGAGGACACCTCTGTCAAATTATTCTCAAAATCTCAAAAAAGAGAAAAAATGACAATGTTTATAGCCTCATAAGACAACTTAGCAAAGAGAATTGAGCTTCTAGATGATCAACAATGGCGGTGAGCAGAAAATTGGCTAGGGCTTCACCATTCAAAACAAGCAAGCGGAATGCAAAAATGACGAGCTCTTCGAGATTTTAATAAGACCTAAATAATCTGAGCTAGAATAAATGATCATGATGGCCTTCATACACAGAACGATGATAAAAAAATCCACTACCAAATAAAAAATTCAGAGCCAAGTTTACAATTAATGGTTTTAGATAAAATTGGTACCAAAGATCAATCACCACAATTTATTTGCAACTTCCAAAGAAAACTCAAGAAAACACCAGCCATATTAATTACGTAGTTAGAACCCTAACTAAACGTTACAGAAGGATCAAGAGTTGAAGATCATGCAATACAAGATCAACGTTGCCCATCAAAACCACAGTTAAATTCTAAGCCAACGAAAAAGAATGCAAAGGGTCAAGCCATCGTGGAGAGGGGGCTAGCCCATAATTAAAAAAAACAAAAATTCCACTGACCTGATTAAGTTTTAAAAACATACAAATACTGACAACGTAATCATCAAAAAGGTAATGTTACCTTATGATTATGCATAATTGTTCAAAAGCTGAAAACTATATTATTTGCAATGATTTTTAATCAAAAGGGTCCAAATCATGTGCCATCAACCAAGTAAAAGGTGGTCAACATAGATGCTTATGATTATCAAAAGGATACCTTAGACTAAGGTGTATATAATATATGCCAATCATACATCAAATTAATCAAGTGGTCACCTTTTAAACCATGATGACACCAAAAAGGTGAAATAACATGCATGCCTATGCCAGGTCAAAGGAATCAATATTCCTTAAAAAAACCAAATTACCTTAATATCCTTGAATTGTAGAAGAACAATTGGCAATTATTCATGCAAGGGGAAGTGATTTTTCATCATGATCATGGTGGTCCCCATAGGAGGGAATATTTTGAGTTGAAGACAAAAGTATTATATTTTACTTTGCAAGAGAATAATATATTGCATGTGATAAGAAAGGTGACAAAGAGGATTATTTCACCATGGAGATAAAGACAAACAAATGTCAACATCAAATCCTGCAGGTGGTCCCCACACATTGGGTGAATATTTTGCTAAAGTATTGAAAACAAAAGAATTATTTTTTCTCACACAAGGAGATTAATTTTTTTCATGTGCATCCAAGGGGGAATAATTAAAGAATTCCTAAAATATCATTGCAAGTGGATCAAGTTGCAAGTGTCACATCAAGCAGAAGAAGACAAAGATTGCATGCACATTGGAAGACTTGCACAACAAGTAAGGGATTTTATTAGCCAAATTATTTATCAAATTGTATTACAAATAGGGAATCAACTACATTGATTGAATTTTTTTTGTAACTACAACTATTAATGCCTCATCAGAATCAGCATGTCTATTTTTATTCCTTTATTTATTGATGATATAGGGTTAAAATTATCATGCGTGGGAAAGTATAAATTTTAGCTATTTTTAGGATGGGATGGGTGAATAAATTGTTATATATTATGTGTAATTGCGAGGCACAAAAGTGGACTTTTTGGACATAGAGTGCTTTGAAGAAATTTTTGTAAATTTTTCCCTTTAAATGAGAACTGAATTTCTCCTTTCCAATTATTTGTAGTAGTGTGTATATCTTATTAAGTCTTTTGAATGTAAAATTCCATGATTAATCATCTTACCTTGTTGAAAATATAGTAATTTTTGTATAATATTTAGTGTGCATGTTTATCTTATTGTGTTGTTATGACTCATTCCCTTAATAGAAAAAGTGTTTTTCCTTAATATTCTACTGAAAACTATTTGTTTGTGCATCCTAAATCCATTCTCTATTTGAAGTGTATATACTCATTAAAATAATTTAATAAGCTTGGTCTATCACCCCACTTTGAATTTTAGTTATAGTCATCTTTTACTCTCAAAACCCCCAAACAATTAGTTTATGATACATCAAAAGGAATTAGAATTTATGAGACTCACCTCAACAATAGGTATACCCACAAACATGATTTGTTTCATTATATATATGTAAGTGAGAAATCGGTGCAATTTTAGATAGTCATCTCTCAAAAAACTTTTAAGAGAATGAATTTTTGCACGCCAAATGGGACAAAGTGATTCGTAGTGGATTACATCAATTTACAATATATTTATAGCAAAAGAGTCATTTTAGAGTAAAAGCTACAAAAATTTATTATAAAGATCAAAATATTTATGACGTAAGGTTGATACCTTAGCTTTGTAGTAGCATGCCTAAAGTGACTATAAGATCATGGTAAGAAGAATTCAAAAATGATTTAGTCTATGAGAGGAGAAACTCATCCAACAACTTATGATATTAGGCAACCCACCTCCTAATATTCCACCTCATATTAATTTTGATGTTCAAATCTTAATTATTTCAATGGATCTATAACCACCTAGAAATTTTGTAACCTTTACTAAACAACCCTTAGAATTCAATTTTATCATGATAATCTCAATGCTGCCATGAAAATTTTACCTTCATTCACTGGTGAAAATAAGATTACTCCTATAGAGCACATTAAATATGTTATAGTCATTTGTGTTGTCATTATATAACCCATGAAGATTTATGTCACTTGTGCTGAAATCAAAACTTTTTACGATGGATAGAATTGGTAATATCCATTGAAAAGAAAATAGAGTTTATTAGCTCAAGCATACATTTACTCACTCAAAAATAAGGAGTGAGAAGAAAAGAAAACCATGGAACATAAGAGATTCCAAAAGCCAAAATATTTTCTAACTATTCTCTTAAATAAGTTAACATCAATAAATAAAATCATTTTCTCACCTAGATAAAATTTATAGATTTCAATGAATGTATCATATGGTACATCAAGATTGGAATAATAACAATTACATGATTTATATGAAGGAAGAATATAGTCAAGAGTCAATCATGAAAAATATAAGAACTAGAGAAGAATTAAAAACCAAAAAAAAATATTGGCTGTTCTAGTGTAAGGAAAAAGTGGATATTTTTGTCCCACAAAAGGATCCTGGGACACGGGATGTGAAAATCTAGAAATCTTGATTTAAAAAGAATGTTGAAAAGGTAGAGAAAAGTGTTCGGGATAGTTGGAGCGCAAAAGACCGAAATCACCACAAGGTTTGCAAAAGTGCGAAATTTTCTCAAGTTAGGATTCGGGATGCGGGAACCTCATTTGAAGCCCAATGGAAATAAGATAAGTGAAGCTCAAGGTCAAAAACCCAAGAAACCAAGTCAATTGATTGGTCATCAAAATCTGAAATGTGCATTCCAAATGAAAATAAAGTCCTTTGGAGAATGAAAGCTCAAGATTCAACACTTTTTTCACATAAAAATATTTGATCCAAGTATATATCTCAATTATCATAAATTCCTAAGGAGTCAAATAAAATAAAACATAGATGAAAATAAGGAAAAATGGATAAGTGGAAGTAATTCCATCCTTGTGCCATGATTAAGAAAATCATGACACTAAAGAATGATTAGAAGAATCTTCAAAAGGAATAAGATACCATAAGCTCAAATGGAGAGTGAACCCAAAGGTAAAAACATCAAAGTGAAGGAGCTCTACACAATAATGAAATATGAAATAAATGCAAAGTTACAGACTTAAGCTTAAAAATAGAGCAATGATGAACACTAAATGGATCAAACACAAGACTCAAACTTGGTGAGTGCAAAGTCTTATTGAATCAGGGAATGCAAGTTTAAAAAATGTGAAGTGAATTTCAACTATTCCGAGTAAGACCTTTATGAATCAAAAGAAATGAATATGTCCGAATACCAACATCGATAAACATTAATAAAAAAGAATACCCATTTAGTATTTAGAACACAAACTCAAGTGGAAGACAATTAGAAAATGTATTCATTGGAACCAATCTCAAGGTTAAAAAATGACGAGCAAGCCATTCACTCAGAAAACTCAAAAGAGATCAAAAGAAATAAATATAGATAATAAGGTATAGAAACTAGACAAACCTCATATCCAAGCTCGAAGACTCTTCAAACCATTTTCTAAGGATTCTCCACATTTCAAAAATCCAAATACATGGTCATCATTAATTAGATGGAACGATGGATCTATTTGGCAAACTTGTCACTTTTAATTATTTTTAAAAATGTTAAAATAGATGAATTATAATTGGCTATTCAAAACTATCAAGAATGGAGAGATGGGTTTTTTTTAGATAGGTGGGCCCTTTTTTGTTTTGAGATATTATGGGAAAATCAAAGTATAAAAGTGAGCCAATACCCACAAAAGGATACATGGTCATATTTTATTATAAAATCGGGGATGATTGTCGGGGTACTTCTGAAAAAGCTTTATTTTGAAAAAGAGTAAAGTTTTAAAATAACTCAACAAGACCAAATAAAGTTACATTTTTGGTTCACATTGAGCTATCTAAGTATTTTGAAATTTCATGTTATTTCAAAAAAACGTAAAATTATTAAATAGAAGCTCAAAAGGACACATGGCCATTTTTTTATTATTGGAGAAGTGGGTCAATGGAGTATGTTATGCCTTTTGAAAAAATTGTTTTTTGAAAAAGGAAATAGGTTAAATAAAGCACATGTGGAGCCCGCATAAAAGTGGATGGGCTTAAAACTGTCAAAAATTCACAATCCAGCTTATAAAAATCACAAAATATCAAGGATGCCCCCAAAACAATTTTTTAAAATTTGTTTATGGCTCTTTTCTAATTTACAAAAAGTAGAGTTAACAACTATGATCATTTAGCCATTCAAACTATCATGCTAGATAGAGCCTACCAAAAGATTATTTTGTATTCACAAGGAAGGAGACTTGCTCATCAAGAAAAATTTATTTTTAGTAGAATATTCATGCACGCTTTTACACATGATTATGAGTTGTAAAATGTATATTAATGCCTCTTTATATTTGATGTTTTATTTTTCCTTTATTTATTAATATATGAAGGATAAAAATAGGATGCATGGGTGAGTAACATTTTACATATTTTTAGGAAGGGTGGGAAATATTTTTCTATATAGTATGTGCCAGAAAACTAGATGGTTTTAGAGGAGGAATTTTAGAACAAAGTGCTAAAGTAGATTTGGCAAGTTTTAACCTTTAAATGAGAAGGCATTTTATTACCTTATATGTTCCATTAACACGAATGTTAAATTCTCTTATTAATCATCTTATTGAAAATTTAGTAATTTTTGATGATATTAATGTGCATGTTTAACTTAGTAGATATTTACCTCAACACATTAAAGTGTTTGCCTCTAATATTCTTAGAAAAATATTTATCAAGAATTTTCCAAGATCAATATAGGATGTTCTATTCAAAGACCTCATACAAATTAGTTATTTTTGTAAATCTTTTTCATTCTTTTACCCTCAAACCCTAGAAAATTAGTTTAGATACAACAATAAGGAAACTGATAAGACTCACCTCAAAATAGGTTCTGAGGTGTTTCCATTATATCTTCAAAAGAGAGATAAAATTTCAAGCCTAGAACACCTGTTATCACAAAACCATTATGTAGCTTTAGAAAAATCTAATTTTGATGTTATCATTTAAAAGGACAACATGGTACTAAACCTCTAGAATTTGGAGCAGAAAGATGATGATTATAATATGTTACATAGAAAAGGATGTAACCAGACTCATTTGAAATAACATGTCAAAATTATGAATCCTTTCAACAAGAAGAAAGAAGAAGATTTTAGCAAGAAGGTATTTGTTGCTTGCAAGAAGAAAATACACTATTTCCCTTGTTGTCCAAAACATAAAAAAAAATAGAAGGGCTATGGAATCTTAACTTAGATGGAGGTAAGAACAATAAGGGACAAGGTGTAGGTTTGATGCTTACTTACCCT